>CM060921.1:526203251-526608251 GCA_030737875.1 Allium sativum | reverse complement strand
TTTGGATGATATGCAGTTTCTTTGCCATTCTTTTACAGGAAGAAGTGTTCTCTGCTTTTAGTTTGTCAAGACTAATGGAATTTTTCACTTTAACTACTTCTTTCTAGTTTTGGATGATATGCAGTTTTGGATGATGCTAATCTTTGCATGTGAATCTGTTGGTTGCATGATAATTAAAGATACTAATATGGTCACAAAGCCTAAAGAATACAGGTGCAAAATCACAGGTTCAAATCAGCGAGTTTTGTGAAATAGTTCCAAATTTTCTTGCAATTTTACAAAGGAGACTTTCTTATTTGCGTACTGATACTCTGTAAACATCAGGTGAAGAAAGGATTCCATGCACTATCACTGAAGGAACACCGCGTCCATTCCTTGGTAAAAGGCTCCAAGAAACAAAGTCTAGAGTAGATTATTTAATCTATCCATTCTTAAAAGTACAAGCGAACAACAATTTCTTACCGAACAACGATGTGATTTCTTACCGAACAGTGATGCTACTTCTGTTGTGTACTATTTTATAGGAAAGATACATTGAGGTTTGGAAGTTTATAAATCTATTAGTTGCCGATTGGAGTTTTCTGTCTATTTGGAGAAGAAAACATAGAGAAGATGCTACTGGTATGAACTATGAAGTCTTAATTTTAATTTCAAATATAAGTCGACTGTTGTTTTATGTATATTTGTTAATTATTTCTCTTGAACTCAGTTGTGCAGTGCAGTACCATCGGCAAAATCATAATCTTTCATTATCCAGCGTAGTGCAAATGAGAGTATGTATAACATAACGTTTTCATCTACAACCTTATTCTGCTCTCTGGTTTGAAGATTACTCTCTCCTTTAATTTGTATTTTTCGCATTGATTCGCAGTATTTAAAGCCAAGTGACTATGATAAGCTTTCTCAAGTTGAGCTTCTAGTCGTCGACGAGGCTGCTGCAATTCCACTACCTATTGTGAAGTCTTTACTTGGCCCTTATAAGCTACGAAGGCACTGGACATTCATTATCGTTGAAGCTTCTTGATCAATTACAGTCACAAAGTCTGAGCATGCGATTAATGAAGTCAATGATGACTGAAGAAGTTTTGTGAACAAGTTTGCAAGTAAAATTGATACTAGAGAAGACTGGCTGCGCAATAGTTCTTAAGCTTATTTGGTGGCACAACCCCAAGAAGTTGGCTTTCATTGCGAAATCTAGAGTTAAATGCTGAGAGCAGAGTAATGTTTCTAGGTGCCTCAATTTTCAAAGCCATTGGTCATGTTTTGTTGGTTTGCGGTTGCGAGCGAATCATCAGAAGGGAAAATAAAGGTAGTAGTTTATATAATCATTTTCATGTATTTTTTCTTACTTATGTTTGTATGTGTGAGTCTACATATGAGTGAATCGAGTGACAATGTAGTGAGGAATGTATGTAAATATGAATGATTATGTAATATACGAGTGAATGTACAATGTGGAGTCAAAAAATTTGTACCATTTGAAATATTGAAATAAAATATTTATTTGAATAAAATATTGTGTTATAATAATATTTATTATAACATTATGAAATCTTTGATTTATAGCAGTTGAGGTGTAATTACTTTTAGCAGTTGCAAAACAAATTTTAACAACTGCTAGAAACAGTTGTAAAAAAGGTTGACTTTATTACATTGCCAGCTGTACTAGACATATTACAACTGTTTTTGGCAGTTGTGAAAGGGTTTTTTTTTGTTTTAGTGATACCTGTGGCAACACCTGTATCAATGAAGCCTTTGGGTTGCAAATGTGTTGCCTTTGACTCTAAGGCAACGCGGCAAAAGGCAACCCCGAAAAAGTGTTGCCACAGATCATTTTTGGCCTATAGCAACATTTTTTGGCACCTACTGCGTCACTTCTTTGGGGTTGTCGTAGGCCATCGATGGCGTAGTGATTCCAGTTCAAATGCAAATACAAACACACATATATATAATCCAGACAAGCGCGCGCGGACACATACACATCTGTGCACATATGTATGTATGTATGTATGTATGTATGTATGTATATATATATATATATATATATATATATATATATGCATATATATACATGTATATATGTATGTATATATAGTGAAGGAACAATGGTTCAGCATGATCAAAATAGAATAATCAGCATTTACAAGTGCAAGTGCAAAACTCATATACATGCAGAAATGAAAATGAGCAAAGCAAGCATGGTCGAGCCAATTTTAAAATTCAAGTTCATCTCACTCGGGTCTTCCAAGATAAGGACCAAGCACAATGCACATGTAGATGGACAGTCACGTTTATGGTGCAACAATTACATGTCGATGCACAGGCTCGGGCACATCAATAAAACATGGAAACATGAAGCATGGCAGTATTGAATACATAAATATAACAGTTGTATATGAAACAACAAGTGCAATGTTAATAGCAAAAGAATACATGGATTCATATATACATGGCCGAGGCACCAATACACAACAAAGTGAAAGGTTCAGCATTAAACAAGGATGCACAATGACAGTGGAGATGCAACAATGAGACAGGTGCAAACAACTAGATACAAATGTACACAAGGGTGCACCACTCAAGCCAAGTGCACAAGGCTACAACAACAAAACTGGAATAAGCACATGGGTTCAAGAATACTGAAGTACACATGCAAAAACAATCAAGCAGGTTAAAGTGATGCACCAGTTAAACAAATGTGAAAGCAAGTACCAGTTAAAAGCAATGCAGAAATATCACAACACAAAGTCAAGTCATGGCAACAAATACGACATTTTTTAAGGGACTATTTCAAAGTCAAAGAGTTTCCAAAAATTCACACAAGCAATATTAGCCAAGAAAATCATACAATTTAATTGTTGTTCAAAAGCCAAAGTGTCAAATTCGAAGAATGAGTGCAGTACTTGTTCATATCATTTTTTTATGAAGCAGTTTATTCAAGTTAATATCAGCCTAAAATCATATTAATCAAAATTCCAGAAATTCAAGGCTAATTCAAAACATAATTAATCTCGCAAGTTAGTTCCAGAAATCAAGGGATTAATTCAAAGACAAAAACTCAAGTCCAAAAATGTATAGTCTAAAGCAAGTTATTCCAAAAAGTTCGAAAATTTCAAACTTAACAAATTCAAAGTCGTGCAATCGAATTACCCCATTATATACGGAGATTTCAAAAGCTCAAAATTTACACAAATATCGAACCAAGTCTAAACATATGAAATCAGAGATATTATCGGAGTTAGGAACTCTATAAATACACACAGCATCATCATTGGCAAAGTGTGACAACTGGAAATTTCGCTCGATCCGAATCGATCGCTAAACCGACCAAGACCGTTCAAAACCCCTAATTGTTATGAGAACACGACAAATTGGAATGCAAACAGAAGAACATTTCATTTTTTATTACAACAATTCCATCAGAATACAAGAATACACAAAGTATGAATAAATATTACATATTTGACAAATATCAGAGATTTAAATTACATTTAAATACATAGCAACGGAAAAATAATACAACACACAACTGAAAGAAATATACTGATACAGAGCTTTCCGAGTATCGTTCCAGCTATAAACCGGGATCCTGTGAATATAAATCTGCAAAACCAAAACTACTAGCTGCCCGTGCGGAAAATAGGGGCACCCAGAGTTTAGGTTAAAACAATAAACTCCAGGTCAGTCATGTGACTGGTGTGAGAACTAAAACAGTTATTAATCTTTATTTTAAAGTTAGGTAAATCAAGGGACCACGCTATATAACACGGAACGGGTTTCCTCCCAAGAATATCGGTGTATAAAACAAATAGCGCAATGCTAAATAAAGAAAAATGAAGCTATTATAAGACCCAGGTCCCATCACACAATGCAACGCAAGCCGGAGGTAGGGTTTTACCTTATAATAGCCAAAGAATGCTTGATACGCTAAATTTCATCTTTTATTATTACTATAAATGAAGAAAACAACTTCAATCATAAGTATCAATCATAGACGGCATAAGTGCCCCCATACCACTATGTCGCCATACTAGGCTCTACAAATAAAACCGAAATGTCATGTATTGGAAATTGGATTTCCGTCATGAGTCAAGGCAAGGGGCAAGCTCCTCTCCGTTCGAGATACTCTAGCAAATGTCTCAGGACCATACACAACGAACCTTGGAACCTCCAAGGCCGGCCCTCTCCTGCTTTTAAGGATTAATTATTCCTGAACACACGTTTCCCGGTCCTATAGGACCTATATCCGAGGCGACTGGCATTCCAACAACCACACAGGTAAAAATAATATAAATGGCAGGGCTGGTAGATCATTGACATCACCCATAGCTAGAAAGAAACGTCGTGCACTCCTTGGGTCCTTATCCCGTTTCTGACTCATACCAAGGTGCAAGGCTCGCGAGTTAACGCCATACACAAAGCTATGCCACATAGGCCGTGCTTTGATCATCAACCACAAGACTTTGCTTTTGAGTAGAAGCCTTGATCATCTGCCACTTAGGCATGCCACACAGGCAATTCATGCCATACGATTGATATCCATCAATATATAACCTCTGAGCTCGTACGTCTCAGAGAAGGGCGTTAAGCAACAGAATAAATTCTCCGCTGCCAAACAGATATATATTTAATAGAAATCAATCACACATAATAAATTCCAATGTCAGACACACAGTCCATTTACAAGTTCGTTTTGGGTCTGAACGAAACCGGAGGAACCTTATTCCTCGCATATCCATCGATCTCTAAGTACGTCTGGACGATCACCAACTGATTCCCTCCTCTTGGGTGTACAGCCCAATCAAGATCATCAGTAATTATCCAAACGATATGAAGACCTCTGGTCTTCAACCACTGTCTTCATCTTCGACTTATCGTCGAATCGGTTATTCAGAATGGGTATAAACCCGGCCTTTCTGACTAACCCGCGTATATAATAAACACATATTACACAAACACAACATACGCCTCATTCCAATTCAGAATATTCTTTATTCAAATATTCACATTCTTAGGGAATGGTTCCCATTAATTTTATCAAAGATAAATTCTTCTAAGTTTATTCTTTAATCTTCCTTTGGATATCATTTCAAACCGTGTTAAGGTTTTCCAAACTAGTCGGGATTAGCGAAACACACCGAAGTAATTGTTTATTTTATTTCCCAATCCCAACCTATTCATCCCATGGAGCAAAACTGGTAATACTCAATATCTAACACCATAGTGTTATCGGTAAATATTAATTACCATTTCACGTTCAAATCTAATTAAAGATTTAACTATCGCTTGGAGCAAAACTGGTGATACCCCATTCTCGATCACTTTAATCTAATTAAAGATTCATTAAAACTCCACTTAGTTTAATCTTCCCAAAAATCAATATCCTGTCTTTAACTGGGTTAAAGGACCAATGTCATCTCAAACACGGTTCACGATAAACCCAAAATCACTTTCCATTGTTAATCGGGTTAAAGAACAGGTGTTATTCAAAACACCGCTCACGATAAACCTCAAAAACCAATTTAAATTTGATTCCAATTAAATACTAATTAACTGGACAATTTCACTAAATCTTAATTAAAAGATTTATTCTTTTCTAAACTGGGTTCAAGAACAGTGTTATTTAAGACACCATTCACGACGGACCCAAAATCCCATTTGATATTAAATACAAGGCTCTGAATAGAAAATATATCGGCTTATATTCAATAGCAAATTCTGAAACCAACAAATATCGTACTGGAAATAACGATATAAATATATCTTTCAAATTTCCACAACCATATCTGTATAATCACGAAATCCAACATCGAAATATTCCGAAGATAATTTCAATTCAAATCCATTCCAATTCGTATATTGGAAATTCTGATTATTTTTAAAACCACTTCAAATCCAATTTATTTATTCAAAAATATTGGATTATAATTTTAGTTCATAACTAGTTAATTTCGATAAAAATATATTTGTATCCTTTTTAAATATGGGATTTTTCACCCCAATTCTTTCTAAATCATTTATTATGATTTTACACAAATTATTAGTATTTTTATTAATTTTACCAAGGCTCGTACAGTCGATTTCCAATAACAGTCGATTTCACCCCAACGGTTCTGGTTTTAGGAGAATCCGATGGTCGGATCACCCGTAACGTCAATTCGAAGTCAATGGTCGAAATTCGCGAACTGCCGCGGCGCGGCGCGTTCTATTCAGGCCATTTAATATATATAATATATATATATTTCGTCGATTTCAATTCAAAACTATTTTATAAATCGTTTTAAATTCATTTTCAAAATAATTTCAACTTCATATTCAATTTTAAATCAAAATTGAATATTTCATATCATTAATATATAAATGATAATATTTTCAAAACGTAATATTTTGAAATCACTTCTTTTTCGATTTTCGAATTAAAATCGATATAACTATCATTCGCGTCAACATGGCACAAATCTAATCAACACGGCTTTATATATTTCAATAACTTCATTATTCTATTTAACAAAAGAATATTTTCTTCAACACATGAATATATATTTCTTTCAATACATGAATATTCTCAACACATGAGTATTTTTGTTATTTAATATATTTTATAAAATTATGATTTCTATCGTTTAATTCTTAATCAGGCTCCAACCGTAAATTAGTAAGAGAACGATTCCCTAAGTATTAACCCCGTAGGCCGAAACCAACATCAGATCAATACCCAAGAAACCACTCATCTTAACTAGTTTCCAGCTAGTTTCTAATTTTATATATGATAAAAATGTGAATTTTATTGTTAAAATATTTCGTTCAACACATGATAAGTTTCAACACATGAATATATATATATATATATATATATATATATTTCTTTCAACACATGAATATTCTCAACACATGAGTATCGTCAACACATGACTATTTTTTTCTATTCAACACATGAATCTTTATTTTATAATATTCTTTATTTTCCAAATTGGAATGAGGCCCAATCAATTACCATATAATGTTAATTATATGGATTTCATACAACACATGTATATAATAGCAATGATAAATAATCAACCATCATCCAAAGTGCAGTACATAACTTTCTGTCAACCTATCGATTGACATACAACTAAATAATTGGGATTAGTGTACTACATGAATATTTATTTATTCACATTCACGTTAAATTTATATTTTTAATGATAAATAATTTATTTCAACACATGAATATATTTCCATTCATTCCACATCACAATCAATTTTCACAACACAACAAAATCAAACAAGTCGTCCATGGTCTGTGGACGGCGGGTGTCGGGTGCTGCTAAGCACCGTCTGCATCCTAGTATGTATTTTAACTAGAAAACAAGAATTAAAGTGAGAAGTTCTCACCGACTAGCTAAACCAATTCACCGCGACTCTTCATATGTAGGAAATCTTCATCGTGTCTCCAACGAGATCTGTTTCACACGGTATATGTTAAAAATTATATTTTTAACAATGCTACTTCCTATATAAAGATTATATTTTTATAACGTTAAAAACCAAAACTTTATATGATTAAAAATCGAGTCTTTACATAGTTAAAAATCGAATCTTTATATGCTACTTCATATATATTTTTACAACGTTTCCTTCTATATAAAAATTATATTTTTATTATCTCTATCATATAAAAATCATATACTTATATTCTCTACTATATAAAAATCATATTTTTAATCTCTACATATAATAAAAGTCATATTTTTCTCTCGCCATGCTCTATATAAAAATCACATTTTATATATAAATATCGTATTTTTATATCTCTACTACATATGTAAAAATCAGCTTTTTACTACACTTCTTTCTATTTAAATATTATATTTTTATATAACGTTGCATACATTGTAAAGATTCAACCTTTCTTCACTAATCTCATATATAAAAATCCAACCTTTCTTCATATAAAAAATCCAACCTTCCTAACTTTATAAAATTTCAACTCTTTTCTATTTTATAAAATCAAAACTTCTTACAACAAAAGTCTAAACTTAATGTAAATAAAAATTCCAACTCGAAGAATAAAAATAGAAAACTCGCATTTCAGGGTAAAAACTGGATCTTGGATGTTGGAGGAGGGCCCACGCCGGCATTGGTGCGTCATAAGTGGTCGGGGAAGGTGGCAGGAGGCGCGGCTAGGCGGTGGAGGGTGGTGGCTGGTCTGCAGTGGCGGTTAGGGGTCAGGGGCGACGGATTTTGGTGGATTTGGGGGTGGTGGTTCGCACTGATTGAGAGGAGAGAGGAAAGGGAAGGTGGCGGGCGTTGGTGATGGCCGACGGTGGAGCGCACGTCTGTGGCGGCTGCGGTCTTGGCAGAGGGGGCGACGGGTTTTGGTCATCGGGTCCTTTTTTATTTCTAATTGAGCTTGACTAAGAAAAGCAAGAAGGGGGGCTATATAAAATTTTTAATTAATTTAATTTATTTTCTACACATAAAGTTGACTTTTCACCCGAACTCGAAACGAGACCCAACGACTGTCGTGTCTAGCTAATTACCCTCATTCCGAACACAATGGGATATGTTTCGTAACCCAATTTGGCCTTTACGGTCAGTTTCCTTCAAAATCAAAATATAATTCTATATATTGATTTTGAACGCATATTTCAAATTACTGGGGTCACATACGGACCCCTATTTCTAGCTTCGTATTGATGATACGGTCCTAACAAAACTAATTTCATCAAATTTGAAGACTGTTTGAAAAATGGCCATTTTCCAGTTGATTAAAATCAACTGAAACTGGTCAAACACGTTTTCCTTTGCCACGCTCACATATTGATTCAGAAAATTATGAATTTTGGAATCTTGCAATAATTCGACACCCCGGATCCAACAAAAGTGGTTTCGTCGAAAACATAGGTCGTTTGCAAAATGGCTACTTTTAAGGGCTAGAATTCCATAGCGACTATTCTGAATTTTCAAATGGACGTAACTTTTGATTCCCGCTATGAAATTTTGATTTTTCGGATTCGTTGGAAAAATATTTTCAAATAAATTCAAATATTTTTGGTTTCACCAAAATCCGGTTTATTTTGAATCCTCTACATTCATTTTAAATTCGAAATCGAAATTTCAAACTACCGCGCCATTTTCAATTCCTTTTATAATTAAAATAAATATTTATATTCTAACGACGACCTATATAAATATATACTTCTAATTCTATTCAAAATAAATTTATCGTCGTTAATATTTAAAATAATTCATTTTAAACATTCAAAATTCATTAAAATTGCCAAAATAAAAATTTTAAATTGGCACAGATTTTCCGGGTTGTTACATAAAGCGGCGATCAGAACAAATAATTACAAAAGCAAAAGCAATCGAAATCATACCAGTTTCAAAATCGACTCCCTCTTGATTGACAAGCAACCAACAATTGAAGAAAGCAATCAATTTGGGCAAACGCGAGCACACAGAGAACCATATTAAATCTCAAATTTCAAAGCAAAAGGGGTTGTGATTTGGACAGAGGAACAAAACCCTAGCTTGATTTGGATCGGCTACCATTAAAGAAGAACAAGGGAGCCGACAATTTTTTCTTCAAAGTGACAAGTGCCAAATAAAAGGGCCGACATGTTTTAGCTTAACCTAATTGTAAAGGACCTAGGGTTTTTAATTTTAAATTATCTTTTATCTTAGTGTTTTAATTTGTAATTGTGTTTAAGGTTTTCTAGTTTGTCTGCAAAACTAGGGAGACGAATTACGGGTTTGTTATTCAGGGAAATCTGATCTTGGGGATAGAGATCAATACAGGTTTTTGAGCGTAGGGTTAGAACAGTTGGGAGCGAGTGTCGCGAGTTTACAGGGCATTGTAAGCAAAGAGATTGTTTTAATTCCTAGTAGAAACCTTAGGGAATGCAGCAGTAGCCAGAGTTTTGTCGAAGCTAGGTATATATGTGTGTTAATTATACTCTGATTATTATCTGTGTTGGTATTATTTAATTATTCATTAAAACCTACAATAAACCCTAATCATCCCCCCTTTAGGGTTAATTTAGATCCCACAAAGAGAAAAAAAAAAAGAAAAAAAGGTATGCATTCATATTACAATCTTTTTCGAATTTTTTCGGGGACTTCCACAGCTAAAACCATGTGTTTGTCAGCTTAATTCAAATTACTTGTCACTGAAGCGGTTCTATTCAACACTGTCGAGGTCTTCGTACCATCATCATCTATATTTAATTTATTCTCTGTAACGGTCTCGCTAAAAAATTAAAGAACAAACAAAAATGAATTAATAATTTTAAACTTCGAAAATAAAATTTATTTATAATTAAATTTCAAAACTTAACGTCCGAGAATTCAACGTTAATAACATTCAGCGTTGCCTAACCGTAGCGCGCATAGCTGAAAACGCGCGTTAGACAAATATCGTTGTTAGTACATTCGTTCCGCTAAGCGTTCGTGTCCTTGTAAGTGAGTATAAATCCTTAAACACGTTAACAAAATGTAAGGGAGAAAAATGCACGGTAAACATAGTAAATTTGAATTCAAGCCATACAAGAATGGTTTAAGCCAATTTTGACACCTGTCCTTTTAAGCTAACACATGCCCTTCACCCCTGCAAAAATCTTCCACGTTGCCTCCTTTTATTCTATGTTTTCACCTTCCCTTCTTATTTGTTTTCTCCATCTACACTTTGTCTACAGCCTCCATGTTGCTTCAGCAAGAAAATTTCAAAACTCATAATTATTAAAACCACTGCTATCTATTTCCTGCTCCAGCGTGAGGACAAGCTCAGTCACGCAAAGGAAAGGAGCATTAGGCAAGCAGTCCTTCGCCGTTGTCAGCGTCGGAGCTCCGCCTGTCAGCGCAGCTGTCTCCGCTCAAGGCTCCTACGCCTTGTCCAAACTCAGATCCTCCTCTCCTTCACCATCGGTACCTGTTTTCGGTCAAGCTAACAACACCTCTACCAAGTCCCAACATCCTTTTCCAGCTCTTCAATTAGTTGTGTGAGTTCTTTTTCCATTTCTCGTTTGTTCGCTCTTAACAGCATACATGCATGTATACTTAAACTAAAATATATGTGTTGCTACTTTTGCATGAACCATCCTCTTGATACTCCATTAAACCAACCTGCTGTTGGCATGGATACCATGAATTTATTTTGCATGTTTGTGTAACTAAAAAGAGAAATGAAAACTCGACAGTCCTAGCTCAGTTGGTTAGAGGTAGGCGAATTGGGATGAGACATAGGTCTCAGGCTCGAGGTTCACCTCTACCAATTTCTAGGGGTGACAACCTAGGTAGTGTGAAAGTGGTGAATAATCGGGTATATCACTACCCATGGAGTTTACTAAGACAGACAAGCAATGGCTTGAGTGAAGTCTTAGGTTCCACACGTAGATCAAAAAAGAGAAATGAAAAAAATTACTAACAGCCTTTGCATGAGTTGTGACCATATGTATATAGTTTGAGTGCATGTGTTTAGCCTAAAAGGTTACATTAGAAAAAGAAAAAAAAAGAAAAAGAAGAAGACACAAATATGTATTTGGGAAGAAGCAACCTGATTGTGCATGGTATGTAAAAAGAAAAGGAAAATGGGAGCATGGACATGTGTTGTGACCATTCTTTAGTTGGGCACATTGTTTGCTAACTGTAGCATTTGGGTTTTGGACATTTTGCCTGTAGAGAGGCTTACGCATGTTCTAGAAAAAAATACATATTTTGAAAAGTAAAACCGAAGTGGGTGCATGCAGCACCTAGTTTGTTGCATGCATTGCGACAATAGGGACTACTGTAGTGTTTGTGTACAGTTGATGCATGCGCAAGTCATAAGGAAAAAAAAGAAAAGAAAAAAACAAGAGAAGCAAACTTAAACTTCATGCGTAGGAAAGTTGTACCCAGAAAATAAAAATATGATGTCTATTTCTTTGTGGCATTAGTCTGGTGGAAACATATTTTGAACAGTTTGCGGGTGCTCTATTTTTGTGATCTTTGCGTATTAAATTTCACCATTTGATTTTAGGTTGTTGATATCCTCCTTTGACCATTGTTAGCATGATCATTGTTTGCTCGCCCATATTTTTCTTGTTTGTCATGGCAGGTTAGTTTTCTCACGCACGACTAATTGATTATTAAGTGAATTAAAAACTTGAGATGTTGAATGAAATGATGGGATGCTCTAGATTTGTTTGCTTCATGATTGTGCACATGCGACACACACTGTTCCCTTATATGACAATATGTATGTGAAGTGTGATATGTTTATTATCCTCAACATGCAAGTTCCCCCTTAGATTAGAAACCATTGCGGGTTGAAATGATAAATACCCAAACCCATGTATATTCGAATCGACTTTGGATGCGCAGGTTGAAATGATACATACCCGGGATTCGAATATTTTAAAGAATGGATTGAAATGATAAATATCCGTACCATTTGACCATAGGAAAGAAAATTATATACGGACACCGCGGTCAATAAAAGTTATTTCAAGATATTATAGCGATTTTTTTGTAAATGGATATTTTTATGAAATTTTCTTATAGCGTAAGAAATGTTAAAGGAAATTGTTTCAAATTTTACTTGAACTTTTATAGGAATCCAATTTGTACGAAAATGAGTTTAAGAGTGATTATATGTATTAACACTGAAGGTTAAATCTGTTTTAAATGAATTTTTCATAAACTTGGTGTTTTATGCGGCTAAAACTTGAAAATATGAAAAGTTAAATCTAGTATCATTCAATATAAAGGATTTGCAAAGATTTATTTTAAATATCGTGAACATATTTTAATATATGATTTATCAAATGATTTTCGCCATTTTATTGTAAGAAGGATTTTAGTCAAAAATGAAATTTGTTAAGTTTCAAGTATAAAAGAAGCATGCTTGCTTAAGTCATGATGAAAAACGAGTTTTATTAACAAGTCGGGATTTAACAAGTCATCATTTTGATTAACAAATAATGATGAAGTTGTTTAGAAATTTACCATGTAGAAAGGATATGTGAAATGCAACTTAAAAATAGTTTGGGGAATCATTTTAACCATGAGAATATTGAAATTGAATCAAATAAAAGGAATTTGATTTAAATATGGAAAGAAATGACGAGAGATGGATTGAGATTGGATTTGGACTAATATTATTGAATAGAACTATAATTTCATTAAAACTATTTTCCGCATTACTTGATTTTGTAAATCTTTCTTTATAAATAATTTGATTACTTTAACTATATGGATTTATAATAGTTTTCAGCTATATATATATATATACACATTGGTTTCTACTTATTATATATATATATATTATTTTCAAACCTAATCATTTTAAACATATATTTATGACTTTAAATAGAATCTACATCCAATCCAGTCTAGTGAATCAAAGGGTTTCAAGCATTAACGATATTCATGGAAGTTGAACTTCAAATCCAAATGGGTGACGACAAAAGGTGATCTTGAATATTGGATTTGAAGTTTTAATCGAACCTAGGGTAATTTACTTGATTAAGCGATTTTTGGGAAATACTTGAAATAAATTGATTTGCGATACTTGAAATATGATTTCAAACCAATGACCACGGTGTGGAAAAATGTAAGCGTTGTTTGTTAAAGAGACCGCAGTCGGTAAGTGGCATACTCTCTACCAATGCCGATGTCATTTTAACAACTGTGTACGTGATGACGTATCCAGAACGAAGCATGATGACTGGGAGCAATTAGTGTATTGAAGAAGGCGAACGATAACGAAATGGCCTTGACATTCGGGTCACAATGAAAATGACTAAAACAGGAGCTATACCATGACTAATTGAGGGCGCACCTCTGATCGGACACGCTTCTTCGATACCATTTCTTTGACTATGTTGTTGATTTGGGGGCCCCTTTGATTTGGGAGTGTGTTCCGAGGTGGGTGGTAGTGGCTGCTATGCATTACCACCTGTCCGGGAGTGCAACTGGAAGAATCCTACCCTGGGTATTGCCTCGAGTGCCTTATCATATTTTTCTAAGCGAGCCGCATACGATTTTGATTTAGTATTGCTTTTTATGGAGTGCCCTCTGATAACACCAGTGCGGTGAATTTACGGTACTATATAGACTGTAGTGCCTATAAACTGCGTAAGGTAATATGGTAACTCCGCTTATGCTATTTTCATTATATTTACTTTACTGAGTAGACATTATCATAATAGCGTACTATTATATGTATTAGTTTCACGGATCCTTAGAGGATGGAAATCCCAAACATCCCTTAAGTTACTGTACATTTCTATGAACATGTCATTTGTGTTGATTCACTTATATGAGAATATTAGTCCTGACTCGAGTGTATTGTTTCTTTGACTTTATTCTTGGGTCTGCTTGAGCACATCAGTCGTTTGTGACGCATCTGGGAGATTTGCATCTTTTGGACCATCTTCAGTTATCAGCTATCTAGTTATCCAGGTTTATTATCAGTTATCTATATGTACTCTATCTTTTGTATGAGATTATGACTCATTATGTACTTATATGTATCATGTATGAACCTATGTACTATTATGTTTCAACTGCTAGATAATCTGCTTTTGTGTCTATGATTCTGTGTTCTGATTTCATTTGCCTCAATAGTTAAAATAGCAATTCACTGTTTTGAGCAATTCTGGTCTGACATGTGTGGTTTATTGTCAATTTGAATGGTACGAAATAGTGGGTTGTTACAAGTTGGTATCAGAGCAAAGGTTTAATCTTAGCTGTTGAGGAAAATAACTCATTAGAGATAGCGTGAAAACATCCTAGAATGAGTAAAATCAATATCAGAATCAAATCTTTGCGAGAGAGCATATTTTTAAAGTATAAGTATTTTATAATAAAAAGTATTTTAATTATAAAATTTTGATTTGAGTCAATCCTTAGCCTCGTTTTTGAATGTTCCAGATGGCTACCAGACGTAATACCACTAGAGGCCGAGCTAGGGGTCGTGGAGGTCATCCAGTTGAGCCTGAGCCACCAGTCGTGCCAGCCCAACCAGCTCAACCTGTTAAGTTTACCAAGCTTTGTAAGGAGCACACTCACCTAAGAGGCATTAAGTTTTCGGGTTCTGAATTGATCGTTGAAGCCCAAAAATGGTGGGATGACTTGGAAAGGATATTTTTTGGCTTAGAGATTACCAATGCACATAAGCGTCAAATGGTCGCTTGGCAGCTTAAGGATACCGCAAGGAATTGCTGGGAATCTTTCACTCTCATTCGACTGAGACCGACTTTACATGGCAACGGTTTAGGTATATCTTAAGTGAAATCGTATTTTTTCTCCATATCTTTCTCCTTTGAACCTATCCTAAATTTGAATCTTTTAGGGATGCTTTTGTTACCAAATGGATGCCTGAGTCCGGAAAATCCCAATTGTATCGAGAATTTATGGATCTTAAGCAAGGCAACATGACTTTTGCCGAATATGAAAGGAAATTTGACTAGCTTTCCAAGTTTGGTCCAAACTTGATTGGGACACCATTCCAGAGGAATGAGAAGTTTATACTTGGTGCACGTCCAGAATTCTACGAACATTTGATGAACTATCTTAGTCATCCCTTCTCAGAGCTCATGAATTATACCACTAGACTTGAAAATTCTCCAAATCTCAAAGGAAAGCAAGTTGCTCATGTGCCACCATCTCATGGATCATCCAGCAATTCAAAGAAGAGGAAGTCAAGGTTTTGGCCCAAGAAGAGGCAGCAAAACGTGCAAGGAGTAGGATATCATGCTCAGAGACCTCCCCCTGATCTTTCGAATGTCCTTTGTTACAACTGTCAGCAAAAGGGTCATTACTCCAGCAGCTATCCTAACCCTCTTAAAGTTCATGCCCCGCCAACTTATTTACCCCACAATGATCTTTGCCATGCTTGTCTTCAGCCCAGACATATTCAGAGAAACTGCCCTACTCATAACACAAGAACCACATCCGGAGTTTTTGCTATGACGTCTTCCACTCCTTCCACCGGTGACGACACTAAAGGTACACTTTTAAGTGCTTTTACTTTATTTTCTCATCCTGTTCGTGTTCTATTCGACACCGGTGCTTCGCACAGTTTTATCTCTATGGATCTTTGTAACAAATTTGAAGAAGTTTTAAAACCCATGTTTGCATCTGAATCATTGTGTGTATCTAACCCGATCGGAGGCCCAGCCCATCTTAGTAAGATTTGTAAAGGGGTTAAACTTCTTTTTGACCTTCATCATTTCTCTGGTGATTTCTATGTTCTTGGTTTTGACGCTTTTGATATTCTACTGGGTGACGACTGGTTGAAGAAGTATAAAGTAGAAATCTCATATAGATCCCGAACTGTTTCTTTAATAGATGACCAAAGTAATGAACTAACGATCGTATGTCATATGGCCATAGAGTACGTGGGAAGCTTTATCTTCTCACTTGATTCCTACCCCGACGATCCTAGTTTCACCCCAATTGTCCAAGATTATCCCGATGTGTTCGGTGAAATAATGGGCCTTCCGCCTAAACAAGAAATTGAATTCCATATATACCTTATCCCTGGAGCACGTCCCGTAGTTCTCCCTCCACGAAGAATGGCGCCAACAGAAAAACTGAATTTAGGGCGCAAGTTGAAGATTTACTTTCAAAAGGGCTTATTAAGCCAAGTTATTCCGAATGGGGAGCCGCTATGGTATTTGTTACCAAATCAGATGGATCACTAAGAATGTGTGTCAATTATCGAGAACTAAACAAACTTACCTTAAAGAACAGATACCCAATGCCTCGAATCAACAATATGTTCGATCAGCTCTATGGAGCTAAAGTCATCTCTCAGCTCGATCTTGCCTCTGGTTTCCATCAGCTTAGAGTAGCTAAGGAAAGCATTCCCAAGACTGCCTTTCGTACAGGGAATGGTTTCTATGAGTAGTTGGTTATGCCATTTGACTTGACTAATGCTCCATCCAACTTTGTTGATCTCATGAATCGGGTTTTCCGTGAAGTTCTCAATAGATTTGTCCTTGTTTTTGTTGATGATATTCTAGTCTTTTCTAAATCAGAAGAAGAGCATGAATCCCATTTGAGATATGCTCTAGGAACTTTCTGTAGCTACCAAATGAAAGCCAAATTTGCTAAATGTCATTTCTGGCAGAGGGAAGTACGCTATCTTGGCCATATAGTATCTAAAAATGGAACTTCGGTTGATCCAGCCAAGGTCGCTGCGATAAATGTAAGTAGTATCTCGCTTTCTTCTCTTCACATATAAATCTTCTTATGCTTTGATTCGATTTTAAAACTCAGTCTATTTCCAGGGTTGGAAGAAACCTAAAAATCCAACTGAGGTTCGTAGTTTCTTAGGACTTGCTGGATATTGTAGAAGGTTCATAGAGAATTTTTCCCGTATTGCCGCACCTTTAACTGCTTTATTAAGGAAGAATGTTAAGTTTGTTTGGAGCGATAAGTGTAAAGATGCATTTGCAAAGTTGAAAGAAAAGCTCACTTCTGCACACGTTCTTATAGTCCCTGATGGAAATGAAGGATTTCCATTCTATACCGATAGTTGTAAGGAAGGCTTTGGAGCCATTCTAATGCAAAATGGAAGAGTGATCGCATATGCTAGTCGACAGCTTAAGAATCATGAAACCAATTATGCAGCCCATGATCTGGAGTTACTTGCGGTAGTGTCATCTTTTGGGAACCAAATTTGAGTTATTTACCGATCATCAATCTCTTAAGTATATATTCTTCCAAAAAGACCTGAATTAGAGGCAAGTTAGATGGCTAGAGTTTCTCGCTTCCTATGATCTTGATATTAATTACACTCCAGGAAAAGAGAATGTTGTGGCTGATGCTTTAAGTTGAAAGAAGGCTATGTTATGTCAAATTTCAGTTTCATTACCTCTTATGGATCGTATAGCAGCAATGCAAGATGAAGATCTAGAGCTTAAGCTTATGAAGGAAAATGTTCATAGAAAAAGGAGGTGTGATCATAATGGATTGGGGGCTCAAATTGATGACAAGGGGTTTTTGAGGATCAATGGTCGCATATGCGTTCCTAATGTGGATAAACTAAGGCAAGAGATATTAAGAGAAAGCCACCAGTCCAGGCTCTCTATACACCCAGGTATAAATAAGATGTTCCAAAATATGAAGAAGTTATTTTGGTGGAGTGGAATGAAGCGAGATGTTTGTCGTTACGTTAGTATATGTGTAACCTGCCAGCAAATAAAAGCTGATCATCAAACGGTAGCTAGATTATTGCAACCCCTTGAGATCCCTAGTCGGAAATGGGATCAAGTTTCCATGGATTTCATCGATGGTCTCCCTAAGATGAGAAAAGGGAATGAGAGCATTTGGGTAATTATGGACCGATTGACCAAGTCAGCCCATTTTCTCCCTGTTAAAGCAAGTTGTACCGCATCGAGCCTAGCCGAGTTATATATGAAAGAAATCGTTAGATTGCACGGAGTTCCTTCTAGCATTGTCTGTGATCGAGATCCTATCTTCACGAGTAGATTTTGGAAAGCATTTCAGGAAGCCTTGGGTACTAAATTAAATCTTAGTACTGCCTACCATCCGCAGACGGATGGTCAAGCAGAAAGACTTAACCAGGTATTGGAAGATCATCTACGCGCTTGCATCCTTGACTATGGAGGATCTTGGGAAGACCATATTCATCTTGTTGAATTCACATATAACAATATTTACTAGACCAGCATTAAAGAATCACCATTTGAAGCCTTGTACGGGAGATCATGTAAATCGCCCGCTTGTTGGATTGAATCTGGAGATAGTTTACCTCTTGGACTAGATATGATTATGGAAGCAACATAGAAAGTCGCTATATCAGGAATAAAATGAGAATTGCTCAAGATCATCAAAAGAAGTATGTGGATAAGAGGAGAAAGAAGTTTGAGTTCGAGGTTGGTGATTCAGTTTTCTTAAAGATCTCACCATTAAAGAACGTAATTCGATTTGGATGGAAAGGAAAACTAGCTCCTAGATTCATTAGCCCATTTTGTATTCTAGAGAAGATTGGTCCATTAGCTTATCGCATTGTGTTAACTGAGAAGCTTGCAGGAGTGCATAATGTGTTCATATATCCCATCTTCGGAAATTTTTGCTTGATCCTTCTTCCTATGTTCAGCCGACAACACTTGATAGTTTGGATATCGAACCTAACTTGACTGTTTGTAACGACCCGGCTTTTTGCTCGGTTTTTGTCGGTAATTAAACCAACTTAAACCGTTCATAAAGACGGATTGTTAGGGGCACTTACACATTTGCACAAAATAAAAACAACTTTTCCATTATCATTAAAATAATATTACATAAGAGTTACAAGAGGTACATCAGAGTACATCGGTTACACAGCGGAAAAGATACTAAACTCAGTGGAAGAATGCGAATGCTCCAAACATAGTAGCTCCAGTTAAACCAGAATCCTGCTCTAACTAACTTCAAGGCTAAATCTGCGAACCAAACTACTAGGCTACCCGTGTAAAAATTATGGGCACCCAGAGTTTAGGTGTGGGAACAATAAACTCCAGGTCAGTCATGGGACTGGTGTGAGAACTCAAAACAATTGTCTTTAGGGTTTATTTTAAAGTTAGATAATTCACCGAACCACGCCGCCAATGCGGAACGGGTTTACTCCATGTGAATACCAGTGCATAGAAATCCGCAATGACTTTTTTTTAAAAAATGAAGCTATCATAAGCTCGTCCCACATCACAAAATGCATGCGCACACCAAATGGGCGAGTTTTGCCTTATGATAACCAAAAATGCCTTCATACGTGAAAATCCTCTTTTACTACTACATATAGTGTGAAAAACCTTTTCGCAAATAAATGTATTAATCCTAGCCAGCATAATGCCCCATCCCATTATACTGACAATCCTACCGGTAACCATCAGGCTATAAAATCAAAACCGTACGGGCTCGTAGTGGAGATTGAGTTTCGAACATGACAGTTCCTGGTACGAAAGACCATTCGTGGGCTTCCAAACTTTCTTGTGCGCATCATCACAGTACTCGCGGATAATGTCCAGACTCGGACTCCGTTATATAAACCCACCATACATGAATCAGAGTACCCAACAAATAGCATCCCAGACTGGGGACTTCGTAGTACCCTTTCATCATCACATCCTGGTGCACCGAACATACGAAACGAACATAAAAATTTGATCACCAGTTTACCATCAATCCGGGGTGTGAGGTTCGTCGTGGTCACGATATACACAAAGCTACGTTTAAATAAGTCATGCTTTGATCATCCATAGCTCATCACATAAATTAAGTATGCCACATTGTCCATTCACTACGCATCACTGATTTCTATCAATATATAACCTCTAAGCTCATACGTCTTAGAGAAATGTGTTAAGCAAGAGAATAAATTCTCCGCCACCAAGCAGATATATATTAATAAAGATTAGTGCTACGCAGTCAATTACAATGTCAGACACACAATCCATACATGTCCGTTCTAGGTTTGAATGAAACAACAATCCGGAATTCCTTCACATACGTTCGAGCTTCTTGCCACTTAGCTGATTTATAAAATCCATCTGCGAATGGGAGCCAGCCATTCAAGACATTCAGCAAGTCGCCCTTACGACACGAAGGGTCTCAGTCTTCAATGCTGCCTCCAATGTCTTCAGTTGTTGCACAACGTCGTATTATTACTTGGAATGGTTTTCAGACATAATTCTGATCCCGGTCTTTCCAAATAATAAGCGCAATTAAAAGCATAATCACGGAACACACAGGCTTTCTACCAAATCTCCTTCCATTTTGGATTTCGTTAACTTAAACTTCTTTAAATCTATTCTCAAATTATCTTTAACAAAATCCATATTTAACCCTTCTTCTTTAAAACACATCCCTGAAGTCCAAGATAATCTAGCCACAAAGCCTTAATTAATTTTCCGTTTGATAACTCGTTATCAAAAATCCAGTTTCCTTTGAAAACACTTACCCCACATTTCAACCCTAGTTTCCAATTAAATTGATTTTCCAAAATTCAATTCTTTAATCTTAATTAAAAGATAATACTTTCTTTCCAGTTCCTCACTTTTAATTTCCTCAAATCAAAGATCTGATTAAATCCTCAAATTACAATATGAATTTCCATAACTCAATCTCATTGGGTTTCAAGAATGATATTATTGAAGATATGATTCACGACAAAACCCAAATCAATTGATATTGAACATAAGTTACACAAAAATTGTATCTACTTATATTCGATATCAGTTCTTATAATCAACGAATACTATAAGTGGAATAACGATATAATAATTTCTTCCAAATTCCTCAATTAGTATACATTTACACCATAGAATTTCATATCAAATATCTGAAGATTATTTCTATCCAACTTGTCCCAGTCAACTTAGGAAACTTGTATTTTAATTAAAAGATTTACTCAACTCTTTGACATTAGATCTGGATAAAAATACTATCAACTTATACTTAATATTAATCTCGATATCCAACTCACACTATAAGCGGAATAATGGTGAACTACCTTTTAAATTCCTCAAATAGTAAGTGTTAGAGTTTATGCCCTAGAGGCAATTCATTTGATGAGATAGATAACACTACTGATGTTATTATTTTATTTGGAATGAGATATTATTCTATTATATTATATTTACTGCGTGATATAAATATTAACATAATAGAAGTCCTTAGATAATAATACAGAATTATATAGTTCGAGTAAGACTGAACTTGAGATTATATAATGTGATAAGTATCATAATTCTTAAATGTCCCTAGTCGAGTTTTATTGTTTATATAGGACAACAATAAAGCGTTGAGACTAGTATATTGATTGACTGATGATCACATCTCATTGATCATTAATGTACGTTATATTAAAGTCAAGATATAAATACGTATCGGAGAATAGCGTATTAGGCTGACCCACCGTGAGACAACTACATGGAATATAATCAACAGTATCATAAGTTGTTCTCATAGTGATAGTGATGTAATGGTCCTCAGACCTGAAACCATTATAATTTTATTCGAGGATATTTGTGTTTTGATATCATATAAAGTTATTTCGTAACAGAGTAATGATAACGGTGATTATTGGATATATCTTGAATCGAATTAAAATTATGAATGATCTAGATGGAATTTACCCTACGATATATTCGTAGTGATATCCATGGGCCTCTTGATTGAGTGAGACTGTGAAATGCATGGCCGTACTCAAATGTTGATTTGTTTTAAACAGTCTACTCATCGATCAAGAAAATCAGATTAAATTATAACGAGGATGATACGATCCATGCCTCTAGTTTAGTCCTGGATATATTGGTTAAAAGGATCATATTACATTGATACACTAGTCACAGGAGGAAGTATCGAATCGTTGATCTTATTATAACTTGGGTAGCAGTGATGTATTGCTAGATGTCACTTACAGTTTACAATTTAAATACGATTTAAATTGTTGCCAAGGTTATAATAACCTATCGGGTCACACACTTAGAACGTTATAAAGGAAGAACATATATTGGATAAATAAATTATCAAATTTGTTAATATTTTATATTGTATTGAAATGGTATACCAGTGATTCCTTAATTAATGGAGCATACTTGATTTTATAAGGGTTTTGACCATTCCCTTTATAAGATAGAGTGGAGCTGTCATTTTATTTCTCATATAGATGAAAAATAAAACAAAACCCTAACTTTAACATTTTCACGATACCCTTGGATATGGCGGCTAGCACCCAAACTCCTCTTTCTTCTTAGATTTTGATAGAAAAGAGAAGCATTCGTATGGATAACCAATAGAGGCCGGCGATTGACGTGCTATACGATTTGATGCTTCAACCTTCATCGATTAGGGTTTCATCTGGAATCAATACATCAGGTATAAAAGTTTTAATCTCAATTTATATAAGTTTTGGTTTATTTTTCTTGCTAAGATCCCAACTTTAAGTTGTTAAAGCAAAAGGGGAACTTGATTAGATCGAATTATTTCCTTTAGTAGGAATCATGATCTACCGGATTAATATCAAACATCCGAAGATTTATCTCCAACCATATCCAATTATTTAAAATTGAAAACCCATATTAATATCAATTTAAATTCCATAAAATATTTCCAATACTTTTAGACCTTTGAAAACATTCCACAAAATCATTACTTATCATTCGAAAAATAGTTTGCAGGTTAAAAACATAAAAATAGATTGTTTTCGAAGAAAGCGTTACAATAGTGTTTTCAGAAGCGTTACAAAACAGTTATCTTAATTACTTCGATCAAAACATCGCTTTTCTTAGTCAAAACTTAAACTTTACAATTCAAAACATTTTTTACATAATTTATAATGATTTTACCATTTTTTTCCATATTTTTAGAAACAAAAAAAAATGGCTGTTTATGGTTATGGTCGATAACTTCTCTTATAGCGACCTTTTCCAAAATGGTTCTAATCATAACTTGAAAATTATATCTCGAATTTTAAATCTGCTTTCACTCATTTGAAAGTTCTTGTTAATGGAAATCAAACGTCTTTCATTTTATGGAAATCCGATTTAGATTGCAAAAGTTATAAGCGTTTAAAGTTTGCATCTAAAATACGTAAATTGACATTATGCGACAACCTCTATTTTAACCAGAATAACCATTATTCTACGATACTTCAAAATATCTTAGAAAACAAATACATCCTTATATAACCCTTTTAAAATCATTTAAATTTACTTTCCAAATTATTTTGGATCTAAAATTCAACTTTCATAAATTCCAATTCATTTCTAAATTCAAATAACTTCAAATTAACCTTCCCATTCGTCGGATCAGTTAGCGATAGCCAAGGAGAGCAGGAAACTTTATTTCCAAACCCAAGCCTAGACACAATCCTCTCTGTCATCCTAGAATGTTCCGGTATTTATTTATTCATTTAAAGGACTTTAACAATATATATGAATTCATACATATATTCTTTTCCAATTATTAACCTTCAATTTCAATAATGATATTGCTTTTAATTATGAAGGAGATTTGTCGATCAACAATGTGATACCATAATTGTTGTGTCATAGTGTGTGCAAAACAACATCAACAACCATTTAAACATCCATAGCAACCATCATCAACATGATTCAATAAATCATAATTGTGCACAGGCGTTACAACACTAACGCTTAATAGTGTGTGTTCTAAACTTCGCATCCATTATCCATCACAACAAATATCGATCATCATTAACCAATCACTATATTTAAATTAGTCTAGCTACTAATTAAATATATAAACCGTGGTTAAAGAGTTCTCACCTAACAGTTTTCCAAATCTTCACGGTAGGCGAGCCTAGCTAAGCGAACCGTCGAACAGTATTTCAACGCAACGTCTTCTTCACCAAAATATATATAATATAATATACACTAATCTCTCTTTATATTATAAGAGGAGGAGAAGAATGACGAACTTTGGCAAGGTGGTGTTGAAAAAGAGGAAGACTTATGCCATGGAAACCATGGCCATAAGCTTTGATAAGAAGGTGGAAAGGAGGAAATGGAAATGGAATGGTAAAAAATGGAGAAAGAGCCTCCTTACATAGGAAAAGAGGAGTAAGGAGGTAAAGACACATAAGGGGGCAAGTGGCAATCATGCATGAAAGGAAGCATGCATAAAGACATGTGTCTTAACACTTGTCTTTAGAAGAAAAAAGAACTTTTGGTAGCACTTTCTTTTAAATGTTATGAAAACTAAAGGCAACACTTAATTCTAACACTACTAATTCGTGTTATGGTTTGACTAATCCGATCGAACGAAAAATAGTATCAATAAATCCAAACTCATTAATACTCATTCTCATTTATAATTCAAGTAAAATCTAACATATAACTTATCAAAATTATTAAATACTTTTAACCATATATATTTATATCAAATTCAAATTAAGTAATAAAAACTCCAATTTAAATTGGTTAAAACTTCTGGATCGTTACACTGTTGAGAGGAGACCACTTCGTATAGTCGATAGAGGTATGAAATTTTTTAGAAACAAATAGGTTGATTTAGTCAAAGTGCAGTGGAGTGTCGATGATCGGGACTGTACTTGGGAGACGGAGGAGTGCGTGCGTTCATCAAATCCAGAATTACTTACTCAGGTATTATTTATCTTATCTGTATCTATTCGATTGCTATCCATTCTTTGATCGATTCCTTTTCGAGGACGAAAAGCTTTAAGTGGGGAAGGATGTAACGATCTCGCAAGAAAATTAAAGAATAAAAAAATGAATTAATACTTCGAAAATAAAATTTTATTATAATTAAATTTCAGAACTTAACGTCCGAGAATTCAACGTTAATAACATTCAGCGTTGCCTAACCGTAGCGCGTATAGCTGAAAACATGCGTTAGACAAATATAATCGTTAGTATGTTCATTGCGCTAACCATTCTTGTCCTTGTAAATGAGTACAAATCTATAAACACGTTAACAAAATCTAAGGGAGAAAAATGCACGATGAACATATTAAATTTGAATTCTAGCCATACAAGAATGGTAAACAGTGTTAAGCCAATTTTGACACCTCTCCTTTTAAGCTAACACGTGCCCTTCACCTCAGCAAAAAACTTCCACGTTGCCTCCTTTTATTTTATATTTTCACCTTCCCTTCTTGTTTGTTTTCTCCATCCACACTTTGTCTACAGCCTCCATTTTGCTTCAGCAAGAAAATTTCGAAACACATAATTATTAAAAAAAATAAACCTTGTGCATGCCTTCCCACCACACTATCACCGTCCAACGCTCCAAACTCTAAACCGCATCTGTCTATTTCCTGGTCCAGCGTGAGGACAAGCTCAATCACGCAAAGGAAAGGAGCATTTAGGCAAGCAGTCCTTCGCGGTTGTCAGCGTCTGAGCTTCTCCTATTAGCGCAGCTGTCTCTGTTCAAGGCTCCAGCGCCTCTCCAAACTCGAATCCTCCTCTCCTTCGCCATCAGTACCTGTTTCCGGTAAAGCCAACAGCACCTCGACCAAGTCCCAGCATCCTTTTCCAACTCGTCACTTAGTGGCATGAGTTCTTTTTCCATTTTTCCTTTATTCGCTCTTAACAACATACATGAATGTATACTTAAACTAAAATATATGTGTTGCTACTTTTGCATGAACCATCCTCTTGATACTCCATTTAACCAACCTTATGTTGGTATAGATACCATGAATTTATCTTGCATGTTTGTGTAACTAAAAATAGAAATGAAAAAAATTACTAACAGTCTTTGCATGAGTTGTGACTATATGTATATAGGTTGAGTGCATGTGTTTAGCCTAAAAGGTTACATTAGAAAAAGAAGAAGACACAAATATGTATTTGGGAAGAAGCAACTTGATTGTGCATGGTATGTAAAAAGAAAAGGAAAATGGGAAAATGGGAGCATGCACATGCGTTGTGACCATTCTTTAGTTGGGCACATTGTTTGTTAACTGTAGCATTTTGGGTTTTGGACATTTTGCCTATAGAGAGGCTTGCGCATGTTCTAGAAAAAAATATATACATATTTTGAAAAGTAAAACTGAAGTGGGTGCATGCAGCACCCAATTTGTTGCATGCGTTGTGACAATAGGGACTACTGTAGTGTTTGTGTACAGTTGATGCATGCACAAGTCATAAGGAAAAAAAAGAAAAAAAAAGCGAAGCAAACTTAAACTGCATGCGTAGACAACTTGTATCCAGAAAATAAAAATTTATTGTCTATTTCTTTGCGGCATTAGTCTGGTAGAAACATATTTTGAACAGTTTGCGGGTGCTCTATTTTGGAGATCTTTGCGTATTAAATTTCACCATTTGATTTTAGGTTGTTGATATCCTACTTGACCATCGTTAGCATCATCATTGTTTGCTCGCCCATATTTTTCTCGTTTCCCACGGTAGGCGAGTTTTCGCACGCTCGACTAATTGATTATTAAGTAAATTAAAAACTTGAGATGTTGAATGAAATGATAGGATGCTCTAGATTTGTTTTGCTTTGTGATTGTGTACATGCGACACACATTATTCCCATATATGACAATATGTATGTGATGTGTGATATGATTATTATCCTCAACGTGCAAGTTCCCCCTTAGATTAGAAACCATTGCGGGCTGAAATGATAAATACCCGAACCCATATATATTCGAATCGATTTGGGATGCGCAGGTTGAAATGATACATACCCGGGATTCGAATAATTTAAAGAACAGATTGAAATGATAAATATCCGTACCATTTGATCGTAGGATAGAAAATTATATATGGACACCGTGGTCAGTAAAAGTTATTTCAAGATATTATAGAGATTTTTTTGTAAATTGATATTTTTATGAAATTTTCTTATAGCGTAAGAAATCTTAAAAGAAATTGTTTCAAATTTTACTTGAACTTTTATAGGAATCCAATTTGTATGAAAATGAGTTTAAGAGCGATTACATGAATTAACACTTAAGGTTAATTTTGTTTTAAATGAATTTTTCATAAACTTGGTGTTTTATGCGGCCAAAATTTGAAAATTTGAAAAGTTAAATCTTGTATCATTCAATATAAAGGATTTGCAAATATTTGTTTTAAATGTTTGGAACATATTTTAATATATAATTTATCAAATGATTTTCGCCATTTTATTGTAAGAAGGATTTTAGTCAAAAATGAAATTTGTTAAGTTTCAAGTATAAAAGAAGCATGCTTGCTTAAATCATGATGAAAAATGAGTTTTATTTACAAGTCGGGATTTAACAAGTCATCATTTTTATTAACAAATAACGATGAAGTTGTTTATAAATTTACCATGTAGCAAGGATATGTGAAATGCAAGTTAAAAATAGTTTCGGGAATCATTTTAATCATGAGAATATTGAAATTGAATCAAATAGAAGGAATTTGATTTAAATATGGAAAGAAATGACGAGACATGGATTGAGATTGGATTTGGACTAATATTATTGGATAGAACTATAACTTCATAAAAACTATTTTCCGCATTACTTGATTTTGTAAATGTAAGTAGTATCTCGCTTTCTTCTTTTCACATATAAATCTTCTTATGCTTTGATTCGATTTTAAAACTAAGTCTATTTCTAGGATTGGAAGAAACCTGAAAATCCACATGAGGTTCGTAGTTTCTTAGGACTCGTTGGATATTGTAGAAAGTTCATAGATAATTTTTCCCGTATTGTCGCACCTTTGATTGCTTTAACAAGGAAGAATGTTAAGTTTGTTTGGAGCGATAAGTGTAAAGCTGCATTTGCAGAGTTAAAAGAAAAGCTCACTTCTGCACCCATTCTTATAGCCCCTAATGGAAGTGAAGGATTTACAGTCTATACCGATAGTTGTAAGGAAGGCTTAGGAGCCGTTCTAATGCAAAATGGAAGAGTGATCGCATATGCTAGTCGACAGCTGAAGAATCATGAAACCAATTTTGCAGCCCATGATCTGGAGTTACTTGCGGTAGTGTCATCTTTTGGGAACCAAATTTGAGTTATTTACCGATAATCAATCTCTTAAGTATATATTCTCCCAAAAAGACCTGAATCAAAGGCAAGTTAGATGGCTAGAGTTTCTCTCTTCCTATGATCTTGATATTAATTACGGTCAAGGAAAAGCGAATGTTGTGGCTGATGCTTTAAGTTGAAAGAAGACTGTGTCAAATTTCAGTTTCATTACCTCTTATGGATCGTATAGCAGCAATGCAAGATGAAGATCCAGAGCTTAAGCTTATGAAGGAAAATGTTCGTAGAAAAGGGAGGTGTGATCATAATGGATTGGGGGCTCAAATTGATGACAAGGGGGTTTTAAGGATCAATGGTCGCATCTGCGTTCCTAATTTGGATAACCTAAGGCAAGAGGTATTAAGAGAGAGCCACCAGTCCATGATCTCTATACACCCAGGTATAAATAAGATGTTCCAAAATATGAAGAAGTTATTTTGGTGGAGTGGTATGAAGCGAGATGTTTCTCGTTACGTTAGTATATGTGTAACCTGCCAGCAAACAAAAGCTGATCATCAAAAGGTAGCTAGATTCCCCTTGAGATCCCTAGTCGGAAATGGGATCAAGTTTCCATGGATTTCATTGACGTCTCCCTAAGACAAGGAAAGGGAATGAGAGCATTTGGGTAATTATGTACCGGTTGACCAAGTCATCCCATTTTCTCCCTGTTAGAGCAAGTCGTACTGCATCGAGCCTAGATGAGTTATATATGAAAGAGATCGTTAGATTGCACGAAGTTCCTTCTAGCATTATTTGTGATCGAGATCCTATCTTCATGAGTAGATTTTGGAAAGCATAAGCCTTGGGTACTAAATTAAATCTTAGTACTGCCTACCATCCGCCGACGGATGGTCAAACAGAAAGACTTAACCAGGTATTGGAAGATCTTCTACGTGCTTGCATCCTTGACTATGGAGTATCATGGGAAGACCATATTCATCTCGTTGAATTCACGTATAATAATAGTTACCAGGCTAGCATTAAAGAATCTCCATTTGAAGCCTTGTAAGGGAGATCATGTAAATCGCCCGCTTTTTGGATTGAATCTAGAGATAGTTTACCTCTTAGACCACATATGATTATGGAAGCAACACAGAAAGTCGCTGATATTAGGAATAAAATGAGAATTTCTCAAGATCATCCAAAGAAGTACGCGGATAAGAGGAAAAAGTAGTTGCAGTTCGAAGTTGGTGATAAAGTTTTCTTAAAGATCTCAGCGTTAAAGAACGTAATTCGATTTGTATGGAAAGGAAAACTAGCTCCTAGATTCATTGGCTTATTTCGTATTCTAGTGAAGATTGGTCCATTAGCTTATCGCATTGAGTTATCAGAAAAGCTTGCAGGAGTTCATAATGTGTTTCATATATCCCATTTTTGGAAATGTTAGCATGATCCTTCTTCCTATGTTCAGCCGACAACACTTGATAGTTTGGATATCGAACCTAACTTGACCGTTGAGAGGAGACCACTTCGTATAGTCGATAGAGGTACGAAACAACTTAGAAACAAATCGGTCGATTTTGTCAAAGTGTAGTGGAGTGACGATGATCGGGACTGTACTTGGGAGACGTGGGAGAGCATGCATTCTTCAAATCCGAAATTATTTACCCAGGTATTATTTATCTTATCTATATCTATTCGATTGCTATCCATTCTTTGATCAATTTCTTTTTGAGGACAAAAAGCTTTAAGTGGGGGAGGATGTAACGATCTCGCAAGAAAATCAAAGAATAAAAAAATGAATTAATAATTTTAAACTTTGAAAATAAAATTTTATTTTAATTAAATTTCAAAACTTAACATCCGTGAATTCAACGTTAATAACATTCAGCGTTGCCTAACCGTAGCGCGTATAGCTGAAAACATGCGTTAGACAAATATCATCATTAGTACGTTCGTTGCGCTAACCGTTCGTGTCCTTGTAAATGAGTATAAATCTTTAAACACGTTAACAAAATGTAAGGAAGAAAAATGCACGGTGAACATATTAAATTTGAATTCAAGCCATACAAGAATGGTAAACAATGTTAAGCCAATTTTGACACCTGTCCTTTTAAGCTAACACGTGCCCTTTACCTCAGCAAAAATCTTCCGTATTTCCTCCTTTTATTTTATATTCTCACCTTCCCTTCTTGTTTGTTTTCTCCATCCACACTTTGTCTACAGCCTCCATTTTGCTTCAGCAAGAAAATTTCACATAATTATTAAAAAAAAACTGTGCATGCCTTCCCACCACACTCTCACCGTCCAACGCTCCAAACTCTGAACCGCAGTTGTCTACTGGTCTCATTTACTACTTTCTTCTACTTAGTCTTGCAATTGAATTAAATATTTCTAGTAATATGAATCTTTGGTGTTTACGACATTTTTTTCCGTCAACACCAACCTACCTAAGGGATTGAAGAGATGTCCTCTAGCCTAGGCCTGATAATAATTCTATTAAAATGTTTTCATATAATTTGGTAACTTAAAATATATGTTTCTTAAAATTATTATTTTTAAACAGTAGTAGTAAGGTTGATGTTTCCCAGTATATGGCTAATATAATCTTATTCTTTAAACTAATAATACATTTGGATAATTCGGGAAAAATGTGTTCTGTTCCACCCGCCATGATTGAATTGTTTGGGGCTGTAGCCAGAGGCTAAAGATAGATGGCAAGATGCTTCAAGTTATACCCTTATTGATTTGGGTAGTGTAATGTTGAATTAAAGTAGAATTAATGATTTTGTGTACCATGGGGCTTTCGTGTTTCAAGAGTTTTATTCTTTCTCAACGCAATACTTATTTTTGTCATAAAGGTATGTAGAAATTTCGCAAATCTATATCTTGTTTTTTAAACCCTTTGAATATTAATATTTCTTTTGTATTAGTTATTTGCACCGAGTTATGTAGTTTTCTCTATTATCTTATTATTTAGTTTTGTTTCAAACAATATGATATAACTATAAGCTTATGTCTGCAAAAACAAGAATTTGTCAACAATTTTTTTGGAAGCAGCAAGTGTTTATAAACATTTCATGATTCTAATTAAGAAAAGAACCAATAGACCTAATAATGTATCATTTTCACAATATTAAAATGAAAGATGAATGGTTAGTTATCAAAACTTCTTATCAGTTATTGAATTAATATAGCAATAGAAATGGCAGATCCTCCTTTCTGTTTCTTTCCTCCCTTCTTATCGCTCCTCTCTAACCACCTCCACTTCTGATTCCTTCGTCGCATCTTCCTCCTGCCTTCCTCCTAACCTAGATTTCTCCTTGTGGAACTAATTTTGCTCCTCCTCAGATCTAGTCTCTCTGTACCCTTTCTATCAATCTTCCCCAGCTTCTTTGCCACTGTCTACCCCCATCTCCTTTCTGGCAGCATCGACGTTGCTTACCTTTCTATCTTCCCTCTGTACCCTCGTCTTATCCTTCCTCCACTATGTTATCTTCTCTGTCTTAGATCTTTGGCCTCCGTCCTCCGCTTCCGCTTCTCATAAGCTCAGTTATCCCCTTAAAGTCTACGCTTGATTTTCGTCCCGCCTTATCTTGATTGCGTCTTGTTGTTTCCTCCTCCTCCTGGCTAGTCTGACTTTCCCTTTTGTCATTCCATTTTTACAGTAAGCTGCTTCAAAGGGGGATGATAGTTTGCTGAATCGGGTATGTAATTGTTTATTTTTTGGGTTCGTATTGCGGTGGAGACGTCTGATAAGATAGATCGGGTTTTGGCACTGATGATCGTATCTGTGTAGTTCTTTTTGGTTCTGAGTTTTGCTTTTGCATTGAGGCTAATGGATCTCTAGTTTTTTAGCTAGTTTGGGTTTGGCTTGGGATTTTCGTTGGTTTAGGTTTTTGAGTTGGGGCTGTAGTATTGAGTCTTGGTGTATGTGAGCAGTGTCAATTATTCCTTGTGTGTCGTCTTGGAGTTAGGTGGTGTTGGTGGTTTTTAGCTGAGGTTTGGTTGTCTTCTTTTCTTTCTGGATCTGAATGGAAGTATATAACGAAGAATGTCAATGAATTCCTGTAGTTCTGTTTATTTTGAGATTGCCATACTCACCAGTTCTGGTATACTGTGATTCTTCACTCTGCTTCCAGCTTCCTTCTTAGCACCATTCAATTTCTGCAATTATTCAACATCTGCATATGTTCTTGTGCTTGAAGTTCTAGCTGCTTCCTGTTTCTGCTTAGTATATCAGACTTCCATTTTTGCTGGTGTATGCCTCTTTTCTCCTTCTGGCTTGGTTTTATAAAGTAATATGTTTCAACTTGCGCTGCTGCTGGTTTGCAAGTATTTGAAGTCTTCACGCATCTGCCCTTTGAGATATATTTAGTCTTGTAATATTCTGGGTATTACGTATCTGAATGTATTTGTATAGTAGCTGATCACACCCTGCGTGGTGCTTGATTACAGTTATTCTATCGTAATTGTGTTAGTATGTCTGTAGCAGATAAGCGATTTGCTTATCTCCTGTTTTATTTTGTACTCATTACTTGCTATAATGAAAAAGTGGTACGGTCCACTATAAAAACAGGCTGGCTTTGCCAAAAAAAATGTATCATTTTCACAACATTTAAATGAACATGAATGCTTAGTCATCAAAACTCATGTTAACTATGGAATCAATATAAAAACAACAATATATTGTTTTCATGACATTTAAATGAAATGTATGCTTAGTCATCAAAACTTCGTGTCAACTATAAAGCAATGATAGTAATTTTACGACAGAATATTATGTTAAGGTTGTCTTTGCGTGCGACAAATAGAAATGATGGTTTAAAATTAAAATATTCCCATATCATTAAATAACTTAAGAAATGATGTATAAATATGAGTTGATAAAAATAGAATATTGGTGATTTTTTTGTTAAAATAAGTATGTGCCAACTCATAATGCTTACATCATGAGCTAGACATAAAAAGTTTAGTCCAATCGTCATTATGTAACATCCTAGATATTATAAGGGCCTTGAGAATCTTATGACTGGTTTTTTTGCTTGTTTTTATGTTCGATGACGAATATTCTATGAATTAGAATACCCATCGCGAAGTGTAATAAACCGCAAGCGCACGGCGTACACTTGTAGTACGTTAGCGAGTACGAGTCGATCCACGAAGAAAGAAATAATTTTAATTATATCCAATCAAATTAAACCAAATTTGAGTGATGATTTAACTACAACTAAACTAGTAAACTAAAATTAATACAAACTATGAGATAAATGGCAACTTAGGAATAAATCCACTTTCTAGATCATGTAGTACAACAAGTTATGAAATTACGATCTCTTTTTTTTTAGTCATTTGTGAATTTAGTTGATATGATTATTATATGTATAGCTTATTCATACTATTAACTGGCACAACATAAACTACTAAACTATATCGTACCCACTAAATCACCTTACTAGATCTAATGAAAAACGAACAAGTTGTAATTGAAATATACTTTAAGCATGGCCTATGAACTATTAATTAGAACTATAGACCATCAAATTTTTGATTTCAACCTCTACTTAATCACTATGACATCAACATGAAATGAAGCACAAAAAGAGAAAATGAAGTAGATAAATTATGACGCACATAGCTCCTCCTGTCAATGTAGCTGTCTCCGCTTAATGATCCAGCGCCTCGTCCAAACCAAATCCTCCTCTCCTTCACCGTCAGTACCTGTTTCGGGTCAAGCCAACAACACCTTGACCAAGTCCCAGCATCCTTTTCCAGCTCGTCACTTAGTTGGTGAGTTCTTTTTCCATTTTTCCTTTGTTCGCTCTTAACAACATACATGCATGTATACTTAAACTAAAATATTCGTGTTGCTACTTTTGCATGAACCATCCTCTTGATACTCCATTTAACCAACCTGTTGTTGGTATAGATACCATGAATTTATCTTGCATGTTTGTGTAATTAAAAAGAGGAATGAAAAAATTTACTGATGGCCTTTGCATGAGTTGTGACCATATGTATATAGTTTGAGTGCATGTGTTTAGCTTAAAAGGTTACATTAGAAAAAGAAAAAAAAGAAAAAAAAGAAAAAGGAGAAGACACAAATATGCATTTGGGAAGAAGCAACCTAATTGTGCATGGTGTGTGAAAAGAAAAGGAAAATGGGAGCATGCACATGCGTTGTAACCATTCTTTAGTTGGGCACATTGTTTGGTAACTTTAGCATTTTGGGTTTTGGACATTTTGCTTGTAGAGAGGCTTGCATGTTCTAGAAAAAATATATACATATTTTGAAAAGTGAAACCGAAGTTGGTGCATGCAGCACCCAATTTGTTGCATGCGTTGTGACAATAGGGACTACTGTAGTGTTTGTGTACAGTTGATGCATGCGCAAGTCATAAGGAAAAAAAAGTAAAGAAAAAAAAGAGAAGAAAACTTAAACTGCATGCGTAGGCAAGTGGTACCTAAAAATTAAAAATATATTATCTATTTCTTTGCGGCATTAGTCTGGTAGAAACATATTTTGAACAGTTTGCGGGTGCTCTATTTTGGAGATCTTTGTGTATTAAATTTCACCATTTGATTTTAGGTTGTTGATATCCTCCTTTGACCATCGTTAGCATTAGCATTGTTTGCTTGCCCATATTTTTCTTGTTTTCCACGGCAGGTGAGTTTTCTCATGCAGGACTAATTGATTATTAAGTGAATTAAAAACTTGAGATGTTGAATGAAATGATAGGATGCTCTAGATTTGTTTGCTTCGTGATTGTGCACGTGCGACACACTGTTCCCTTATATGACAATATGTATGTGATATGTTTATTATCCTCAACATGCAAGTTCCCCCTTAGATTAGAAACCATTGCAGGTTGAAATGATAAATACCTGAACCCATGTATATTTGAATCGACATGGGATGCGCAGGTTGAAATGATACATATCCGGGATTCGAATATTTTAAAGAACGGATTGAAATGATAAATATCCTTACCATTTGACCATAGGATAGAAAATCATATACGGACACTGTGGTCGGTAAAAGTTATTTCAATATATTATAGCGATTTTTTTGTAAATGGATATTTTTATGAAATTTTATATAGCGTAAGAAATGTTAAAGTAAATTGTTTCAAATTTTACTTGAATTTTTATAGGAATCCAATTTGTTTGAAAATGAGTTTAAGAGTGATTATATAAATTAGCACTTAAGGTTAAATTGTTTTTAAATGAATTTTTCATAAACTTGGTGTTTTATGCGGCTAAAATTTGAAAATATGAAAAGTTAAATCTATTATCATTCAATATAAAGGATTTACAAAGATTTGTTTTTAAATGTTTGGAACGTATTTTAATACATGATTTATCAAATGATTTTCGCCATTTTATTGTAAGAAGGAGTTTAGCCAAAAATGAAATTTGTTAAGTTTTAGGAACAAAAGAAATATGCTTGCTTAAGTCATGATGAAAAACGAGTTTTATTAACAAGTCGGGATTTAACAATTCATCATTTTGATTAACAAATAACGATGAAGTTGTTTAGAAATTTACCAGTAGAAAGGATATGTGAAATGTACGTTAGAAATAGTTTCGGGAATCATTTTAACCATGAGAATATTAAAATTGAATCAAATAAAAGGAATTTGATTTAAATATGGAAAGAAATGACGTGACATGGATTGAGAATGGATTTGGACTAATATTATTGAATAGAACTATAATTTCATAAAAACTATTTTCCGCATTACTTGATTTTGTAAATCTTTCTTTATAAATAATTTGATTACTTTAACTATATGGATTTACAATAGTTTTCAGCTATATATATATACATGATTTTCTGCTTATTGTATATATATACTATTTTCAAATCTAACTATTTTAAACGTATATTTATGACCTTAAATAGAATATACATCCAATCCAGTCTAGTGAATCAAAGGGTTTCAAGCATTAACGATACTAATGGAAGTTGAACTTCAAATCCAAATGGGTGATAAAAGATGATCATGAATATTGGATATGAAATTTTAATCGAACCAAGGGTAATTTATTTGAATAATCGATTTTTGGGAAATATTTGAAATAATCGATTTGCGATACTTGAAATATGATTTCAAACCAATGACCACGGTGTGGAAAAATGTAAGTGTTGGTTGTTAAAGAGACCGCAGTCGGTAAGTGGCATACTCTCTGCCAATGTCGATGCCACTTTAACAACTGTGTACGTGATGACGTATCCAGAACGAAGCCTGATGACTGGGAGGCAATTAGTGTATTGAAGAAGGCGAACGATAACGAAATGGCCTTGACCTTCTGGTCACAATTAAAATGACTAAAACATGAGCTATACCGTGACTAATTGAGGGGGCACCTCTGATCGGACACGTTTCTTCGATACCATTTCTTTGACTATGTTATTGATTTAGGGGCCCCTTTGATTTGGGAGTGTGTTCCAAGGTGGGCGGTAGTGGCTGCTACGCGTTACCACCGGTCCGGGAGTGCAACTGGTAGAATCCTACCCTGGGTATTGGTTCGAGTGCCTTATCATATTTTTCTAAGCGAGCCCCATAGGATTTTGATTTAGTATTGATTTTTATGGAGTGCTGATCGACGCTAGTCTATGAATTAGAAAAGCGCGACATTTGTAATAAATTCTGCAAGCATACAGGTGTGTAGCATACAGGTCGAACACAGGGAGGAAAGTTAAATTTTATTATTGATATGTTTTGTGGGCGTGTTAGTCGAACTTTGGAGGTTGATTTTGCAAAACAAAACAAAATTAAAACTGTAATTTGATTCAGAACAGATCTAACTGAACCGACGATCAAATCACAATTTCAATGGAAAGCAAATGAAACTATGAATTAGATTTGAATCTAATCAAACCCAATTTGACCTAAGAAAATAATAAAAAGCAGAAATTGAAATTGCAGAAATTGAAATAACAAACAAGAATTAAAATTAGGATTTCCGCTGAATCTAATCAGACGGTAAATCGCTAATGCAAACAAGTGTAAAATACAAATAGTGTTCTACCGAATCTAATCGTATAGACAACACTAGTTGCTAAGAAAACAAAAAAATGCAGAAAATAAAAGAGAAAGAAGAACTTTTATTAAAATAATGGAATAAGAGATGAGATATAGGATGGTGGCTACAATGCCATTACAAGGGTATATATAGGGTAGATAGCCAAACCCTAACCCTAATGGTAAATGGGCCTGGTCATTACACCACTAAATTGTTTACAATGAGAAACATAAATGGGCCTTAGATAAATAAAGCAAATTTGGGCCTTTTCTCTTTTTCCTCTTGCTTCCTTGATATTTCTTCATTGATTTGTGATGTGCAAAGCCTTTCTATCACTCCTTTTCTTGTCCGACAGCAACTAGATGTGATATCTTCATCTACAATTCTTCAAAATGCAAATACACAACAAATTGAACTCTATTTCTCTACATTTCTGGTTGCATGCGGGCTGGGTTGGACTATCTGTAAAAATAACAAAACAATACCCAAGTAATATTTATTTATATACAAAAGATAAGATATAAGAGCATAAAATAAACACATTTCTATGTAAATCAAGTGCCCTCTGATAATACCAATGCGGTGAATTTACGGTACTGTATAGACTGTGATGCCTATAAACTGCGTAAGGGTAATATGGTAACTCCGCTTACGCTATTTTCATTATATTTACTTTAGTGAATAGTGTAACAACCCGGAAAATCTGAGCCAATTTAAAATTTTTAATTTGGCTATTTTAGTGAATTTTAGATATTTAAAATAAATTATTTTAAATAATAACGACGAAAAGCATGTTTGAATCGATGTTTGAAAAGGAATATAATTATTTTAAATTATAAACAAGGCCAGAAATGGCGCGACAGTTTCAAAATTTTGAATTCAAATTTTGACTGACTGTACTGGGTGCAATATAAAATGGATTTTAGTGAAACCAAAAATATTTAAATCTGTTAATGAATATCTTTCTAATGAATCTGAAAAATCGAAGTTTCATGGCGGGAATCAAAAGTTATGGCCAAATGAATTTTCAGAAAGGTCGCTATAGAGTTTATATAGCCCGTGAAAATAGCCATTTTGCAAACGACCTCAAAATTCGACGAAACCACTTTTGTTGGATCCGGGATGTCAAATTATTGTCAGGTTTCAAAATTTCATAATTTTTGAAGTTAGTATGTGAGCGTGGTAAAGGAAAATGTGTATGGTCGATTTCTGTTAAATTGGATCGACCAGGAAAGGGCCATTTTTCAAACGGTCTTAGAATTCGACGAAACTAGTTTTGTTGGGACCGCATCGTCTAAACATAGCTAGGTTTATTTTTCTGGAATTTTTAGAATTAGTATGTGGCCCCGGCAAATTGAAATATACGTTCAAATCAAATGTTGAATGTTTTATATTTTAATTTGAAGAAAAACTAACTGAAACAGTCAAATGGGCCTACGAAACATATCCCATTGTGTTCGGGATGGGGGTATTTAGCTAGAGGCGACAGTCGTTGGGTTTGGATTGGAGTTCGTTTGGAGAAAACCATCATTTTTGAAATTATAAATCGCGGGCCAATAGGAAAATTATTTCATAAATTAAAAAAAAAATCAACCTCCCCCCCTCCGTAACCCATCGCGATCGACGATGGCTGCCTCTCCTTCTTTCCCGTCCATTTTCCGGCAATTCCTCTCACCAAAACCCACTACCCCTTTGGAACTTTTTGAAGATCCTAACGCCCTCTACAAATCCAAACTGGTCTCGACCTCTCTGGTGCTGTGTATATCAAGAACGAAGCCCTCGAAGTCGCTGACTTCATCGCAGTCGATCTCCCTCCACTAGCCACCGATCTGAATGAGACCGCCGGCGCCAGGTGCGGGTTTCCAGCCCCTTCCACGTCGTGAAACCCGATCTTGTCCCCATGCCACGAATTGAAAGATTTTTGCAAACCTAGTTTTGAACAAATCAGAAAGGTAATGGCTTTAATTATTTTAAATGGTTTAATAGCACTTTAAAGCGCTACGGTTTATGATTTCACTATATAAATCATATCTTTTTCATTTCTTATCGAAATCCAGTGAAACAAGAGATAGTGGACTCGTGAGAACGTCTTCTACATTCTAGAAGAGACCGGATATTTTTCTGAGCCTTCTGCTATTTTTAGTGGAGTGGAACCCAATGTGAGATTTCTAAATTATAAACGATATGGAAATAACGATGTATAAATTATATATTCGAAGTATGAGTTATATAAGCGTTGTACACCTCATGTATAAGCGTTGTATAAGTTGTATGTTCGATGTATAAGTTATATATGCGTTGTAAAAAATGATATATGTGTTGAAATAAATTGAAATGATATTGAAATGAAATCGAAATATAGTTATATACGTATATCTATATATATACTCCCCTCGTCCACAGACCATGGACGATTTATATTGGTTGTGATATTGTTTTGATTATTGGTTGATGTGAAAATTTGGTGAATATCATGAATGGTAGATTTGAAATAATTGATTGTGGTTGAAATCCCTATAGGATTAACATATGGGAAAATTCGTCTGTGTATGAACTAGATATTGAAAATCCCCATTGTCAAAAGCTGCGAGGCTTTAAGGTAGAGCGAGGAGCCGTACTAGGGACGGTGTCGGTTTTAACTACCCTGCCGTTATGCTGCCGAAATTTCCTGAAATATTTCTGTGTTTGATTTAAATTCATGTGTTGAATAGAAATTCATGTGTTGAACAGAAATTCTTGTGCTGAATAGAAATTCATGTGTTGAAATAAGATTCATGTGTGTTGAATGGAGTTCGTGTATTGAATAAATTCTTCGAAAGATAAAAATAACATTTTTATCATATGTATAAACTATATAAAAACTTAATGTTTTAAATCAATTGTTTTAACACCAAAAATAACATTTTTATGATATGTATAATCTATACAAAATAATCGTGTTTTGAAATAAATTGTTTTACAATAAAAATCATATTTTAATAATATATATGAACTGTTAAAAATAAAATTCATGTGTTGAAATGAAATTCATGTGTTGAAATGAAATTCATGTATTGAAATAAAATTCATATGTTGAATAAAAATTCATGTGTTGAAATAAAATTCATGTGTTGAATAGAAATTCATGTGTTGAAATAAAATTCATGTGTTGAAATAAATAGTTGTTGGATAAATATATCGTTTTTATCAAATGTGTGAAATGAATATGGTTTTGAAATCGTAGAATGAATTATATATATATACAATTAAAATAAATCGAATAATGAAGCTGCAGTTCGTGTTTTGAAACCGTGATTTCAAACGATTAGTGCGGGAGATCCGACCATCGGATTTTCCCGAAACCGAAACTGTTGGGTTCGCCTTGGAAATATCTTTCGAATGACACCAACTTTGTGAAGATCCAACGGTTGGATTGTCTGGAATGTTTAATTCAAATCTGAAGAAAAACAGCGCCAGAATCGATTATATTAAATATATATATAAATATAATTAAATTAAATCGAATAACGACGCTGCAGTTCGTATTTTGATATCGAAACTTCAAACGATTGTACCGGGAGATCCGACCGTCGGATTTTCCCAAAACTGAAACCGTTGGATTCGTTTTAAAAAGATCTTCCTAATGATATAAAATTTGTGAAGATCCAACGGTTATATTTTCAGATATGTGTAAATCAAATCTGAAGAAAAACAACGCCACGGCCGCGTTATGGCGTGAAGCGTCGTTTGAATGAATTAGCTATTTTTAAAATGAATAAAAATAGCGATAAATCGCTATAAAATATAATTAATGATATGGAATGGAAATAAACCGAGTTTACCCGGTTTATTGGATATTTGATGGTTGAATGTGTTTGGTGTGAAAATTACAATTAAGAACAGAATTATTGATGTCGAGTAATTTAACCATTGAAACGAATTGATTTAAATTCTAAATATACGTGAATTATTTGAAAAGGCCGAGTTAAATCTCATTTCAAATAATTGATTAGCGATATGAAGTCGATGATGAAGACGGTGGTTGAAGACCGGAGATCTTCACCTCGGTTGGATGATAACTGATGCCTTGATTGGGAGGCATCCTGAAATATAGATAATAAGTGGTGATCGTCCATATGTACTTGGAGATCGATGGATATGCGAGGTATATAGTGCCTCCGGTTTCGTTCATACCCAGAACGAACTTGTAAATGGACTGTGTGTCTGACATTGGATTTTGTTCTGTGTTGATTGATCTCTATTAAATATATATCTGTTTGGTGGCGGAGAATTTATTCTCTTGCTTAACGCCCTTCTCTAAAATGTACGAGCTCAGAGGTTATATATCGATAGAAATCAGTCGCATAGAGTGAATTGCCTGTGTGGCATGCCTAAGTGGCAGATGATCAAGGCTTCTGTCGAAAAGCAAAGTCTTATGGTTGGTGATCAAAACACGGCCTATGTGGCATAGCTTTGTGTATAACGTTGATTCGCGAGCCTCACACCCCGGTATGAACCTGAAACGGGAGACGACATCAGGGAGGGCATGCGTTTCCTTCTAGCTAGGGTGGTGTTAGTGACCTACCAGCCCTGACATTTATATTATTTTCACATGTGTGGTTGTTGCTGTTGCGAGGCGCCTCGGATATATCGGTGACTATGTGGAGCCGATGGAGTCATTTGGCTCGTTTACGCCCCAAAGGGTGGGGAAACGCAGTGTCCAGGCATTTCAATCCACATCGGTGGACCGGCCCTGACGATCCAAGGGTCACTCGAGCTCTGATCCTGAGGCTCGGGCTAGAGAGTCTCGAAGTTGGTAAGGACTATGTTTTTCCTTGGTTCACGACGGAAATCCAATTTCCAAATACGACACCATGCGGTTTTGATTGTATACCTATATATGGTGACATAGTGGTATGGGGCATTAATATCGTCTATGATTGATACTTATGATTTGAAATTGTTTTTGAAACATATAAACACTAGTAATAATACCAAATGCTTTTTTTATTCGTATCAAGCATATTTGGCTATTATAAGGTAAAAACTCTATCCTCCGGTTTGCGTTGCATTGTGTGATGGGAACTGAGTCATATAATGGCTTCATTTTTATAAAAAGCATTGCGATGTTTAAAAGATTTACTTGTTTTAAAGCACTGGCAATCCAATGGAGTAAACCCGTTCCGCGAAAGTGCATAGTCCTGTGATTGGCCATATATTAAAGTAAGTTAAGTAGATTTCTCATACCAGTCCCATGACTGACTCGTAGTTTGTTTCACTTGCAAACTCGGGTGCCCCTTTTTCTACACAGGTAGCCTTGTATTTAGGTTTTAGCAGGCTCTTTCTGGATAGTTGGAGCTGAATATGGATTCTACCATCTATCTCTTTTTATGCTGTTCAGCTCCTATTGTACATATTATGTTTTGTTTTCCGCTGTAGACATTTATGTATAGCTGAACTGTATTTTGTACTAAGTATGATCCTGTATACTGTGTAACTCTGATGATTATGTTTATCCAGTGTATTATTTGTACATTATCTGGTGTATTTATTTATTTCTGTTCTGCTGTTATCTGTTTATGTGTTATATTCCAAAGATTACCCTCACCACCATCGTACGGGGTTTTGGGATCGTCATAACGTGGTATCAAAGCTTTGGTTAAGCTTAGTTCTGGAATATAACATATTAACGAACTCGTCAGAAATAGAACCAGTAGTGTTCTAGGACGAATAGCTCATTGTAGATAGGATCAGTAAGGTCCTAGTATGAGTATAGCAGAATGAAATACACCCCGATAGATGCATTTACATTCAAGTATATGTTTCTATGCTTTAAAATATCTTTTCTGTTGACCTGACACTTGGCTGCTGTTTGCAGAAGTACTAGAAAATGAGTATCATAAACAGAAGGAATGCAACACCAGATCTAAAGGCTCTATTTAAGAGATATCAAAATCTGGGTGGAGCACAATTCTCGGGCAATGAATCGATTATTCAAACTCAAGCTTGGATGAGTTCTGCGAAAAGAATTTTTGAACGTTTCCAGCTGAGAGATGATCAGAAAAAATTAGTGGCATCATGGGCACTCAAAGATGAAGCTTTAATCTGGTGGGAAACAATCACTAAGGATAATCCAGAAGGTGAAATCACCTGGGATAGATTCAAAGAGATTTTCAGTGAAAGATTTACTCCTCCAGGAGCAACTGAGCGGTTATGTGATGAATTCTACTATTTGATACAAGGAGATATGAATATCCCAGAATATCATAAGAAATTCAATGAACTTTCTTACTTTTCCCCTCATCTAATTCAAAATCCGAAGAGGAAGAATCTGAGGTTTATTAATGGTCTTCAAAGGAAGTACCAGAATAGTGTGATGGGGCATGTGAAGCTTCCTTTTACTGAAATGATATATATGGCTTATCAGTATGAAGATCTAGATAAGCGGGGCCTTTTTGTCGAGGAAGAGGAAGTCAGTTTTAGCAATAAGAGGAAGTTTGAAACTGATAGCCCAGATAAGTGCACAGCCAGAGGCCAGTACGAAGTCTGAGTTCAGAAAGAAGCCTAGATTCAATCTGGAAAAGGTTAAAGCTGAGAAAGAGCCAGTAACGACTGCTGTATGCTCTAACTGCAATAAGCAAGGACATTTCTCGATAAGTTGCAGAGCTTTAAAGAAACAGGAGAAGTTTCAAGAGAACAGAAAGTGTAATCGATGCCATCAATCTGGTCATCTTTCAAAGGCCTGCCCGCTATTCAGAAAACCTGAAGCAGTGCATGTAAGAAGTGGCAGAAGTGCCTGCATCTTCATCTGGTTAGGAAAGGTCTGAGGTTTTGGAAGGCACGCTTAATGTCAAAAATATTCCAGTCAAAGTACTGTTTGATACAGGCGCGTCATGAAGCTTTATTGCAAAGAATGCAGTCAAGAAGTTAGATTTGAAACTGAAAAAGCTCAAAGAACCCATCACTGTCCATAATCCGGTTGGGGGTTCCCTTGATCTTAGCTGGGTATGTTGGGTGCCTGTCTCTTTTTCCTGTTATAAGTTCCCTACCATCTCTATCGTCATGAATTTTACTGAATTTGATCTTATGTTGGGATTGGAACTCTCGCGTATAGAGTTCAATTACCAGATTGGTTGCCTGGAGTACATGATGTATTTCACGTTTCTCAACTTAGAAAGCATGTACATGATCCAAACTCGGTTGTGGAAGACGCCGCACAACAGAAATGGAAATTACTCCAGAATTGGCTGTGAGAAGAGAGCCGATAAACATTATTGGCAAAGAAACCAAAGAGCTGAAGAACAAGATGGTTCACTTAGCCAAAGTGCAATGGAGTGGAGATCCGCGAGATTGTACTTGGGAAACAGAGGAAAGCATTAAGAAAGCCTATCCTAAGTGCAAGGTGGATATCTCTGATTGACTCCGGTGCAAGGTACATTTACCATACTTTGCATTACCATTTTGTTCTCTACTTTGTTGTTATTTTCTTTTGATGGATGTAAACTTTTAATTCTACAGTCTGATTACCTTAAAAGAGTATATGAATTAATTAGTATATTTATGAAAAGTTAAAAACAAATTGATTGTTGCTTGTGTTGTGTGATGGTGGATTTGATTACTTAAATTATTAGAATGATAGTTAATTTAATCAATGAATGAAGGGTAAATCTATGCAATTAAATCACGTATTGAACTGATTTAAAAATAGATAGAAATATATACATGTGCATTATATATGTTTGAACAGGTAAATGGATTAGCTGTTGAGTAAAGAATTTATTTGCGTGCCCGACAAATAGGTAAACCTTAATGAGTTGGATGCGCAATTTTATTATTATATCAACTCCTGTGAATGTCATTGGATGCGGAGTGCTGGTTGTTCTGTGTGTAATAATAAATATCGCCATAGGATAGTAACAATTAATTTTGAACTACACTACATGGCATACTTCTTGAAGATAGGCATACTTCATCATATATCACATAAGCATTTGGGGCTTGTGTGACGAGGTTGAAGATTTACCATACGAGCGAGAGGCTTGTATGGCGATGACTATATATAACAGGTTGAACTGATGACTGATACGGACCATATAAAATGTAATGGTAAATTGCAAGATTAATAAAAAAACCACACGGGTCTGGAGATGACAATAAACACGTCTCTCTGGTCTTTGAGGCACAAAAACCATTTATAGGGTGACGAGAATTTATTCTCTGGAGTTATGATCTATACACACTCCCCTGTGGACACCAGAATATATCACTATAAATATGTGCATGCTTATTAGGATTTATTGGGTACCTAGTACGGCCCAATAAATTTCCAAACTCCTCCCCGTACAAAGGAGGTTATGGCGAAATTTTTCGAAAATTTAGGGTGTTAGCCAAATTTTTGAAGAATGAGAAAATTCTTAGAAACTGAAAGGTTGAAGAATGAAAGCCAGAAGTAAAGTTGAGTTGGTTAATTAAACAACTTTCGACTTCGTTCCTTTTCGAGGACGAAAAGTTTTAAGTGGGGAAGATTGTAACAATCCGGAAAATCTGAGCCAATTTAAAAAAATTTAATTTGGCTATTTAGTGAATTTTAGGTATTTAAAATAAATTATTTTAAATAATAACGACGAAAAGTATGTTTGAATCGATGTTTGAAAAGGAATATAATTATTTTAAATTATAAACAAGGCCTGAAATGGCGCGGTAGTTTCAAAAATTTGAATTCAAACTTTGACTGACCGTATCGGGTGCAAAATAAAACGGATTTTAGTGAAACCAAAAATATTTAAATCTGTTAGTGAATATCTTTCTAGTGAATCTGAAAAATTGAAGTTTCATACCAGGAATCAAAAGTTATGGCCAAATGAATTTTCAGAAAGGTCACTATAGAGTTTATATAGCCCGTAAAAATAGCCATTTTGCAAACGACCACAGAATTCGATGAAACCACTTTTGTTGGATCTGGGATGTAAAATTATTGCTATGTTTCAAATGTCAAAATTTTTGAAGTTAGTATGTGAGCGTGGTAGAGGAAAATGTGTATGGTCGATTTCTGTTAAATTGGATCGACCAGAAAAGGGCCATTTTTCAAATGGACTCAGAATTCGAAGAAACTAGTTTTGTTGGGACCGCATCGTCAAAAGATAGCTAGATTTATTTTTCTGGAATTTTTAGAATCACTATGTGGCCCGGGCAAATTGAAATATACGTTCAAATCAAATGTTGAATGTTTTATATTTTAATTTGAAGAAAAACTAACTGAAACAGTGAATGGGCCTACGAAACATATCCCATTGTGTTCGGGATGGGGGTATTTAGCTAGGGGCGACAGTCGTTGGGTTTGGATTGGAGTTCGTTTGGAGAAAACCCTCATTTTTGAAATTATAAATTGCGGGCCAATAGGAAAATTCTTTGATAAATTTATTAAAAAAAATCACCCCCCCCCCCCCCCGGTAACCCATCGCGATCAACGACGGCTGCCTCTCCTTCTTTCCCGTCCATTTTCCGGCGATTCCTCTCACCAAAACCCACTACCCCTTTAGAACTTTTTGAAGATCCTAACGCCCTCTACAAATCCAAACTGGTCTCGACCTCTCTGGTGCTGTGTATATCGAGAACGAAGCCCTCGCAGTCGCCAATTTCATCGCAGTCGATCTCCCTCCACTAGCCACCGATCTGAACGAGAATGCCGGCGCCAGGTGCGGGTTTCCAGCCCCTTCCACGTCGTGAAACCCGATCTTGTCCCCGTGCCACGAATTGAAAGATTTTTGCAAACCTAGTTTTGAACAAATCAGAAAGGTAACGACTTTAATTATTTTAAATGGTTTAATAGCACTTTAAAGCGCTACGGTTTATGATTTCACTGTAAAAATCATATCTTTTTCGTTTCTTATCGAAATCCAGTGAAACAATAGACAGTGGACTCATGCGGACGTCTTCTACATTCTAGAAGAGCCCGGATATTTTTTTGAACCTTCTGCTATTTTTTGTGGAGTGGAACCCAATGTGAGATTTTTGAATTATAAACGATATGGAAATAACGATGTATAAATTATATATTCGAAGTATGAGTTATATAAGCGTTGTACACCTCATGTATAAGCGTTGTATAAGTTGTATGTTCGATGTATAAGTTATATATGTGTTGTAAAAAATGATATATGCGTTGCAATAAATTGAAATGATATTGAAATGAAATCGAAATATAGTTATATACGCATATCTATATATATACTCCCCTCGTCCACAGACCATGGACAATTTATATTGGTTGTGATATTGTTTGGATTATTGGTTGATGTGAAAATTTGGTGAATATCATGAATGATTGATTTAAAATAATTGATTGTGGTTGAAATCCCAATAGGATTAGTATATGGGAAAATTCGTCTGCGTACGAACTAGATATTGAAAATCCCCATTGTCAAAAGCTGCGAGGCTTTAAGGTAGAGCGAGGAGCCGTACTAGGGACGGTGCCGGTTTTAACTACCCTGCCGTTATGCTGCCGAAATTTTCTGAAATATTTCTGTGTTTGATTTAAATTCATGTGTTGAATAGAAATTCATTTGTTGAACAGAAATTCATGTGTTGAATAGAAATTCATGTGTTGAAATAAGATTCATGTGCGTTGAATGGAGTTCGTGTAATGAATAAATTCTTTGAAAGATAAAAATAACATTTTTTGTCATATGTATAAACTATATAAAATCTTAATGTTTTAAATAAATTGTTTTAACACCAAAAATAACATTTTTATGATATGTATAATCTATATAAAATAATCGTGTTTTGAAATAAATTGTTTTACAATAAAAATCACATTTTTATAATATATATGAACTGTTAAAAATAAAATTCATGTGTTGAAATAAAATTCATATGTTGAATAGAAATTCATGTGTTGAAATAAAATTCATGTGTTGAATAGAAATTCATGTGTTGAAATAAAATTCATGTGTTGAAATAAATAGTTGTTGGATAAATATATCGTTTTTATCAAATGTGTGAAATGAATATGGTTTTGAAATCGAAGAATGAATTATATATATATATATACAATTAAAATAAATCGAATAATGAAGCTGCAGTTCGTGTTTTGAAACCGTGATTTCAAATGATTAGTGCGGGAGATCCGACCATCGGATTTTCCCGAAACCGAAACCGTTGGGTTCGCCTTGGAAATATCTTTCGATCGACACCAACTTTGTGAAGATCCAACGGTTGGATTGTCTAGAATGTTTAATTCAAATCTAAAGAAAAACAGCGCCAGAATCGATTATATTAAAAATATATAAAAATATAATTAAATTAAATCGAATAACGACGCTGCAGTTCGTATTTTGAAATCAAAACTTCAAACGATTGTACCAGGAGATCCGACTGTCGGATTTTCCCAAAACTGAAACCGTTGGATTCATTTTGAAAAGATCTTCCTAATGATATAATTTTTTTGAAGATCCAACGGTTAGATTTTCAGATATGTGTAAATCAAATCTGAAGAAAAACAGCGCCACGGCCGCGTTATGGCCTGAAGCGTCATTTGAATGAATTGGCTATTTTTAAAATGAATAAAAATAGCGATAAATCGCTATAAAATATTATAAACGATATGGAATAGAAATAAGCCGAGTTTACCTGGTTTATTGGATATTTGATGGTTGAATGTGTTTGGTGTGAAAATTACAATTAAGAACAGAATTATTGATGTCGAGTAATTTAACCATTGAAACGAATTGATTTAAATTCTAAATATACGTGAATTATTTGAAAAGGCCGAGTTAAATCTCATTTCAAATAATTGATTAGACATATGAAGTCGATGATGAAGACGGTGGTTGAAGACCGGAGATCTTTACCTCGGTTGGATGATAACTGATGTCTTGATTGGGAGGCATCCCGAAATATAGATAATAAGTGGTGATCGTCCATATGTACTTGGAGATCGATGGATATGCGAGGTATTTCGTTCAGACCCAGAACGAACTTGTAAATGGACTGTGTGTCTGACATTGGATTTTGTTCTGTGTTGATTGATCTCTATTAAATATATATCTGTTTGGCGGCGGAGAATTTATTCTCTTGCTTAACGCCCTTCTCTAAAATGTACGAGCTCAGAGGTTATATATCGATAGAAATCAGTCGCATAGAGTGAATTGCCTGTGTGGCATGCCTAAGTAGCAGATGATCAAGGCTTCTGTTGAAAAGCAAAGTCTTATGGTTGGTGATCAAAACACGGCCTATGTGGCATAGCTTTGTGTATAACGTTGATTCGCGAGCCTCACACCCCGGTATGAACCTGAAACGGGAGAGGACATCAGGGAGGGCATGCGTTTCCTTCTAGCTAGTGTGGTGTCAGTGACCTACCAGCCCTGACATTTATATTATTTTCACATGTGTGGTTGTTGCTGTTGCGAGGCGCCTCGGATATATCGGTGACTATGTGGAGCCGATGGAGTCATTTGGCTCGTTTACGCCCCAAAGGGTGGGGAAACGCAGTGTCCAGGCATTTTAATCCACATCGGTGGACCGGCCCTGACGATCCAAGGGTCACTCGAGCTCTGATCCTGAGGCTCGGGCTAGAGAGTCTCGAAGTCGGTAAGGACTATCTTTTGCCTTGGTTCATGGCGGAAATCCAATTTCCAAATACGACACCGTGCGGTTTTGACTGTATACCTATATATGGCGACATAGTGGTATGGGGCATTAATGCCGTCTATGATTGATACTTATGGTTTGAAATTGTTTTTGAAACATATAAACACTATTAATAATACCAAATGCTTTTGTTTTATTCGTATCAAGCATATTTGGCCATTATAAGGTAAAAACTCTATCCTCCGGTTTGCGTTGCATTGTGTGATGGGAACTGAGTCTTATAATGGCTTCATTTTTATAAAAAGCATTGCAATGTTTAAAAGATTTACTTGTTTTAAAGCACTGGCAATCCAATGGAGTAAACTCGTTCCGCGAAAGTGGCGTGGTCCTGTGATTGGCCATATATTAAAGTAAGTTAAGTAGATTTCTCATACCAGTCCCATGACTGACTCGTAGTTTATTTCACTTGCAAACTCGGGTGCACCTTTTTCTACACGGGAAGCCTTGTATTCAGGTTTTAGCAGGATCATTCTGGATAGCTGGAGCTGAAGATGGATTCTACCATTTATCTCATTTTATGTTGTTCAACTCCTATTGTACATATTTTGTTTTGTTTTCCGCTGTAGACATTTATGTATAACTGAACTGTATTTTGTACTAAGTATGATCCTGTATACTGTGTAACTCTGATGATTATGTTTATCCAGTGTATTATTTGTACATTATCTAGTGTATTTATTTATTTCTGTTCTGCTGTTATTTGTTTATGTGTTATATTCCAAAGATTACCCTCGCCACCGTCGTACCGGATTTTGGGGCCGTCATAAATAGACATTATCATAATAGCGTACTATTATATGTATTAGTTTCACAGATCCTTAGAGGATGGAAATCCCAAACATCCCTTAAGTTACTGTACATTTCTATGAACATGTCATTTGTGTTGATTCACTTATATGAGAATATTAGTCCTGACTCGAGTGTATTGTTTCTTTGACTTTATGCTTGGGTCAGCTTGAGCACATCAGTCATTCATGACGCATCTAGGAGATTTGCATCTTTTGGACCATTTCCAGTTATCAGCTATCTAGTCATCTAAGTTATCCAGGTTTATTATCAGTTACTGTACAGGTCTATATGTACTCTATCTTTTCCATGAGCATATGACTCATTATGTACTTATGTGTATCATGTATCATGTATGAACCTATGTACTATTATGTTTCCACTGCTAGATACTCTGCTTCCGTGTCTGTGATTCTGTGTTCTAATCATTTAAAATAGCAATTCATTGTTTTGAGCAATTCAGATCTGACATGTGTGGTTTATTGCAATTTGAATGGTTCGAAATAATGTGTTGTTATATTCTCCATATGTGCATGTACCACGTTCATATCTTCTTCATCTTGTCCACTGTCACTTGTATGCTCCAGATTGAGCTCAGGCACTTCACCTACCGCTTGCTCATTTATTAACTCCATATTTCTAGTTGTACTTATATCAATATGTTCATTTTGTAATTCAGCCAGATTTTTGTAGACCATTTACTACTTGTATGTGTATCACTTTGTATTACTCTTGTTTGCAATATTGTGTTATTTTTATCAGTTTGAATGTTGACATTACCACTTGCATCTTTCAAAGCTATTTGATTATTTTTATTATGGTCTGCCACAATGTTAATACCACGGTCCACTTGCATTGAATCCGTGCAATTCGAATTGCCTTCCATCTTCCCAGTTTGTTGTTTTGGTATCCAAGACTTAACTAAGTTGCATCTTCTTTCACTATGACCGAAACAATTGCGGTTTGTTCATGTTATAGGTCTGGTCAGCTTGGTCTATTAGCACAACAGAAATGCCAATTAGGCAGTGCTTTGGGCTATATCTAATTCATCATTAGATACATCCATGAGCCATATCTAATTATCAATCAGATATGACCTTAAGTCGTATCTAATTCGTCATTAAACATGACTTAGGTATGGCTTAAGCCCGTATCTAATTTATAAACATGCAACAAATTGATACGGCCTAATGCAGTGCCTGATTGACATTTCTGGTGTAGTGTGTTTGGTATGTCGGGCGATGCATTCGATTTTAGCAAGACCTGCCGTGTTTTTCCTATAGTACCCAGGCTAGTCGGGTATAATGCTTCGGAAGGATAGATCTGATCCTTGTGCAGAAGGACTGCTCTCGAAGTACCAAGGGCAACTCCGTAGAAATTCTACATAATTAGCTAATGCGCCATGTCCGGTTTTGGTTATATACCTAGTATTATTGTGATGTACATCACAAGCATCACAACTACTTGATTATTTATAATTGTACCCTTAGACATTATTATAATATCATGAGATTTGATATAAAATGGTTTGGTGGTCGTGAGATAAAAGCCTGTCAGCGTTTATTTGTGGCGTGGTCTTATGATACATTGTATTCAGAAAAAAAAATTATAAGATAAAACTCCAGTTGAGGTGTGTTTCTATCACGCTGGTTTATCAGACTGATCCAGGGTGTTATTTTCATAAAAAATGCTCCGGTCGGACCAAGCATATTTGTAGATTTGATTTGGATGGTATAAAGCTTCAGGAAAAGAGGTAGAAGGCCTGACGTATACTCGTATATTATTTTATTTTCTGTTGTATCTGACTATGTACTTATCTACAATTATGAGGACACTGTTATAACTATCCAACTGATTTTTGGTTGTTACTCTGATGCATTTCTGATAGTGATTATTATTATATTATAGGTTATTCGTTCCGCCATTAGATTCTGTTCTGAAACTTCTTTCTTTTTCCTCTAGTGATTTGGTTTTCCGGAACTTAGATGTTCAACACGTGAATACTATAGTTGTATTAATGTCGATTATTAAGGGTCGAAAAGTCAGGTCGCTACATATATTATTAGCTTTGGGGCAGATATTTCTATATTTGTGTTTATAATTTAAATTGTCTCAAGGTAATAGTAAACAATATTTTTGAAATATAATTTTTTTTTAAAAAATCCAAATGCTTTTTAAATCATTTTACATTTTTTTTCTCAAAACTAATTATTTTCCATATATAAAATTACATGTTTTTGCACCCTTCGAGAAAGAGGGATTGTGGTTTAAATGATTTAATTAATTGTGTAGTATGAGACACGTAGATTAATTATATTGGTTAATTTCTAACTCGACGATCGAAGATATTTGATATTTACTAGTATGAAGTGGGCTAGCTTATAGTTATCAAGTAATGAAAGCATACGGTATAGAATGTATTATTTTCATTATTCGAATTACTGTTTTGGAGTTTGTAACACATTTTTGTTGTTTGTATGTGCCATTACTTGCGCGGAGGTAGCTAGACTCAAGAGGAGTCTTATATGCATATTCATCAACCCAAGGGAAGGTGGTCAAGATACGCTCGATCGGGGGGGTCGTAGTGATCGGGCCTTTAATATGTGTATAGTACTTGGCATAAGCTCAAGGGGAGCTCATTTGTGAAGCACATGCGATAATTTATGATGTTTTGATTCTATTTTGTGCCTTTGGTGATTTAGGTGTTTGTGATGTTTTGGATCCATCTTTTGTGATATATTATGATTATTTTTCATCATAGCCACGCGGATAATTTGAGAATTTTAAAATTTTTGATCGCTTTTGCGGTGTTAAACTCTTATGGGTTTATTATACAGAATTTGGGTACTCTTGATGGTATTTTTAGTATATATGTGTGATGACTTTGGGGGGTTTAAAAGATGATACATGTGTTTAGGTCAAAGCTAACACTTGCTGATTTTAGTAATTTTTCTGATGTTGAACCTATGTCTGACAACCCTAAATTTTAATTACCCTAATTTCGAATTCAGGTAATCTGTATCGATGGAAACATCTAATTTTGTGTTTTGGGTATCAAGAGGTACAAATTCGTGAATTTGTTCTTTTTTCGAATTTGTTGTTTTAGGTTATATTATTCATTTCTGGCAGAAAGGAATCATCTCTTATGTGACTTATGTTTATTCATGAGTATGAGATTCCTTTTCTTATGGAAAGGGAAGTATTACCGTATCAGTAGCATATTTCACTTATCCTATTATATTGACATGTTTAAGCTAGACTGATCCATATATTTATACTCGGGTTAAACGAGTTATTACAGATATATTTGTAGATTCGAGCTTGCTTCACTACCACTTTGTATGTATCTTTCTAGAGATTTTTTATGAGTTTTGTGTTAGAGTATGTGAGTCATTTGATGTATATTTAATTGAAACTCGTTGTAGTTATATATAGTCTTTTGAACCATTCAGGTATGTACACATGTATTGTTATGATTCTGCTATTTGTAATTATATATGATCTATTCTGTGATCTATTATATGTGTTGTACTTGTTCTTTATTCCGAATATGGTTCTTATCCACCATAGTTTATATTAGACATAAATTTAGTATGTTGATCCTCTCTAGGTAAGAAAGAAAATTCATACACCCATGTATTTGATGCTTGTCTAATATGAAATTAAGGATGGCTGCTCTTAACTAGCCATATTCTCTACTTTAAAAGATAATGTTACCCCATAATTCTTTTTATGAGGGCGGGTCTCGGAGTAAGGCATTACAGTACATAGCATTATTCGCTTTTTCAATTAGTCATCAAAGTCCTGCTCATCTGTTCCCTTAATATTGCAAATTACTATGTTGCTAAAAAGGTGTTAGATCTAAAATATGCTCTGAAGTAGGTGAATATGGTATTAACAGTGTTTTGTGGTCCTGTAGTTAAAAAAAAGCATCAAACGTAAAATAAAAATACCGAGCACAACCCAAATTCAATCGTTACTCCATGGCCTTTACTCTTACCTCCAAAACTATAAAATCGCATGATGGTGTAATCAACCGTCAGACTATATATCAAAATAAAATTGTTTGGTTTTTCATTAATTTTGGTTAACATGAAAAAAATATACTACAAAATAATTAAAATAGATGAGATTTAAGTAAATCGAAGGAGAGAATAACATTGATAATACTGGAGATATTTAATGAGACATGTTACACTCCTTTAATATTTTTGTTTCACATGACGACATAGTCATCAACTGGGTCCGCTCGTTGATGATCATCTTCGCTGAACCTCTTTCTAGCATTATGAGGACTCACTTCCCTTAAATCATCTTCTCATCATGTCTTCCGATATTTTGGGGTGAATCTTAGCGGGGAAGCTGTGATTAGGAAGTCTCCTGTCGCCGTTGATCATGCCACTCTTCAGAGGATAGATGTTCAATTGTCTGCAGCTCCAACTCCAGTTCCAACACCTCCAGCTCTGGTTCAGCAACAGCCACCAAAAGCAGTAGGCCAGAAGAGCCCTGAGCTTGTCTCCTTTCATCAGAATTGGGCAGAGGTCCGAGAGGTCCGTAGGGAGCAGCGTCGACATGCATCTGAGATTGGATGCATCTCTTCTTTGCTACGATCCTGACAACGTCGTGGCAACAGAGCAAGTTCTTATGGTGGATCTCGACCATCTCGCAGCCTGTAGGTTTTATCTTTAGTATTAGTTTTACCTTTTTCCTTTTCAGCATTTTACTTCTGTTGTTCGATAGTTTATGTTTGTAACTATTAGTGTTTCTTGTCCTTGTAAAAATCACATGATAATGCAATGAGAATTCTATCTTTTAAAAATATTTTTTGTATCGTTAGCACTCATTTATGATTTGAATCGGAAGTAAAATCTCATATTACTTATCAAACTAACAGTTATTTTAGAGCTAGAAGGAATAGATTTCTATGGTAGTAAATTTTAGCGGATGACAAGTTATACGTTGTTTTGTCATGGGTATAATTATTGGGGGTTGTTAAAGGGACTCCATATTTGGTTAAGGGGAGGATAATTTAAAGGGGACTCCAATTTAAATTTTTTTGCTAAAGGGGGTCTAATTTATTTTTTTATTAAAAAAAAGAAAAAGGACCTAACTACCCCTGTCTCACCACTTATGTTAAATCCTAACCTACTAAATTCATTGTCAGTAACAAACATGTGAATTATTCAACATCTCAATTACACAAATTCGATATAGCATATTAGATCAAATTTTTTGTTTCTGCATTTATTTTAAATTAACCATACAAGTTTCAATATGAAATTACAGTTAATTACCTAGTTTGATGTCTTCTGATCACCAACGAAACTTTCTTGAGTCTCCATTACAATAATTATATCCATTTTTATTTTTATGTGTAGCATTAAATTGTAAGCATTAATTAAAGTTTAAGTTCAATGGTTTATATTAATGAGGATTATAGCGGGTTAATATCGGAATTTTAATTTATATGTTTAAGGGGAGATTAATTTATTTTGTCCTGCCCCTAACAATTGTACAATAAACAAAAATTGGTCCTCCCCTTAACCAAATGTGGAGTCCCTTTAACAATTCCCTAATTATTTTCGTCTGTCTGTTCCTTAGAAGCTAAAATAATTTTGGGTCTGGGCATTTTTAATAAATTTCCAATTTTTGAGATTTGTGTGATTTCGGTTTGCGCATTTCTCACGTGTCGGACTTCTGTTTACGCAGAAGTGTGACTTAAATCATTTAAATTTCTGCAAGTTTATTTTTGAATCTTTTTGCTAATGTCATTAGAAAGAAAAGAAAAAGGATTTTTAATTTAAAAAAATTCAAATTTAGTTTCGTTCATCAAAGAATGCACACTTGTGCATTTTAAACAAATTATTATAAAATAAACATGTATTTTAAGAAGCGAAAATTAATTAATTTTTGAAAATTACGATTTTTATGGTGACATGTGAAACGTAGGAACATATTGGTTAGTTATTTTTGCGATTTTAGCAGTGCACTAGGAGCGGCGGTGCGTTAAAAACGTTAACAAGAAAAAAAAATCTATTTTAGCTTTGGAAACGTTGTTTTCATGCCTTGTTAACGATGCACACGAGTAGGGGTGAGCATTTATTGGCTGATATAAGTTAAACCAACCAAAGCGGTTAAGTTTGGTGAGTTTGGTTTTGTTTTGTAAGTTAATTGGTTGGTTTTTATTTTTATTTTTATATCACTTTAGTGTATTGGTTGGGTTTGGTTTTTAATATTTAAAAATCGAACCAACCAATTAAACCAAACTTAAAAATTAATTTATTTAAAAGTTAAAAAATTACCACTAATAATGCTATTATTAACAACATTTACATAACAATATTATTATTTTCTTCAATTTCATATTGACATTTTTAGAAGAAGAGCTTGATTTTTAAAATATTTGAACTATATGAACTTAATTATTTGTTTTAATCCTAAGTTATATCAAAAACTAGAGGATTTGTTTCATTTTAAGATAAACCAAACAAACCAACCAAATTGAACCAAATATTATCAGTTCAGTTGGTTTTGGTTTAAAAAAAATATCGGTTTGGTTTGGTTCAGTTTATGTTTCTTAAATGGTTATTTTGGTATTAACATTTTTGATCAGCTTGAAACCAAACCAACCATTTGCTAACCTCTATGCGTGAGTTATTAGTTAACTCGTTTACATTTTAGAGCTTGTTTGAAGCCTTCGTTGCAGTTTTCATAGGGGGATTTTTTGAGTATTTTAGGTAAAGTAAGGTAAATTTCCATTGTAAAACGAGGATTGGAAGATTTATAAGTGGTAAGAATGTTAAATTCTCCATGTAAATTTCTTTTTCTGGCATAAGAGAAATTTATATGAATCGATTTAGATGCGTTGTCGTGTTTGATGTTAGGATTTAGATGCAAAAATAGATTGCTTCAAACTTCATTTCATAGTTGTGTGAAGGTTTTGGATGAAAAATGTTTTCAAAAAGATGCGTTCATATAGAACTACCAGTATATTTTAAGATGCATGCTCATGTTTTCAGAAATGTTTCAAAATAAAATACATACGTAAAGGTGGATTCGATTTAGAATTATTATGCATACATATAGGAGGATCCGGTTTAAAATCATTTTGCATACATATTTTGTGGTTATGACTCATTTTGTAGAGTGTCCGTGAGCACATTTGGTTGCAAAAATTGGATGTACACTAATTGGTTGTGTAATTAAGTGTTAACATCATGACTTAGTTATGATAAAATTTTATGATGAAATTTCTTATAAGAAGGAAAAAATGTAACACCCCGAAATTTGCCATTAGTAAAATTGGTTATTTAATTAGGTTTCAAAAATGAAATTTGAGCAAACAATAGAATTTGACTATGAAACTTAGGTTGTTGCGTTCGTAACGAAATTTTGGTCAATTTTCATGTTTGGAACTTTGTAAACAGAGTCCGTATGGAAAATTTGCAGATGAAATACGAATACGGATGGAAAATATTATACAATCGAATATAGCATTAGCTCAACATTACTTCTCGCAGCCCCACCGTCGCCAGTTGACCTAGGAGGTTGACCGGGCTGTCGATAGGAGTGTCGATTGCTTGATCAATCTATTGGTTGATCTAAGCAAATGGCGGATAGGGTTATGGGTATTATATTTTTATACTAACAGATGGATTTTATTTAAACTAAATCTAATGGTTATAGATCAATTGAGTGCCTATAAATAAAGGCCTAGATCTCTTACTCTTTGCTCATATTTTCTAGAAGTAGCAGCCAAGCTTTGCCATTTTCGCTTTTCCAATCTCTTCCAAATATTTTAAAATAAATCAGTTTTCAAATATTACAAATAAGAATTGGAGAACAAGAACCTAGATATACGAAAAAAGGTTGGTTCTGCATATTAGCTAAATTCTACTCTTCATTTCCTTTCCCTTTTCAATTCTTTTTTGGATCTATAAGTTTTATTATGTATATTTGTCCCTTTTTTTACACATATTATAGATCTGTAGGGATTTGGAACATAAACCTAAAGGTGTTGTTTGGATTTGGATTTTGGAATAGCCTTCAAATGAGTGGGAAATTATTTCATTGTTTATAATATCAGATCTATTTAGCTGGTGTAAATTTGAATTCATACGCCTAGAACTAATATCTATCTATTGCCTTTTTAATTTGTAATGTTCTTATCTTTCCTACAATCCTTTCTTGTATTTTGTGGTTATTGTTTACACCTTAAATTTGGAAATCAGTGCTTAAATATTACTGTGCTTTGTATGGTTTTTATTCAAGATTTGTAGAATTGGGTGTAACTGTAAGATTTGTGTAATTTGCCATTATTGGTTATAAATCTACCTATGTTTGGGATTATTTAGGGTTTTGCTTGATTTGTTTAAATTAGTCATCTTTGTCCTTTTCTATAAAAAGACATTATTTGAAATTACAAGGAATATAAACCAAACCTATAGGAAAAGATGTGTAAATTCATGTATTATTGTACATTGCTTACACCATCTACCCCAAATAAAATATTACTTATTCCTTGTGATTTTAAATATGTGAATGTTTCCTCTTTTTAATTGTTTAGGCAAAATTTACAAGAATTATTGTGAATAACCTTTTCACGAGATTTTGAATCTCAGTAGGGCAGAATACAAAAGATTGTTCTAGTCGTTGGTTTGGACTAGAATGTAAAATAATTAAAATTTAAAAGGAATTAGTAAATACATAAACATCGCACTAAAATATATAGTTATATTATAATCTATCCATCCAAAATTATACTAAATAACCTAGTATTATTATAAATTAGATAAAAGTGAATTATTGATTTGAATTTGAATGTTTTCCATTTATGATGGGTATATGTTAACATTTCCTGCAATGAATGATAATAAATATTTGAAACCTTTAAATTGATTAGCAATAAACGTGGAGCTAATTGCTGAAATTGTAAAAGTACAATTCACTTAAATGAGAACTAAGATTGTAACCATGAATATTGTCGGGAAATAAATGTGATAATAAATGTCAAATAGGTTTCAACTAAAATAAATAGGAAATGAATGTTGTAACTCCAATTGAGAAAATTAATATATTAAACATACATATGTTATGTGTATATATAAGACCTAATAAATTATATAATGGTAGTGTAATAAATGGGAGTTACAATAAATAGAATTAATGAAACCAAATGGGACTGATATTAATGGCATTTATTTGATATCCAATGCTTTAGTAAAAGTGACCATTATGGTTATTAATGGCGTATAACTATTATGGTAGTTAATTACACTACAACAAATATGTTTATTGACAGCGTTGAAAAAACGATGTTATATAATTTTACAGCGTTTCGAAGAACGCTGTCTACCGACACGTTGTTATAGATCATGGGGACTATCACAATACTTTGAAAACGCTGTAGAAAAAGGAGATACTACAGCGTTTTAGTTGGTGTTGTTGTTATGTTTTGTACAGCGTTTTAATTGGCATTGTCATTATGTTTATACAGCATTTTGTGTTGTTGTGTTTGCATAGCCAACACAAATTATTCCTCCTTCATCACATATATAGCAAGTGTTATATGGGTTAGGAACATTATTATCGTCTTCATACCACAGCATTTTTATGAATATGTAACAACGTTTTAAAACGGCTATAACCGTTGTCATCGTCCATATATTATAGCGTTTTCAACATATATAACAGCATTTTATAAAGTCAAGAAATGTTATGACCGTCCATATAGCACAGCGTTTTCCAACATATATTACAACGTTTATTTCTGGTTAGAAAAGTTGTTACTCTCTACATATCACAGCGTTTTCAAAATATATCACATCGTTTCTGTAGAGTTGTTGAGGTGCATCTATCAGCATTTATCATTTTTACACAGTGCAGTTCAAAATCATCACGAAATTCAAACAACACAAAAGAATTAGAATTATAAAACTATATCATATAAGCTATAATAATTCCATATGCCAAATATACAATAGTTGGACATAACATTTTGTAATCGATGTTCCCATCTAACGTGTTTTTACAAAAAATGCTTACTGACAAAAAAGAAAAATATAAACCGTTCAAAGTCCAAGCTTGTGTGCTCCAAAGTTGAATTTCTGTCATGTATCAAACATCAACACCTGATTTGGCAATAAGAAAATACATAACTACTTTTGTTGTATATGTATGACATTGAGAAACTGCGCAACATTTCTTGTGTCAACAAATATGCATACGGCTTAGTACGACCAAATTGCAAGAAAGAAAAATTGTATAAGATCAAAATGTTTGAGCACATCTAGGTCACCGTATCTTCTATTTTTTCCGGTTATCTACCTAAACGAAATTTGAATATTAATTCATTTTTAAGAGGTGAAAAGGGAAATTATACTTGAAGTAAAATTCTACCAAAACAATCATAATAAGAAGTATTTCCATCATTCATACTGACGATAAGTAAAGAGAAATATAAGTCATTCTTACTTGAAAACGATTCTGCGACAACATTTGCATATGGCCAAGCTATAGTAGAACCAACTGCATCTTCAATAAACTCAAACTCAGATGTAGGTCTCCATAAAGGTGCATTTGAAACTTTAACAATATCAATCCAAACTTCAACGGCACCTTCCCCCAAACGAACAAAATGAACCATCGCATTTGGGTCAATCGAAGACACGCGTCCTTCAGCAACAACTTCTTTCTCTCCATGAACACTAATCAACTTGCATTTAATGTTTGACTTGAAACTAGTGGTCTATCATGCAATATTTGAAACAGTTTAAATATATTTTCTACAAAATAGAAGTGATTATAATAATAAAACAGTATCAAGGTATATGCATGTTTTTATAAATTAAATCATAGAGCTAATGAGTGCATAAAGAATTAAGTATACAATTACGCAAGTAATTATTAATTTGTGGTGATCGTTATGCAATTATGTAAACAATTATGCAAATTAAGGGGACATCTCACAAAAAATTAAAAACCATACGTCTGAATCAATAAACGAGAAGTCTGAAAATTGACAGGGTTAAAATAAAAAAAAGGGAAACTAAAATCAGACATCTGAAAAAATTAGCAGACGTCTGAAAAAACACACAGGTTTAAAAATCATCCAACATAGTCTGAAACTATTCCAGACATCTGAAAACTTCCTCAGGTTGAAAAAAATCCTAAATCAAACGTCTATAAATGAAGCAGCAATCATACGTCTGGATTACATCTCAGCCTAAAATATTATGCATGAAGAATCATTCAGACGTCTGGATATTTATTCATTGATTCACCTTTTATGAACAGCTCATTTTGATAAGTTCTAGATAAGGAGATACGTGTATATATACATATTGAGTCATCTTTTATGAACAGGGTCCAACTTTTTATGTTTTGGCATATAGCCATGATTCATTGATTCACCTTTTGAGCATACCATAACATAGAAACCATGTGTACATGCAGCAGTGTCAAGCCTGTACATGCAGCAGTGTCCAGCTTGAATTTATTCTATCTCTGGATTCATCTTTTGGTTTTGCGAAAAGGAAGTATGAAAATGCTGCATGTACTCAATCATTATTTTATCTTTGGGTTTATATGAACTTGAATTTTATTATGAATTATTTATGTAGTCATTACTCAACAAAGAGTTTATTCAATGATTTACTACGATTCTAAACTCACATAATGCACATAACTAATTGCAAATAACCAATTTATTAACTAACGTGCATTTTGAACACCTAAAAATACACCCAATTTGCCGAAATATGGGGACCTTTTGCCATTCCTCATTCAACATAAATCTGGCCTGTAATTAAAAAAAGGAAAATCTGCATTTAGCCCTCTTCTGAGAACTTATAACGGATATAAATTGATGGTTTAGGCCTTATTTGGGTATAAACTTCAGTTGCCTCCTAAAATTAACTTCAATGGCCAAAAATTAAAATTTTCCTTTGAAATTAACTTCAATGTCGTCCTTTTATTGTCAACCACCTCCTACTAGTAAGTTTGCTCAACTCTGTTGTATAAAGTTTGTATGTGTATGTTTAAAATTAAATTTATAATTAAAGTTCAAGTTATCCATATTTAGTTGTGTATTTTTTGATTGAGTGATGTACTAATGCATGTATCTTAACTGTTTACAGACTATGAAGCAGACAAAGCGTGACCAAGTTGAAGAATTTACTCGGAGATCCACTAGGCGGTGCATTTTAGCTCGCGCACCTATTCGGGCTTTCATGCATTAATAGCTTTATTCAAGAGACAAATGTTGCTTCACTTAACGTAATGAAATTTGCAACTACTTGCAGTTTAGCAATTTATTTTGAAACAACTTTTACTATCATTGAAGCAAACTGTGTAGTGTAGGTAATATACATTTGTGTTGTTGTAGGGAAGTGTTTTCCTTAGGTTATCTCTTTTTCTTTTGCTGCAATGGAAAAACAGATAACCTCATGAAAACATTTCCCATGTACAGCAACACAAATATATATTACTTGCACTACACAGTTTGCTTCAAATATAGTAAAGGTTGTTTCAAAATAAATTGCTGAACTGCAAGGAGTTGCAATTTTCATTACACTAAGTGAAGCAGCATTTGTCACTTGAATAAAGTTAATAAGCATGAAATCTCGAATAGGTCCGTGAGCTAAAATGCATCCACCTAGTGGATCACCAAGTAAATTCTTAATCAGAAATTAAATTAAAACATTCAGCTTGGATATGTTACGTTCGATATGCAATTCGGACACATTGTTGCTATGTTTGTTATGATATTTGGGTATGTTATTGTTATGTAATTCGGATATGCTATTGTTATGTAATTTGGGTATGTTATTGTGGATGGAAAATATTGTGGATATGGAACTTTAATTATATATGGCTATAGCTCGACAACAAGGAAGACATGCACAGGTGAAACAGGTGTGTCAGACGTCTGGCTATTTTTTCAGACGTCTGAGAGTAGAAAAAGAAAGCAATCTGAATATCAACCAGATGTCTGAAATTTTAACCAGACGTCTGGATTTTTCTCCAACCTAAAGTAAAATGCCTAAAGATGTTTTCAGACGTCTGGATATTTTATCCAGACATCTGAAAGACTGAAAGTGTTCTCTATCAAAAAAAATATTTGTAGAAGAATTCAGACGTCTGATAGTTTATCCAGACGTCTGGATTTTTTTTGGGTTTAAAGTAATATGCCTGAATAAATATTCAGCCGTCTGGTTAGCTTATCCAGACGTCTGATAGATTTCTCGGGCTAGAGAATTGTATCTGCTAAAGAATACAGACGTCTGATATATTATCCAAACGTCTGGATTTTTTTTCTCAGCCTAAAATATTAATCCTGAAGAATTATTCAGACGTCTGGGTATTTTATCTAGACATCTTATATTTTTCTGGGCCGATAATATTATACCTGAATAGGTATCAAGACGTCTGATATTAAATCCATACGTCTGGATTTTTTATTTGGCGTAAAACAATGAGTTAAATAGACATACCAAGATAAAAATTACAAAATATACCTGAATGCAATCCCATAAAATGGCTTTCCCTAACATAGCATTCCCAAACATAGCTAGTGATATATTACTCAAGTATTCCTTCGCAATCTTCCCTAACATAGCCAAGATCCTCGGCAGCATCATCAATCTCCATATCGATTTCTTCAAAATTTTCAGTATCCATGCTAAATTCCTCAAACGAGTCATCTGCTTCTATTTCATGAAAAGTTCTTGACAGTGCCCTCATCACAACATACCAATTAGAATCATCATCTTTCCTTGAATAGAAAATTTGGTTTGCTTGAGATGCAACGATATACGGATCTTATGAAAATGAAGCTTGATTTTGTTGTAAATTGATAAGGGTAAATCCATCTTCTACCTTCGCACCATTTCCTATATTTGTCCAATGACACTTAAAGACAGGAACATAAAAGGCATGATAGTCTAAAAAAATATCGGTCAACATCCCATAATAAGTAAACACTTCAACCACTTGGGAAATATCTTTTACGCTAGCCCTACAAATGGTGGTTGCATCATAAGTGACTCCACTATTTTGAGTTTTTCTCTCAACATCTTTTGTGTGAAAACGTTCTCCATTGATGATATAACCTGTACAAGACAATGCACTACTCCTTGGACCATAGGCGATCCATTTTAACATTGTGTCGTGATTGCTCGCATCATAAGGTATCTGTAAATGAAAATATTATTTATGTTAGATCTCGATAATAATATATCCATAATTAATGAGAATATATTTTAAAATTCAACTCACCTTCTTCTTAATCCAATCGGCAAAGTTATTTGTGTGGGTTTTCCAAAGTAAGGTCGCATTTTTTTCTATGCGCTTGTTTGAGTGTAGCAACTCCTGAAAATGCAAACTATTGTAAAAGGAAAAAAACAGATAAGTTGCACTGTAAAAATAATTGAACAATAGAACTAAATGCACTAGTCACTTACCCTAAAAATGATTCCATTATAGCTATATTCATTAGCACAGCCAAATGAGCAGCTTGTTTCTTATTCTCGGACGATGTAATTATTTTGCAAACTGAAGTTGGTCGTCCTTCAAGTATGACATCATTTTCATCATCTTCATTTCGGACTTCCTTCTCTTCTATTTTTCCTGATTTCTTTAAGAATTCACCAAAATATTTCATGCACTCCTCTGCAAGATAGGATTCTTCAATATACCCCTCAGGTCGTGCAGTGTTTCTTACATAATGTTTTAGTGCCTTTATGTATCTTTCAAATGGGTACATCCAACGAAAATGGACCGGTCCACATAATCTGGCTTCTTTTCCAAGATGAACCGTCAAGTGTATCATTATATCAAAGAACGAAGGTGGAAAATATCTTTCAAGTTCACATAAAATTAGAATAATCTCATCATCAAGATGTTGTTGTTTTTCTCTATCAAGAACACGTTGGCATAATTTATGAAAGAACAAACATAAACGAATTATTGCTTTCCTTGGCTTCTTCGGTAACAATCCTCTTATTGCAACCGGCAACAACTGTTGCATTAGGACATGATAGTCATGCGACTTCAAACCACTAATTTTATAATCCTCCAATGATATAGAGCTTTCGAAATTCAAGCAATAACCATCAGGTCCCTTAAAATCATACAGTCTTTTACAAAATATATTTTTTCAGATTTGGATAAATGTATATGGAGCAGGTAGAAGATATGTTTTTGTTCCATGAGATTGTGCATAAAGGCCACGTCGAATTCCCCACTCTTCTAAATCTTTTCTACAATTAATTCCATCTTTCGATTTGTTATCATGCAGCATCGTGCTTATTACGCTTTCACCAACATTTTTTCTACATGCATTACGTCTAAATTATGACGCATTGGCAGTTCCTACAAAAATCAACAATGTTAAATTTCATTACTAAAGAACTGTATTTTAGATCAATGAAAAATAAAAAACTAACCTCCCAATATGGTAAATCAAAGAAGATTGATCGTTTTATCCACCTTGAAGCTCTATATTCACAAGATCACCACCTTCACCTCTATTTATTTTTTTGTTAGTATTTTTTCTCTTCCTTCTCTCCTGCTTAATTTTTTTCTTCTTACCCTTCCTATTCTTGCTATTATTATTATTATTATTCATAACTTTGATTTCTTTCCCAAAATTATTCGGAAAGTTTTTCAAAATAGCAGCGATGTTTCTTCCAGTCAAAACTCTAGGTCTACAACCATTTTCTACAGTATTATCAAACCAAGTTTTTTTATTTCTCAATGAATCTGAAGGGGGTAAAAATCTCCTATGACCCATATAACTGCTCTTTCGACTATGTTTCAACCATCGATGGTGAGTATTGATGCCACATAATGGACAACCATTTTTACCTTTCACACAACATCCAGCAATATTTCCATACGCTGGAAAGTCATTTATCGTCCATAGTAAAATCGCTCTCATGTTAAAAAGCAATCTACTAAAGGAATCATAAGTTTGAACTCCATTACTCCATAAATGTTGCAAGTCATCAATTAATGGCTCCAAATATGTGTCAATATCATTTTTTGGTTGCTTTGGACCAGGAATCAACAATGTTCAGATGATATTTCTTTTTTCATGCATAACATTGGCGAGAGGTTGTATCTCACAAGCATCACAGGCCAACAACTATATTTGGAACTCATTGTCATAAAAGGATTAACACCATCGGTAGCAAGACCAAGCCTTATATTGCGTGTATCAGCTACAAACGATTCTAATTTCTCATCTACTGCGTTCCATGTTATTGAATCCATAGGATGGCGCATTTTCCCATCATTGCTTTTATTACTAAAATGTCATCTTAAATCTTTTGCCGTATTTTGAGATCTAAACATTCTTCTAAATCTAGGAATGATTGGAAAATATCTCAAAACTTTAATCGGAATGTCATGCATAATTTCATTGGTACGTTCATTCTTGTTCCATATTGACACACCACATTTAGGACAACTTTCCAAATCTTTGTACTCTCTTCTAAAAAGACAACAATCATTTTGACAAGCATGAATTTTTTTTAAAACCCATATCGAATATTTTGAGAAACTTTTTTACCTCATATAATGTTTTCGGAAGTACATTATTTTTTGGCAACAATAATTGTTGCACATTTAGAACTTTATCTAAGCCGGTATCAGACAAACCAGTCTCACATTTAAGATTATACAAGGCGAGGATGGCAGATAATTTTTTTTGATCGATACAATCAGGGTATAGCGGGGCTTTTGCTTCTTCCAAATTCCTTAACAAATCATCCTCTCGTTTTTGTGCGCTATCTTCATCTTTATCATCATCGAAAAAAGTATAAATGATGAAATCTTCACTTTCATAATCGATAGCTTCAAATAAATCATATATGTCATCGAACTTAACATCTGTGCTTATATTTATGTGCTCACCGTGACAATACCACCTACTTGTCTTATATACACGATCCATTCCTCTTATAATCAGATGCTCAACTACCACCTTCTCATATTGATGACTAAGATTTCGACAAATTAAGCAAGGATATAGAATATTTTTCTACATTTCCAGAATTTTTCATAGCGGTATCCACAAACTTCCAAGCTCCTTGCGAATACTCACTACTAGTTGTTTGAAAAACAAATTATCTTTTAGCTTTCGTCAAAATATAGGATATGATTTTTCAAACTACATTTATGTTGAGAATTATGTAGTTACCTGTGTAGATTCACCCAATTTTTATCCATCACCGTCTAATACATAAGCAAGCAAATTTCTAAAATTTGAAGTAATAGTCTATTGTTGCGTAATCAAATTAACAAAACTACTAAAATAAAATAGTGATACTAAATGAGACACAACAACTTATAAACTGCTAATAACACAATCAACATTTTCAGCAGGCATACCAGATGTTAGAAAAAACTGAACATTGGCTAATCAATGAAGAAGATAAAATAATCAAGGCAACGCTTACAGCGACTTAGGACGGCGAAGAATGAACGGGATCTATGGGTCGGACCTCCACTGGAACCGATTGCCTTCCGTTATGACAACCGAGAGACCAAGAGCAACAGTGCGAAGTGACAGGAGATTCGAAAGTGAGACGGAGACCGGGCAGACGACGAAAATTGGATGGAAAATTTGTAATTGAGAATTTAAAATTTTAGGGAAATATCAAGGATTCACGGTCGATTTTAGTAATAGTGGAGGAAAGTGAAAATTCATTCCTGCTAAAATTTATCTCAACGTTTTAAGATAAAACCAACATACTCCTGCTTGATTTCTACAGCATGGAGACAAAACACTGTGAGTTGCAATTGTAGATAACTCCTTTTCTTGTAGTGTTAATTAATGGGGATTTGGGTTGTAATTACCATAATTAGTGCTAAGTCCAATAGATAAATAATTAATCCTAGAATTATGAACCTTGTCTTAGGACAATCAATCTTATCTTATCTCTAGTTTAATTCTAGAGATAATATCTTTAATTAATATAAAAATTGGACTTAGTAGGTTCATGATGCGAGGTCAGTTGAGTTATTAGATAGAAGTCTGCACTTTCCAACAATCAGACATATATATATATATATATATATATATATATATATATATATATATTTAACTGATGTGAGATATATCATCGATCATAGCAACCCGTGAAAATTAATTTTGCTTAACATGAATTTGTCCTAATGGCTTACTTCAAGGGTTGAGGTATTAAGTGGTTACTGGGCCCGCCCCCCTTTTGAAAGAAGAAACCTAAAGGGATAATTTAATAGGGTAGCCTACTTCAGGATTAAGGTATCAAGCAGTGGGATTTGCCTATTAAGGGTATTAAGTAATTGGATTCACCGTTTTTCCGTCAAGGTAAGGGTAAAATCATTGGGCCTGCCCTTATCAGGTACTAAGTGATCAGATAGCTCGCCTTTGTCTAAATAAAAGGTATTAAATGGCTAGTTGGGTATGAAATTGGTCATCTCCATGAGGGTCTGCTTCCTCTAGGTAGTAAGTGACCATGTTAGAGTCCCCCTTGGGATATGGTACTAAATGATCGCTATGGAGGTACCATAGATCTGCTTATCCTATGGGAAATATTAAGTGGCATAAGGGATTATCTAATAAGATCAACTAATAGAAATGCAGAGGTCCGCCACGGGAAGGTCTTAAATGACGGTTAGTTGTCTACTTGTCATGCAGGTAGGGGTAAGCGTTTGGTTGGTTCGGTCTATCCGATGATGAAAATTGTCAAATCAAACTAAAATCGGTAAAAAATGAAAACCAAACCAACCAAATTAAGCTTGGTTGGTTTGGTTGGTTGTCCGACTTAACCGAACTAAAATATTTTAGATCATATGTTTGTAATATTAACTATAATGTGAAATAAATCATAAATATATGATTGGAGTATTATTATTTATGATTCTTATGCTTTCTAAAAGTAAATTTTACACATACATAATGATTAAAAATTTACATGGATAACAAATCTAATCTAAATTATTTATTATAATATCGGTAATTTTGAAAATATAATAAAGTTCGGTTGATTTGGTCAAGCCGATAACCAAACTAAATATTTTTTCGAACCGATTACAAACCGATCTAATTTCAAAACCAAACTAAACCGATTAAAATAAATTGGTTTGGTCGATTTATTTGGTTTAACCAAATAATGCTCACCCTTATATGCAGATAATAAATGACTACTTACTGCATAATAAGTGACTACTTACTATCTCACGTCTTATACGAGATTGAAATATGCGCGAATGGCGAAAGCCTTAAATTGGTAGGACTTCGTAGCTAGTGTCTTCTAATTTATAATAGCGTGTTAGTAAACTATCTAGCAAGGTATTAAGTGATCAATGGATCTGCCTTGGACCTTAAGTTATTGTAGGAATATGCCTTATATATTATATTGTGAGTGAGACCATTAGTGGATGTATAGCCCGCCTCTTAGTTTTGGTATCAGTTTGTATGCTAGTTTAAAGGCTTCATTTATACACAAAAGTTTTGTTTTAATATATAATAGTAATAATCTATTTTTGAGAATGCCACCATGGGTATGGTAATTGATTATTGTGTGTAATCTTCACAAAGGTAGGTTAGAATCACTAACATTGCTTGATATATAATTTAGGTGGAACCAAACGGGATGCATATAGTGCATTATGGACAGTTTTATATATTTTCTACTCATTAGGACTTGTTGTTCCGACCCCCTCGTCATAACAATTATGAGAATTATATTGGGGAAGACAGTTCTTTAAAAGTGTACCAGTTTGATTTTCATTCTTGTTCTATCATGCTTGATGTTGATGTGACGATTTACTATTAAGGTACTTGCCTTAGTCGATACTTGTTATCCTATCTTGTTTCCGTTGTGAGTTAGTTTTATTTTACGATGATTATGCTGATACTCATTATTTGCAAGTACTAGATTTACACGATGCATGTTTGGATGGGTTTGAGTTTTGATTTTTGTCCAAATTCGGGTTCAGAAAAGTAAGGGGTGTTACATATAACGCCACATAATTGTTTTAGCTTGTTTTTTTAAAGGCAAGTCTATTAACCTATGAAAAACCTTTCAACTAGTAAGGGATGGGTGCGCGGAGCTTAGCTGCAATAGAAAGGGACAAACAATGGTTTTCAATAAATCCCTGACTGAGTTCCGTACAAGGTTGGCGTTAATGCATTCTGTGAGCGGAATTCAGATGTATTGGGAAAACAATCATGTGTAGGTCCACAATGTAGGCATGAAAGGAGCGATCTATTGTAGATGTAGTTTACATATTTTCATATTAAACAACGGAACGTTTGTAGTATAGGCAATCTTGTGTGGTCCCTTACAGATCTAGTTTCAACGATCTTGTAGCGAGATGGTGAAATCCTAGCAAGGAGGATATGAAAGGCATTGGGGAAGTATCTAGGACTTTGGAGGTCCAAAGGCATATAAGTACATATTTATATATGAAGACTGTTTATTATATTAAATCTATAAGAGAGTAGATGGGTGTGATTTAAGCGCAAAGGTGAGAGTTTGAGAACTTTAATAAACATATATAACAAAGATGACAATAAGACGGTATATGTAGTGTTGTGCTTAAAAATATATGATTTATCAATCATTAGAACATTAGTTCTGACCTCCTTCTTAAAATAACCCGTAGATTAGATTGGAGGCAAAGGTTGTTCAGCTTAGAGACACTTGATCTAGAAAGTGTCACTATCTTGTAAGTATTTGTTTATTCTCATATTTTAAATTGCTTCTGTTGTAAATTATTTACTTAATCTCTGAATATGTTTGTCTTCACTTATTTGTAGGATACCAAACACACAACTCATTGCTTTAATGGACTCAGATTTTAGCTCTTTGTTAAAACCCGGATCCACTAGGATGTGAGTTGTTACATTCGCGATCCTTTCTCTTTAGACTTCGATTGGATATTGCATCTAAGATATGCATTCTAAGGAATGCATTATTTATCAATTACTGCTTAGGTCTAAAAGAAGCTACTATATCCGCCCTCATTGTCTACTCCTCTTCCTTGGTTTTGTAATTGGCCAAATGAATTTGACTGGGTGTTCATCCTTTATTGCTTCCACATGCAATGTGCTTTTTTCCAACAATGTTTTTCTTAAATCTTTATTTCCTAGCTTGTGGCTTAGGATCTAATCTGAGTTCTCGGTAAAAGCATGATGAACATTTACATTAAAATGATCGAGCATCTCATAAAAGAGATTGGATAGGATATTCTATCATGTGTATGATCTCAGTGTTGCTTTTAAAGATATGGAATTTATTTTTGTCAAATGTGTTAAGTTCTTAACCTAATTCAATTTACTAGTCAAATATAAAAGAAAGATGATAATAAAGCGTAGAAGAAGTAAACAAAACACGTTAGTGATTCAACAATCTTACCACGATTCTTCATGTAACAATAGATGTGATGATTGGATCGATAAGATAATTATAAATAGCTAACCACTAAATTAGCAAGGCTTGGATTTCCCTAGTCATGGAAAATACGACCCAATCTCTAGTGATAGATCTGATCGCTTGCATGTTTGTAGTAGTGTCTTAGATGTTTTATTCTATGTACAAAAGTGCTTTAAAGGATATTCTCTTTGATTCTTTAGAGTTTGTGTGCTCTTGGACTCCTTCCTTTAAATGGTGATGCATGGGGAATTTATAGGTGTATTTCTGAAGATAGGAGACCCTGAGGCCATATGAAGATGAGAAGTCATATAGGTTCAGACCATGAAGAGCAGGAGGAAGACCAAGCCCATTTGAACTAGAGATGACAATGGAGAAGATCTAAGGTCCAAACCCAGTTGATCCACCCATGTATTGACCTGCTTAGACCCGTCCCATTGGGTCTTGGAGGCAGGTAGACCCGCGATCTGCTTTTGAGAGGTTCGAGCCTAGGGACGCATTTGGGGCACGACTAACCCGTCCTAATGCGACCCGCGTTATTGAAACATCATTAACATACTTTATAACTTGAATGATTACTTGTTAAGCTTCTTAGGTATACGTGGTTATGACATGAATATTATATTCTTTCAATCAGTAAGCTATAAAATTTTCATAGTATTAAGATGCATCAATGATAATCATACAATAACAAATGCATACATTTTGAACTGTTATCTTATAAGTCATTTTATTATATTCACTTATCATTGTAAACACATTATTATTTGTATATAGTTTATCTTTTAATGATAAAAAAATAAAGGTATACAAATTTGTGTATAGTAGAACACAATTTCATCGGATCTTGAGGTGAGTCGTGTCTACCCTGACTCGTATTTGTTTCAGACACGAGGCAAAATTCTAGATCTGTATCGGGTCTATGGGGTGGGTCTAGGGCATGATTCAAAAAATTTGGGATGGGTACGGGGCACAAGAAAAGGGATTGGGTCTTTCTAGCCTGTTTTGGCGCCCTCAACTCTACTTTCGAAACTTTGTTATCTTGAGTATCATCATTCCTTTCATGGGTTGATTTGTTATTTTTTGCTGGGATTGAAGTTCCACACTTCACAATTTTCTAAGTAGGAGAAGAAGGTTGAGTAGTTCCTGTCAAATTCATAACATCTTGATCTTAAATCGAAATTAAGTGGAACATAATCATCGATTTTGTATCAAGTAGTTCCTTCAGTCATTTCATCAAGATAATGTAATTAATAGCCGGGTATGTTCCAATATTTAGCTCGGATCGAGACCTGGCTTCGACCTACATGCATATCTGCCTCTAGAATGCTTTCTAGCTGGTTTGGATCTATTTGAAAACCATGCCAAAAGTCTCTAATAGTAGCAGTAAATTGTTACAAGGAGAGAGAAGTTGAGTATGTAGAATTAACAAAATCGTCATTTATTTGATTATAAACATGTCATTGTAAAATACACAAAATAGAAGGGGAAAAAATCATTACTAAGATATCTTCATCACATTACACATAACCAGGTCCGACCCAGAGGCAAGGCGAGCAAGACACTCGCCTAGGGCATGACAAGTGGTGACAACAAAGAAGACAGCAGAATTGCTCAATTACTTTTATAAATAATGAAATTAGTTAAGTAGGAGGGGCAACAAAATTACAAAAAACGGTAGTAGTGTTGTTAAGAACTATGCTTATTACTGGTGTGGTCAGAGTTCAATCCCTAGTGTTGAGCACCTGTTTTCAAAAATTTTGTCCATTCTCCTTTTGCTCCAGCTTTGCCTAGGAAAACCAACAAGCCAAGGCCGACACTGCACATAACGATAGGTTAAATAACCTGGTGGGCCACGTCTGGAAACTGATGGTCAGTTTAAACATGCATCTCGAATCATAACATACACAGTTGTACAAACAATCCAGTCGCCAAAGCATTATTGACGTCAGAAAATTATTGTAAATGGACTAACATCACATAGAAAATAGATGCATAGAATACGACACCAGGATACGTAAACTTTTACAAATAACTAGTGTGTAACCCATGCATTGCATACAACAATATTATTAAAAATAGTATTTATTGTATTTTAATGTTATAATGAGAACTTTGTTATACAATATATGATAATTTTGACTTAAAATAAAAAAACTATTAATTACAATTATCATTACTGTTTCTGTGTAATTTATGTTTTACAGCTTACACAAACAATATGTATGTGTGTGTATTTGAGTTTTTTATATTCATATCATATATATATATATATATATATATATATATATATATATATATGTGTGTGTGTGTGTGTGTGTGTGTGTGTGTGCGCGCGCGCGCGCGCGCACGTTAAAATTGATGTACATTAGTTATTTATTCGATGAATTAGCAAATATTATTTAATAGATTTTGTTCAAATAAGTTAAATGTAAAGTTACGAGGTTATTTTAACAGTATAGTACAGCAGAAAAAATTGAATTTTTTTTTGCAAAATAATATATAAATTTGTTATGGAGCACTCAATGTTCAGAAAGAATTTATGATATAATATATGATAAATTCATGATATAAATGAATCATGATTAATTTACAAAATAACTTTGTCATTATTGTTGACATGCATAGTTTATGTTGTATGATTTATACATCTTTATAGTTACATAGAAAACAACCTTCTTTTTAATATGACTATATACAGTAAAATTGACATATATTTTAAAAGCTATTATAAAAATGGCTATATATTCTTTAAGATTATTTAAATAGAATTCAAGATTTCATGTTTAGCTTAAACATATGGACTAGCATCATATAGAAAATAGATGCATAGAACACGGCACCGCGATATGTAAGCTTTTACAAATAATACATGATTCAGTCAATATATCCAAATTTTACCTGGCTCCCAATATGACATTTCAAGTCACACCAAAGAAAACGATATAATCTCAAACACAACATATAGACACAAGATGGTGCGAGCTGAAAAATCACAAAATGGTAAAACAATAAATACCCATATGCATGAAAAATGTTTGAGAAGTTACACCTTTTGCATACTATTATAGCTACATCAACAAACCTATGAAATGTGATATTATAATTACAAACTTCAGAATTAACCATGTTCAGTCTAGTTCATCCACAGAATAAACGAGCAGGTATGCTAATCTGTCTATGAACTGTTTAGGAAATAAGCCAGAGCTTTGTCAGTATCATTGTCATACATGGCTAGCGCTTCGGCAACGTTCTTTGATGAAAAACCCATTTCACGTAGAAGATTATAGCCCTTAACAAATTCCCTCACCTATAACAAATAAACGAATGCCATTCATGTTTTATAAACATTTTTACCTCTGAAACAAAGGGCTAGCGTGCATTTACCTTAACAGGGTTATCACCGTAATTTAAAACTGCAAGCGAAGCTGCTTCACGTGCTAGCCCTGAAGCCACGTATTTGTTCACTATTGGATCACCTGCTGGTTTCTTGAACAGTAGGATGAAAAAGTATTAAGCATCATATCGTGTATAAAGCGGAAAAAAAACCGTGAATGATGAATAGAACAATCAGTATTATCTTTGCAAACGTCGGAAGCATAACGATATAAGGTACAGTACCTCATATGTAAAAGCCGACGCATACTTACCCATACGTTAAAACAATTGAGTAATTTACTTCTGTTTTACATGGGTAGATCACCAATACACCCCTGGACCCTATCGAAGTTTGGGGGAACTTTAAAATAACTAGGCAGGTAGATGGTCAAATAGTTTACAGTTGGTGGAAATTAGAGAAAAATCTATCTTCTCTAAAACTTATTTTACATCCCTTTTATAACTGTTTCCTGCATCCTCTCTTTTTGAATTTCTTTTTTTTTTACTTCTCTCCTTCCAAACGTTGAAAGCCGGCCAGCAGCTACTCCAACGTGTATTACGCTGATTATGACTTATAGACATATACCCTAAAAACGCATGTTAAAGGTTAATAAAATTATCCGAATACCCCCATGAATTTCACCTCTTTCTTTGAACATACGGATGTGATTTATAAAAGAAAATTGGGCAGGACCTAATACTAATTTTTTATAGTAAACATGCATGTCAGAGTTTCCATTACCGATATATGGCATTGTTCATCTGCTATTGAGCATCAAATGTACAGATAATGTTCAATTTTAAGCTCCTTTACTAAGGTGCAATTTTGATACATGACAGATCTTCATGATCTAGTTAAACGTTAATGTTATAGTCTACACGTTTATCTTCATAATTAACTACATCAGATTAGACAACATACAGCGATAGATTTTGCAATCCTGTGATGGTATAAGTGAATTTATATTTATAATATGTGCCACATTAAACTCAAAAATATAATAAACAAAGGTTACAAGCTAACCAGATAGAGAACAAATTTTAGTCGAACATAATAGGGAAACAGTTAAATATTCTTGAAAAATTATAATTGATGATTGTAACTGGAAAGTCCTAGGAACATCAGATATTTCAGTCTTCGTTAATCTCTGTTATGATTGAAACTGAGGACACATTGATTCCTCTGTTCCCGAACTGTCTGTTCTCATATGCCCACCCAAATCTCTATCATTCAATTATTATTTAAATCTACCAATTATCAAAGCAGTCAATGGATGAGACTGGCTTGATGCATGAGTGCACGTGCACACCTTGGAACAAAAATTCAAGCTAATATGATGATTTTTAGTCTTTAATATTAGTAGGATTCTAACAGATATGTGTCAAGATTCGATGACTCATTTACAAGCTTTCTTGACTGAGACTTACATAACTACAAAATTTTTACATTTTCCATCACTTGTCAACATAAACACAAAACGTGACTCAAATATCATTCATGGGTTCAACTTAGAGCATGATATGTTCTATAAAAGAAACCAGCATCTTCGTCACTTTATGACCATGGAATAATCTCAAATCACACTGAAACTTGATATATTACTTAACCATCGATAATATACTGAACATTTACATTGTCCAAAAAGAAAAACTAATATGTAATTTTAAAGAAATTGTTAGGAAAGCTGCATAAAAATATATGAAAAAAATTTACAGAAAGAAAAAAAAGACAAATACACATAAGTACATAACTACCCCCTTTCAATTGGTATTTCAGATTGAAACAACAGAACTAACCGTGCTTGCTTTTTGAAGAACTCAATAAATTCAATTTTAAAGAAAATTACTTAGATATGTTTTCCTTCACTTCTATAATTCTTAAATCTAATTATGTAGACTGCTGAAATAGCATTAACGGTTGTTTTCGAGGTCTACTACACAGATTTTGCTAAAGTGTTTGATTATAGATAAGATACATGTTGAAAAACTTCAACGGAAGAAATTGAGGGTTATAGAAGGCAAAAATGGAGTATCTATATTTTAAGGGTCCGTCTATTTCCACCCCAGTAATTGCTCTTCACACCCCGGTTAATAATTTAAAATTCCAATACCAATTATGCCCTTTAATAATATTTTAGAAACTTATATACTTATTTACAATATAGGGTTCGGCTATTCCCATCCCGTTATTTGCTCTTCACCCCCCAATTAAAATTTTAAACTATTTTTCCACTTATACCCTTCAATAATAAAATAGATAATTTATTCAATGTTATGCGACGATTAAAAATAATAAAATCAGTCATGCATTATGTTTGAGGTTAAATTACAAACAATAATTAAAATAAAAAATCAGAGGTGTATGTGATTTAAAAAAAGATATAAATTACAAATAATGATTAAAATTTGCTAACACCGATTAAAATTTTAAAAATTGTAAAGTAAAACGGTGTATATAACTATGTGTTTTGAGACCAAATAGATCAGCAATTTATAAGAAATGCAAATGTCTGAATATCAAATAATTAAATCATCACTGTAGAAGGTGTTAATTTAAATAAATCAGTGTTAATTAGCATAACTAATGTTAGGCAGTCAACGACGTTGTCTATAAACGTTAATTAATTCGATCAATATGTTAAAGAGGGAGCTGCACAAACAAAATGCAACTTTGAAATAAGAAGTAAAGAACAAAAAAAACAAAAAAAATGAAGGACATTTTTGGAATAAGCGGGGTGGGAAGAGAAAAAGTAGGGGTGTATGTTTTATTTTCTATTTACTGGGGGGTGAAGAGCAAATAATGGGGTGCAAATAGACGGACCCATATTTTAATGTTCTTTAACAACCATTGCATTGGAATACAAAGGGACAGACCTAGTGGAATGACGGAAACAAAATTAGAAATTTTAGATAAGAAGGTTTTAACAAATATTCAATTTTTTTTTTTTTTTTTTTTTTTTTTTTTTTTGGAGAATATAGCATTTCGTGTTGCTAATGAAACATCTGTTTATGTAATCTGGAAGAAGTTGAAAGGAAGTCATGCAAAGAACTCTGCAACGAACAAGCATTTGCTTATGAGATAGTGGTAAATGTGAAAGGAATGTGGGTTAATTGGAGAGAACCCTTATAACTTCCAAGCAATGTAAATCAATTGGCAGCTTTGAATACAAGGTTGATGAGACACAAACCTTGATATTGATGGGTTTGTTATTGGAGAGCAGGGACACACTTTTGGTTGCATTAAGCAATTCAAATACGATTGGAGTTGTTTCAATGGATTCGCTGGTCAGTGGAGATATGAAGGATGCACTTCACAGAGGAAAAGGTCAGCGAAGAAAGAGAAAACAGTAACCCGATCGGAGAGGCATATTTTGCAAGAAGAGAATAGAAGTCCAAACATAAAACGGGATATCAGTTGCTATTACTGTGAAAGAAAGGGCTGTTTATCGAAATCCTGCTATAAACTGGAAATCAATAAGGAAAAGATAAAGGCACAGGAAGAAGACAACAAGATACGGTGATGATGAAGTGAACTTAGGTGGAGAATCTGATGACGTCATATATGTAGGCAAAAGCAAGGACAAAGATTGAAAGCTTGATTTAGGAGCATGTTTTTATACATGCAAGCACAAGGAGAAGCTCAACCACTATAAAGGTGGAACCTAGTGCACAAGGCTCCCGCGCAATAGCAGACTCTGGGGAAGTCAATTGTACGCAGCCTTTCCCTCGCACTACAAAGAGGTTGTTTCCGGACTCGAACCTAGGCGCCCAAACCACCAGTCGGGTGACCTTACCGTTGCGCCAAGGCTCCACCTCATGCTCAACCACTATGAGAAGCAAAAAAACATGTGACGGCTAATGGTTGTGATAAGGAGGTTGAAAGAACAAGTTCAGTTAAGCTGACGATGTATGACAGAAAGGCGGTGAATAAAAGTTGGGCAGGTCTTACAAAATAAAATCCTGTTTCAGTAGGGCAATTGGAAGTAAAAGATTAAAACTTTCCAATTCAGCATGTAGTTACAGGAATATGAAAACCAAACAGGAAGGCTCTCCATGTAAAACAGGAAAGCAACCATTATATAACCTGCTTGGAAAGACGACAGACGGTGCAGAGGATTTTGAAATTGGAGTCGAAAAGATAAACATATCTGAATCAAGGTGGAGCATACAAAATAAAACAACAAGGTCTACATCAATGCTTCTATGATACTACTAGCAATTTTGAATAGATCCTGGGTGGATGCTTGATTGATAAACATGCATGATTAGGTGTTTTGGTTAAGTTGAAAATTGAGTATCTATTGGTGTTGCATGATTTTGCATTAAAGCGGAGTGTTGTAATTTTGATATAAAATCATTTTTAGGTTAAATAAATATAAAAACGAAAGAATACACTTAAATTGCATAAATTATTAGTGCATATTTGAATATGTGTGTCATAGTAAAAGAAAAAATGTTTATCAAATTGAATGGAACAATTTATTGTTGTCATATACATAGTGACTTGACCATCAAGTAAATTTTGTTATAAATAGACATTTTTTTCCTTTTGGATCAAGAAATTACTGTTTTAGGTTTTTGCTTTGAGTCTGGAACTCGTACCTTTTTTTAGAGAGGCTAATAAAATTTAAGTTTGAATGAAATTATTTGTATACTTTTTTCTCCACTTCTTGTATCGTCTTAAATCTAACTGTGTAGGAATCAATGTCAATGACATTTAGCTTAAACGATTAGAGGTACGATAGACAAGAAATTCTAGAGGTAATGGGTTCGAGTCTCCGAAACATCATAACAAGTGCTCTGCTTGAACGAAGTATCACTCTTGCTATCAAGAAAATTGTGTAGGGATCGTTTAGACAACCTTAACATACCGTTCAAATTTCATTGGTATAGAACCAAACATTCTTCAATTAGCAGGGAAAAAAATACTTTAACCAGTGATTAAGCGAAAAATTAGACAGCGTGAGACAATTTGAATTCCTCGTTCGGTCTCTGGAGAGCTAACACAAATATACATCTATATCCAAGTTTATAAGGGAGATCGATTCAGGTAAATCTTTATTTTAGCAATGCAGTAAGTAAGCATACCGTAGAAGTAGTTGAAGGTGATGCTGTTGTTGCCTGGTTTGCCAAAGCAATCTCACTCCAGTTATTCCCACCCTTTTCAGCTTCAGCTAATAACTTCTTTTCCAAGTCAAAATCAAAATGGAATGTGCTTCTAGGAATCTCTCCCATTAGTGGTGCCAGTGGAGGCTGTAGAGTTTTGTTTTACATGAGAATATTAATAAATTTGTACAGGAAAGGTACAACATGCTCTAGCTTCTCGTACATTCATCCAGGTAATAGACTCTTTCTCATGCTCACTCGGACGAAACCTAAGTTGGATAGTGAAGGCAACGATGCAAATAAATATAAACTACACGGCAATTATTTTGTGTTGATGCCCACTTTAGATACGTATAAACTATCCAACCAATTACACTAACATTAATGTAAATGAAATATGAACAATACCATTAACTAATTTTTGCATTAGCTTTAAGACATCGACATGGCCATATGGGCATGTAAGTAATATGTATAAATAAATAAAGGCCCAAAGTTTGTGTATCAAGAAGAAACGTATTATTCATCAAACCAATTTACTGTAAAAATAATTCTGAAATCGGCATATTATGTCAAACTGTACCCAAAAAAAAGAGCCATGCAAACTGTGATATTAACGTAGCTTAAGCTCATGATTTATAGGAGCAATACACGTAAATGAAATGTGTTCACAGGAAAACAGACAGTGCCTTTTTTATAACATCTTACAGGGTTTTGTCCCAGATCCCTCAAAGGGAAAAAAAAAAAAAAATCCATTACTGTTACCGTTACTATTATTATTACTATTGCTATTATTATTAATATTATTATTGAGATAAGAAGAAAAGAAGCAACACACATCGCACCCCTATCATTAAATCAATGTAAACCAAAACTTTTTTATATGTATCATATTATGTTGATGTTAATATTGATTTTAGTTTCATTAACAATCATTATCATATATATATATATATATATACATATATATATATACATATATATATATATATATATATATATGAAAGTCTATTTGGATACAAGAATTAGACACAATTGGCGACATAATAAATTTACACCATTGGATCACCCCATGAGTTCCACTTCTCCAAATAAAGACAAAACGATTCAACGGTCAAGATTGTCCCTCTTGATTTATGTCAAGTTTTGTGTCTATATATATATATATATATATATATATATATATATATATATATATATATATATATATATGTGTGTGTGTGTGTGTGTGTGCGTGCGTGTGTGTGTGTGTGTGTGTGTGTGTGTGTACAGTTATACACATATGTATGTATGTATATATGAGGCACGCTCTATGACACTCCAAAAATGGAGTACCCCTTTAGCCTCTCTCTTTCCACCATTCGTTTATATAAAATAAGGTAGTGGAGGGAGAGAGAGTTAATGGACGGAGAGAGAAACCGGATGTTTGGTGGAAAACAGGGGTGCCTATATATGTATGTGTATAATGTTTTATACATATCAAATTTTGTAAAACAAAAAATTTGCATTGCGGTTGTTTTCCTTAGCATTGCCAACAGTGGCGGATTTAGGGAGGGGCTAGTGGGGTCACTGGACCCCACTAGACTTTCTATGTTTAATTTCTTTTGGCCCCTTTAGATTTTTGGCCCCCTCTAGTCTCGAACCCTGGCTCCGCCACAGATTGCCAATATCTCCTGTTGTGCAATAAAACACAATAAGCTTGTTGCATTTCAACTATATGCAGAATACTTCACTACAAAATACATAAGTGTAATGCAGCGAAATTCATTTTCCTACAAAGTTGAATATTTGTGATGCACGTTGAAATTTAACATCCTTGGTGGCCATGAAGGATGTCGTCGAGTGAGACCATCGATGGAAAGTCGATTGGTGGTGGCCGAGTGGCGTAACAACATATGTGCTGATCCAAAATAGCAATTTCGACCAAAGATGAATCTGATCATCTAAGACTACCACAGGGACCTGAGCATGTGCTGAAACTGGAAGGTGTGGATTTTAATGAGAAATCAACTTATGGTGGTCGAAGAGGCTGTAGATGACTGTGAAGATGGGAATCGATGATCAACATTATGAATGTGGTTTATGTTAATTACAAAGATCTGAAGAATAGAGAAATGATACGGAAATGTTTGAAGAATTAATTTTGGTAGAAAAAAAAAAAAGTGTGCCAGATTAACACCATTTCTTATGTAATAGCAAATATATCTCCCGAGTAATGGACCATCCAACCATGTTCAAAACATTTAAAAGCAGAATCTTGTGTTCGATAATAATGACGCATTAAAAAAATTGATGCCTTTTACCAACAAAAATTAGGGCACACAGGCATCACAAATTTTAATGTTCAAGGAAGTGTGTGATCTATTAAATGACTCAATTTGGGTGTTTTACTTTTACCAATTAGATGTTACGGAATTTAGGATTTTTGAAACTGACACCTATCAACTCATGAATATTTGCTGGTGTTTATAAAGATAACACGGGCAAGTAAATGCCGAACATAAGAATAACGCATAATAATTTCATAAATTTAGAATGGCAACACGGCGGCATTTGGGGCCTCATAATTTACGTCTTTGCTGGTGTGATCCGGATCATCTTATCCTTTTAGAGCTTCTTTTTTTAAGTTGAGTTTTCTTGCTCATGAACCCAGTTGCTTATATATCAATATTCAAAATCAACAAAATTAAGCAAAAATCAACATTGGCCATGGCTAGGGCTGTTATGGCAAAAGTAAGCATTTCCATTTTTTGCAAATACCTCAACCATACTACTATTACTAGTAAGCAAAAAGTGCATACCATTACTAATCAATTGGTATACTGATGGCTGATACACGGATGAATTGATAGCGTCCCCCCCCCCCCCCCCCCAAAAAAAAAAAAAAAAAAACCACACACACAATATATCACTTAACAAAAAACATTAATGAGAAGAAGAAGAAAAATGCAATAGCATCATTTGATTTGAATTTCAAAACCATGGGTTGCTTCAAAATGCTGTAATACAACATATCATACGAATGTTCATGTATGATAAACAAATTGGTAAACTCCCGTTACTGTCGATTTAAGGGGGGGAAATCCATGTTTTGCTACGAAAATGGTAAATTTATCATTACCGTAAAATATACTTATATGTCTGGTAAGTGATAATCGTATAGTAACCAAAAAAAAAAAAAAAAAAAAACGACAATACTGCCTACGACTACTGTATATTTCTAATAGCAATTAGGTTCAGATTCTAGTTGCAAGGTCGCCACACTTTGATTTTTGACAAAGCATGTTAACATGAAATGAACAGTAAAAGATATTAAATCTGAGTAAGCTATATGCCTTCCACATATGTTCGTTACTAAATCTTTTTTCCAGGACAAACAATTTGCAAGTACTTCAAGCACACTCCTTTAAGCAACCTTGCTATTCTAATTGCATAAGAAAATTAAAAATATGTCATGGGATGAAAAACAGCTGTATAATTGGGATATCCTAGCTACATGGTAAAATATTGTCATCATCTGAAGGAACTTGAATTGGAGCAATCACATTGCAGTACAACACTTGCTTGTGCCAAGTAGTTTGTGCAATAATAGCTTTATTAATAGCGCATATAGTAGAGATAAAAAATATTGTGAAACCTTAATCGCCAAAACTAAGATGCCATGTGTTAGCACCAAAAATGGTTACTAACACCCAAATCAATTCAATTCACAGATATCTCAAATCACAGCAGTCACACATCACGGTTAATTCGCAAAAGTGAAGGACACAGCAAAATTTATAGTGGTTCGGAATGTTTATACTGTCACCACATTTCTGATTTGGTTACAATAAAGTAGAAATGTGAAAGTTGAGTTATGAAAATGGCAGAGTCATGGTGTTGGATAGCTCAAAGATTCTCGAAATTAGTTATCTGACGGTGTATTTATAGCTGCACATGAGCTCAGATCGACCAGAAATCCCGAGCAAAGATAGGATCATGCTGAAGACCAAGCAAGGGGGAAGAGATCGGATCGGCCATCACGATCCATAGGGATCGGTATAGATCCGAGGTTTGGATCGGTACTCATCCGGTGAAGGATGAAACTTAAGTCTAATAACTTAAGTCCTAAGTTATCTGAGGCCAAGCCTTTATTATCTACGAGGACTGAGTTAAGTGATCTGATTCCACGCATATGCCATATCCAAAGCCAAAATGTTGGAACCGATCTGATTCCATCGAAAGACAAGGTCGAACTGAGGCGTTGCGCTGATTCAATCCGAGAAGCGGCAGCTGATCCGAAACCTTGTTCAACAAGGTCGATCTGATCTCATAGCTGATCCAGTCCAATTTGGTAAGTTAGCAAACCTTGGTTGATCCCAGGGTCAAGGCTGATCCGATCTGGTGTAGTCAAAGCCATCAGGCCGATCCGATGAGGAATCATATGGTTGATCCGATTCGACAGATGCCAGATGATATGATCTATTATGCAGTCCTTGCCTGATCCGAGGCCCAAAGTCGATCCACCCTAAGAGTGTGCTGAGGCCATAAAGTCGATCCGATCTATTTGGTAAATCCCAGATTTCCAAATCCAAAGACGACCCTTGCCCGATGCAAGGTCAAGAGCTGATTAATCCTACCCAATCTATGGTCTCGAAGAGTGAACCAATCCAAGTTCACGCCATTACATATTTTGAATGTTTATCGAATCCACCGCTTAATCCAAGCGTTTCCAAGTTTGTGCAAGGAGCAACCTATAGTTATAAATCTAAAGCGTGACGATCTTGTAAAAAGACGGGTCGACACCATGTATCAAGCAATGGTATGCACCTACCTCGTAAATTTAAAAGCGTTGAGATCATATCTCAATACCATTCATTAACATATTTTTTAAAATCAAAACTATAATTTTATTGTTTTATATGCAACCAGTTACTAATAGTAAACTAACAGAAAATAGTTGTGCTTATTTGTTAGTCATTTTAACTCTAAAAAATAACATTCTCTTGGCAAAAAAAACATTATAATAATTAAGCCACTTAAACAATTGTTGACAATGAATTTGACAACTTAAGCATTACAATAAATTTTTTTTATATTGCAAAATGGAATTAAAGATGCATTTTCACTGCTAAAACCAAGATTTAAGTTTCCTGTTTTCGGTTCCGTCCCGGTAATTTAATAAATTAACAATTTCGGTTCCAAATTCCATAGCATTTTGAAACCTTTTGCAAATCAATAGGTCAATAAATCAAAAAAATCAAAAAAAAAAAATCATGTGATTGTATAATAATTTAATACGGTGAGAAGTTGGTTATACTTTCTTTTTATTTCTCCATTGAAATCCTTTACAAGAATAAAATAAACATAGCAAAGTCCAATAAGTAAGGTCATTAAGTAAATATGTACTTTGCTAATCAATGTTCTTAAGAGAGCCGCCTTCTTTATACTCAAATTCTCTCTATCTACGCTCCATATTTTCTTTCAAAGGCCCATATCTACGCTCGATATCCTGCTCTAAGCTTGATGCACGAACCAGCACAATTCTCTTGCTTGATGTAACCCTAAAAACAACAAAGCCTAAAAGGTCTAGCTTGGTTCTCAATTCGTCCATTTATCTTGTTGTTGGAAGTCGCTAGCTACGCAGTAAGTAGTTGATTAAAATATTCTTTTTTTTTCATAAGCTAATCAGTGAAACGGAGTTCGATATAAATTCCGGTCCAGTCGATGTTGGAACTCGACAAAATAGCTAGGATTACGTGTTGGACGGAATCTCGAACCATGGCTAAAACACAATGCATATCAATTTTCCTATTCATATCCATTTTAAGGAAAAATGGAATAACCAAGCTATTTTATCACATACCAATCAAACTTAAAACAACAGTTACATCAAATGACTGAGTCGGATGTCTTTAATATGCATGAACGTAAAGTTTAGCACCATTCCATTGTTTATTAGTAACTAGAGTTTCATTGAAATCGTTGTCATCACGGCGCTCGACTAGTCGAGATTGAGGCATCGACTGGAAGCGTCGACTTGCAATTTGTAAGTATTTCGAGTGCTTGGAACGAAATTCGTCGACTAGCCCATCGACTAGGCCTTACGACTTGCTCCGACTAGTTGTTATTCGGCCCAAAACAAACAAAAAACCAAAGTTAGATCCAAAAAAGCAAAGTCGAACCCTAAAAAAATACGAAGTCGAAGAAAAGCTTCTACAATGCTCTTACCTTAGCCGCCGCTTCCCTTCCAGTGTTATTGTTGCCTCTCCAGTGCAGTCATATACTAAAATTTATGACTACTATTCACAAAACTAGTAGTTGTGAGGAAAATGAAGAAGTCAAGCTAGATGACTATCTTTGGATTGATTGTCTCACTTGTGTTTTTTATGTTGCACTCTATTAGATTGAAACTTCAATTTGGTTTGTATTTCCTTTGCAATTTGCAATCTATTAAATTATATGCATCATTTTAGTGGCAACAAATATAACATGGTGTTATTGTCATTACATTCATGTTACATTCATTATCAAGTGCCATTACTAATATTTTATGCATCTATTTATTTATCGACTAGACTGCGACTAGTCCACTAGTCGACTAGTTGGACCTCTGTCGACTCGACCCGACCATCATAACAACCACGATTGAAATCTTATCAATTTGCACATGTAATAAAAGTCAATAATTCTTTATTATTAATTATGTGTTACCATATGATAATTGCACTTTATACTAATCATAAATGATTTCTATGCACTACCATTCTTTGTTAAACGAAATCTATATTTCCTCGCATTATTTCACCACAAAATGGGAATATAGCCTCGCAATTGCTAAGCAAAACCAATTTTGGTTCAGTAAGATCAGGCTTCCTAGCAGATCATGGGCTCATCGTCCCCACTCAATTCATGACCCAATATTCACGATGTTACCCAAAAAAGCTAAAGAGGAGATCAGGTCCTAGCCTAGCGGCGCTCTTGTTCTTGCATGCAGTGTTGCCTTCCTAAATTGGTTTTGCATGCTTGTAAAGTTTAAAAATTATGTGGTTGAATAGTCCAAACGATATTTTATCAACATACTAGTTTTGTTCTTGGTCATACCCTAAAAATTGACAATAAAAGTGAAGACTATTGTCCTATCCCAAAAGCTAGGTTTTAAAAAAATTGGTGCGTGGTGATGGTGTGTGTGCACGCTTGCATGTAAGGTGGAAGTTGCATTGTGATTTTGAGTAAATACTTTGAAAATGTAATAAGGTAAACTATTAAATATCCATCATCCATATAAAATCTTATGTGGAGTGAGATGTGCATCAATGTAAATCTCTTTTTTCTTTTTTTTTTGGGAAGGGGGTAGGGTTGGTGGGCGGAGGGGTCGTGGATTTTGGCTCATGATAACAACCATATTGTTTTTTTCAATACAAACTGAAGCTTGAAAATTTTCACACTCATTATTTGTTGCCATTTAAATTTATTTGTTTAACCATCAAATCGTACATTTTACAAAGTTATACACGCACAACACATACATATATTGTGTGTTAAAATGGTCAAAAATAGATGGTAAGAATTATGTATCAAAATTACACTGAATAATCAATCTTTGGCATATGCATAATCATTAGAATTGATTTTGATGTTAACTCATGTGATTGTAAGTTCTTATAAATAAATACAACTTTTAACTATTGTTCTTGCATGCAGTGTATCACGATCCATAGGGATCGGTATAGATCCGAGGTTTGGATCGGTACCCATCCGGTGAAGGATGAAACTTAAGTCAGATAACTTAAGTCCTAAGTTATTTGAGGCCAAGCCCTTATTATCTACGAGGATTGAGTTAAGTGATCTGATTCCACGCATGTGCCATATCCAAAGCCAAAATGTTGGAACCGATCTGATTCCATCGAAAGACAAGGTCGAACTGAGGCATTGCGCTGATTCAATCCGAGAAGCGGCAGCTGATCCGAAACCTTGTTCAACAAGGTCGATCTGATCTCACAGCTGATCCAGTCTAATTTGGTAAGTTAGCAAACCTTGGCTGATCCCAGGGTCAAGGCTGATCCGATCTGGTGTAGTCAAAACCATCAGGCCGATCCGATGAGGAATCATATGGTTGATCCGATTCGACAGATGCCAGATGATCTGACTATTACGCAGCCCTTGCCCGATCCGAGGCCCAAAGTCGATCCACCCTAAGAGTGTGTTGAGGCCATAAAGTCGATCCGATCTATTTGGTAAATCCGAGATTTCCTAATACAAAGACAACCCTTGCCCGATGCAAGGTCAAGAGCTGATCAATCCTACCCAATCTATGGTCTCAAAGAGCGAACCAATCCGAGTTCACGCCATTACATATTTTGAATGTTTATCGAATCCATCGCTTAATCCAAGTATTTCCAAGTTTGTGCAAGGAGCAACCTATAGTTATAAATCTAAAGCGTGACGGTCTTGTAAAAAGACGGGTCGACACCATGTATCAAGCAATGGTATGCACCTACCTCGTAAATTTAAAAGCGTTGAGATCATATCTCGATACCATTCATTAACATATTTTAAAAAATCAAAACTATAATTTTATTGTTTTATATGCAACCAGTTACTAATAGTAAATTAACAGAAAATAGTTGTGCTTATTTGTTAGTCATTTTAACTCTAAAAAATAACATTCTCTTGGCAAAAAAACATTATAATAATTAAGCCACTTAAACAATTGTTGACAATGAATTTGACAACTTAAGCATTACAATTTTTTTTTATTGCAGAATGGAGTTAAAGATGCATTTTCACTGCTAAAACCAAGATTTAAGTTTCCTGTTTTCGGTTCCGTTCCAGTAATTTAATAAATTAACAATTTCGGTTCCAAATTCCATAGCATTTTAAAACCTTTTGCAAATCAATAGGTCAATAAATCAAAAAAAAAAATCATGTGATTGTATAATAATTTAATACGGTGAGAAGTTGGTTATACTCTCTTTTTATTTCTCCATTGAAATCCTTTACAAGAATAAAATAAACATAGCAAAGTCCAATAAGAAAGGTCATTAAGTAAATATGTACTTTGCTAATCAACGTTCTTAAGAGATCCGCCTTCTTTATACTCAAATTCTCTCTATCTACGCTCCATATTTTCCTTCAAAGGCCCATATCTACGCTCGATATCCTGGTTTAAGCTTGATGCACGAACCTGCACAATTCTCTTGCTTGATGTAACCCTAAAAACAAAAAAGCCTAAAAGGTCTAGCTCGATTCCCAATTCGTCCATTTATCTTGTTGTTGGAAGTCGCTAGCTACGCAGTAAGTAGTTGATTAAAATATTATTTTTTTTTTCTCATAAGCTAATCAGTGAAATGGAGTTCGATATAAATTCCAGTCCAGTCGATGTTGGAACTCGACTAAGATAGCTAGGATTACAACGTGTTGGACGGAATCTCGAACCATGGCTAAAACACAATGCATATCAATTTTCCTATTCATATCCATTTTAAGGAAAAATGGAGTAACCAAGCTATTTTATCACATACCAATCAAACTTAAAACAACAGTTACATCAAATGACTGAGTCGGATGTCTTTAATGTGCATGAACGTAAAGTTTAGCACCATTCCATTGATTATTAGTAACTAGAGTTTCATTGAAATCGTTGTTATCACGGCGCTCGACTAGTCGAGATTGAGGCATCGACTGGAAGCGCGACTTGCAATTTGTAAGTATTTCGAGTGCTTGGAACGAAATTCATCGACTAGGCCTTACGACTTGCTCCGACTAGTTGTTATTCGGCCCAAAACAAACAGAAAAACCAAAGTTAGATCCAAAAAAGCAAAGTCGAACCCTAAAAAAATACGAAGTCGAATAAAAGCTTCTACAATGCTCTTACCTTGGCCGTCGCTTCCCTTCCAGTGTTATTGTTGCTTCTCCAGTGCAGTCATATACTAAAATTGATGACTACTATTCACAAAACTAGTAGTTGTGAGGCAAATGAAGAAGTCAAGCAAGATGACTATCTTTGGATTGATTGTCTCACTTATGTTTTTTATGTTGCACTCTATTAGATTGAAATTTCAATTTGGTTTGTATTTCCTTTGCAATTTGCGATCTATTAAATTATATGCATCATTTTAGTGGCAACAAATATAACATGGTGTTATTGCCATGTTACATTCATTATCAAGTGTCATTACTAATATTTTATGCATCTATTTATTTATCGACTAGTCTACGACTAGTCCACTAGTCGACTAGTTGGACCTCTGTCGACTCGACTCGACCATCATAATAACCACGATTGAAATCTTATCAATTTGCACATGTAACAAATGTCAATAATTCTTTATTATTAATTATGTGTTACCATATGATAATTGCACTTTATACTAATCATAAATGATTTCTATGCACTACCATTCTTTGTTAAACGAAATCTATATTTCCTCGCATTATTTCACCACAAAATGGGAATATAGCTTCGCAATTGCTAAGCAAAACCAATTTTGGTTCAGTAAGATCCGGTTTCCTAGCAGAGCATGGGCTCATCGTCCCCACTCAATTCATGACCCAATATTCACGATGTTACCCAAAAAAGCTAAAGAGGAGATCAGGTCCTAGCCTAGCGGCGCTATTGTTCTTGCATGCAGTGTTGCCTTATTAAATTGGTTTTGCATGCTTGTAAAGTTTATAAATTTTGTGGTTGAATAGTCCAAACGATATTTTGTCAACATACTAGTTTTGTTCTTGGTCATACCCTAAAAAATGACAATAATAGTGAAGACTATTGTCCTTTCCCAAAAGCTAGGTTTTAAAAAAATTGGTGCGTGGTGATGGTGTGTGTGTGCACGCTTGCATGTAAGGTGGAAGTTGCAATGTGATTTTGAGTAAATACTTTGAAAATGTAATAAGGTAAACTATTAAATATCCATCATCCATATAAAATCTTATGTGGAGTGAGATGTGCATCAATGTAAATCTCTTTTTCTTTTTTGGGGGAAGGGGTTGGTTGGGGGGAGGGGTCGTGGATTTTGGCTCATGAGAACAACCATATTGTTTTTTTCAATACAAATTGAAGCTTGAAAATTTTCACACTCATTATTTGTAGCCATATAAATTTATCTGTTTAATCATCAAATCGTACATTTTACAAAGTTATACACGCACAACACATACATATGTTGTGTGTTAAAATGGTCAAAAATAGATGGTAAGAATTATGTATCAAAATTACACTGAATAATCAATCTTTGGCATGCATAATCATTAGAATTGATTTTGATGTTAACTCCTGTGATTGTAAGTTCTTATAAATAAATACAACTTTTAACTATTGTTCGTGCATGCAGTGTTGCCTTCTTAAATTGGTTTTGCATGCTTGTAAAGTTTATAAATTTTGTGGTTGAATAGTCCAAGCGACATTTTATCAACATACTAGTTTTGTTCTTGTTCATACCCTAAAAACTGACAATAAAAGTGAAGAATATTGTCCTTTCCCAAAAGCTAGGTTTAAAAAAGATTGGTGCATGATGATGGTGTGTGCGCACGCTTGCATGTAAGGTGGAAATTGCATTGTGATTTTGAGTAAATACTTTGAAAATGTAATAAGGTAAACTATTAAATATCCATCATCCATATAAAATCTTATGCGGAGTGAGATGTGCATCAACGTTAATCTCTTTTTCTTTTTTTGGGGAAGGGGGTGGGGTTGGTGGGGGGAGGGGTCGTGGATTTTGGCTCATGAGAACAACCATATTGTTTTTTTCAATACAAATTGAAGCTTGATTCTAACTTCAACCACAATTTCAATTTCAACGCAAAAAGTTATCCTAATCCTAATCATAACATGTCACATACGTTAAAAGAGAGAGCGCGCGCACGTGAGAGAAAGAGAGAGAGAAAACTGACAAATATATGGATAACTTTATTGTGAAATGGGGTTTCAGTTGGGATCGTAGATCATTTTTACAGAACATGATCAATTTCTTTGTCAGAGATCTACATGTTAAAAGTCGTATTTATTTATAAGAACTTACAATCACGGGAGTTAACATCAAAATCAATTCTAATGATTATGCATGTCAAAGATTGATTATTCGGTGTAATTTTGATACATAATTCTTACCATCTATTTTTCACCATTTGAACACACAGCATATGTATGTGTTGTGCGTGTATAACTTTGTAAAATGTATAATTTAATGATTAAACAAATGAATTTATATGGCAACAAATAATGAGCGTGAAAATCTTCAAGCACGTCGTAGTCTATGTACTTTTTTATAACTAGAATGATGCTTTATTCAAGCAGAACACTAATTATGAGGTCTCAAATGATTGAATTCACGATCTCTAGAACAAGCCTAAAGCGACATGCTTCTAACCATTTGAGCTAGACGTCTTCGTCTGCAGTTCATTTAACTTCATAACCACCATTTCCCATAGTATGAATTATCAACTTATAGCAACAGTCTAATGCAATCACAAATTCGAATTGACAAATAATGATATTTACATTTCACACTATCAAAAATATGATTCACATTACCATGAAAAAACAAATTCTACACACAAAAAGGAGGGAAAAAATTAAAGAAAGAATAGTGAAACACAATGTTTTAAGAGTCAACACAAGGTTTATTTTTGTTTTGCACCATGATTTTCCGATTGATACCATTTTTGAAACATGTAATAAGATAGCTATGTTATCATATCCCAAACAAATCTAAAATTGCAATGGCACCAGATATGCAAGCCCATAACTTTTTATACCAAAGTGGATTAGTTTACTTGTAAACTGTTTAAGTTGTACTAAAATATACTTGCAGAGTACATATTAACAAGCAATGAATGTCATATAGGGCATACAGGCAAATGTAGATATTAGATGAAGAAATGATATTCTGGATTTACACTAATTATCAAAAAAATTGTGTATAATCATTTTGTGTTAAACTTAGTTATTACTCCAACAGCTTGCCATGTCGACATGTAACACGTATAATAAATATTGATGCTTTATAATAGAAAGCAATAGTCTTTCTTTTGTACAAATTTAATTACAATTCTAACATTGCCCATTACCACCCTAATTGTGGTCATCCTATCAGTTGTTTGATGTACACGTAAACAAATATATGAATGTGTACTTCACAAGACCCCATACATTGTACTTTTAAGTTACACAAACATCACGGATAAAATTGTATTTCAAACATGAAAGTTCATATATACATACTCAACATGACATACATGAGGTTTCATCACTAAATTTAAACATTTGTATCATCATTGAACTCAGATACGTTTATTTATAGAAATCATGTCATCTGGTTGATTTTCCAATCTTATATCGCTTTATATACATCATAAAATCAAACATACTACATGATACATGTGAAAAATAAACATTTAAATATAATGATGATATGAAGTTTAATTTTAAAAAATCAATTTATTTCAATTGGAGGTTTAAACAGAATTGTGAACATGTATATAGCGATGTTAATTAATTTGTAATGGATGTTTGTCAAAATTGGGATTACAACTATGTTACAGGATTTATAATCATTACATTTCGTATCCAAATTATATTTTGATCATATTGTATTTGAATAATCAGTTGGACTTTGAAATTGAGATTATGACCTAGGTTTTTTCATATGAGAAACACACATCAGCAAACAGAGTTTACACTACAATTACACGTCTTTGCTACTCCCAAATAATAATAATATTACAATTTAACTCATTATAACCCTTGTATTCAAGTATAAAACACGAGTACATTTGTATAAGATGACTTATGTATAAGAGTTAGCCAAGCTTCTAATCCTGAATTGCAGACGAAATCTCTAACTGACATGTCAATTTATATTTTTCTAGTTGCGATCTTAAGACCTCGGGTGAGATGGATGTCAAACAACTAACCATCATGATTGAAATTTCTCTCGGCCAGGTCTAGAAAGTGGATCTCGGGTAAGATCTTGGAAAAGATTAAGGAAATTAAAAATTATGGAGTTAAGCATGTAGAAAGTACATGCATGCACCCGTACATGCATGCATGCATATCCTCTCAAAGAGAACTAAATAATGATTTAGTAATAAAATGAATCTTGCTTTCACTTGAAAACAAACATATCGCGTATTTTAGTTTATATGACACAAATATTTGATATAAAATTAACTTCAGCTAAGATGTGGTTTCTTCCCTTCAGCGGCAAGTAAATTCCCTACTTCTGATTTATAATTCTAACTCAATGCAACTTTAAGGAAGTACTAATTTAAATGTTGAATGTGGGAGGATGATTGATATTGAAGTTGAGTGTTTGTTGTTGACTGCTGAAATTCAAATTATTGTTTGATTAGATTTTTCATACATGCCGATTATTATTGCTATCAAAATGAACTGATATTTCGTCATCGTTTCTCTTGTGTGATATTTTACGATCAAATTAATATTTAAGATGAAACATTGTAACCTTTTTTCTTTGTACTAATATATTTGCATGACAATTTGAATAAGAAATTAAATCCTAGTAATCACAGAAGTATTTATTTCGAATAAAGACATAACCACTCCAACAAAAAATGCGACAAGGCTAGCATAAAGAGTCAATGGAGAGATTTTGTATTAATCTCACTGTAAGACCTTATGTGTATACGTGCAAAACCCAAATAAGCTAAACAATAATTGTTTTGAAGACATTAGAAATCCATTATGAAATTATAGAATTCAACAAAAAGGGCCTATGTATTGATATCAATATTGAGTTATTGGGAAATCCCAACAGTACTCCATTTATTAGCATCATATGTTTTTAGTGCTAATATAATAGCACCCGGTAAATCATATGCATAAGAAGACAAACTCACATGACTGAAATTCAATACTTTCTAATAATATTCTTTGTAATAAACTACATAAAGTAACCAAGAGTTCATTCAAAATGACACTTCTAGTCTGTTTGGGGGAAAACAATTAAGCAAGCCCTTTCAATTTCCCATGCCACGCTACCAAAAATATAAATGCTAACCCAATATCGAAACACCATATGCACTTACCATTACAATCTACTGCCCTCCAAAATAAGCTTATATGGTCCGCAGCAAAGCATCGTGGGTTTGGAAGGAGAGAAATGCCTAAAGAATGGGCTGCGAAATTGAGAGAGGGTAACTGGACTGTGCTGAAATCGCAGAGAGCAATGAAATGTGACTTTTACTTTTAATTTTTTAAGAAAATATTAAAACGGAGCTAGAGAAAAAATATAGATTTGGGTTCAAATGTTGAAGTTAAACATCAAAATCAATTTCAAAACCTTAAAACATATGGATCTATTGAATCTATTGTTTATGATTTAAATCTCTTTTTGGTTTAAAGTTTGAGCTTTAGGATTTATGATTTAAAATCCGTATTGGAAACCTATTTCATTTTTAATAATAATTGTAATACATTTAATGTCACACTTTCTTATGTTAGCATACACTACCAAAAAATGCTCATTTACATATATTATTAACTATGAATATCACTTAAAAATAGGATATAACAAATATACTTTTTTACAAATTCAAAATATTTATCCACAAATATTATGAAATCTTAATATCTCGTAAAATTCGGATCGGACAAATAAATATTCAAACTAACATGAGAACTAAATGCTGCAACCTGAAAATTCCAAACTAATTATACATGATTTCAATGCAAATACATGATTAAATATTTATGCAAAACATTTTCTTTAGGCACATGCCATCAAAACTCGTAACTAATGAACGAACTACAAATTACATCAATGGACATATCGATGGTGGATGTTAAGTTATGGCACTTTGCTTGTTAATTGTTTGATATAACAGGATAATTTTTATCATTACTTGGTCAAAATTAGATTCGAAGTTTTATTGCAAGTTATAAACAACAATATAATAAATCATAGGAGCAAAAAACAGAACTGATTTATTTTAACTCAAAGTAGACTTGCACCCAAAGAACAATCTATCTTACAATCACATAATTGGGGTCATTTGTAGTTGTACTTGATTATTCCCACCATATATAAATTTGCTATTCTAGATACCACAAACTACAGAGGAAAAGAATCTATCTTACAGGTGGGGTTATCCTGTAGTCCGGCTTTATCCTCACTCGGATCCCCAATCCATCTACAAATTAAATAAACAAACAAGATACAAAAATCATTCCAAACAAAAAAAGAACACCAAAGTAGAATCAATAGTAGAACGAAATTAAATTTACATGAGGACGGAACGGCAGAGGAATCAGGGAAAGGGTTGGGGCGAGGGGAAGGCGCGGGTCGCGCAGGAGGCGGGCCCAGCTGCCCGGGATGCTGCTGCTGTCCGATTCTTGGATACATGGAGAAGGAGGCGCTGTCGGTGGCCGCTGAAGGAGGTTTGCTGCTATATAACGATGATCTATTCCAGAAATCATATGATTCCATTTATTTATTTTCTTATTTGTGATGTATGTAACACAAAAAATGTATTGACAAATAATGAAAAATATGAAACAGGACGAATACGCGGATACTCTGCGTGCCGAGCAATAACTAGCCAACGCGTGGAAATCCCATAGGCCCAATTACAGTGGAACTCAACATTTAAGCCTCTTTTTAATTATTTTTAAATTTTCGACTTTGTATTAATTAAAAAAAAAAAAAACAAGGATGAATATGCTGACAATAAGGATAAAGGACACCATTGTAATTTTGGTGAGATATAAAATCTATAAATGATAACTCTTTAGTATTGTATTGATATGAATGCTTTTGGAGATCATAAATCAAAAACTCTTTGGAAATAACGACGGTCATTTTTGGGGACTAGAGGACAACTAAAATGTCCTCTCTCTTATTTGTGTCTGATCGCTACCAAAGAGATGTAAGTGTCGATCCAACTGCAACTTCAAACTTGTTTCAGATATTTTATTAAGTTTAAATTTTGTCCAAACGGTTCGATTTTCAATCCCAGATCATAATTATGCGGTTAAAAAGTGGAAATAGTTCAGAATTATGTTGTTGCTGCAGTGAAATTTTGATTTTGCTATAGTGATTATTTCCTTAATGAAAATAAAACTTTACGGATTAAACTAGATTTTTAAAAGCATAGTTTTATTAACATAATCAGAAATACAGACTTCATATTATCATAATACATAAATACATTCTCTTGTTCTTAATACAAACACATATAATATTGTTGAGTTGTTTAATAGTACTATCAAGTAAAACATCCGAATCTCGATAAGAATCACAAAGTCACAACAATATCATATCACAAAGCAGCAGTACAGTGAAAAGACACGGTAATTTTTAGAGCGGTTCGACAATCGGGCATACATCCACTTATCGTATCACTTGTTTATACTTTATGATTTCTGATACAATAAAGTTGTTTCTATGAAGTTTGGAAAGAAAAGGAATTAGACTCCAATCCAGCACAGTCTCAATTGCAAGAAGCAACCCAGCCTTCCCATGAACGACCATCTCTTGGACTATTTATAAGCGCTCACCAACCCAAGTCGGCATGTTGTACTAACGGGATGTAACAACCTGTAATTTTGGAACCAATTTAAAATTCTGAAAATAAGAGTTTTTGAGAATTTAAAATAACCGTGCACAGTTCTGGATACATACACTATTTTTAAATACAATTTCAAAAGGTATAACAATCAGTTAAGTTATTTAAATCAATTTTATCAACTTATCAATTTAAGCAATTTTGGTCAGAAATACTATTTATCAAAATTGTAAATTTTGAGATTTTGAGTTAAAAATTTGAATATGACTTGTTTAATAGTTAAGACGGGGTTAGTAAACTTTTAAAATTAATTTAAAAGGGAAAACCTGAAATTCAATATTTTAATATTATTTTAATGACTTGAAAAAGGATCATTTGAAACAGTCTTGGAATCCGACGAAACCAATTTTATTGGATTCGTAATACCAAAATATGATAAGGTTTAAAATTTCAAGTCGAATGGAGTTAATATGTAAGCGTACGGTATATAAACGTATGTTGAAAAACTAGTCAAAATTCAATAAAACCTAGAAATAAGGTCATTTTTCAAACGGTCGCCGAATTTGACGAGATTAGATTTGTTGGAGCTGTAATAATGCAACGTAGCGAGATTTCAAATTTTGTAATTTTTGGAGTTGGTATGTGGTCGTACGACCAGAAGGAAGTTTACATAGCATAATTAAATAGGTAAGATAAACCCACTTACACATTAATTCCCATAACCCCTGGAAATTTGACAACTAATGGTACCATTTATGACACATCATACTTTTCTTGAATGGGTCATTTCATGGTCCTTAGTAATGATGCCACTTATTTTTAATTTCTATTTTCATTTCCTTTCTCTTTAATCGTCTTTCACTTTTACACTTAACACCTCCTCCTTCTCCCTTGCAAATCAATGGCCTCCACCACCCCTACCTCCTCCACCTAAATTTATGTGCCCTCCCCTACCCATCTCCAGCATATGCAACAGCCCCCTTCCTCCTCCTTGCCGAGCCTCTCTCTCCCTGAAACCCTTAAAAATCTCATTTTTACCACTTCTTTGCACATACACCCCCTCCAAGCAAACACCTTTCACCTCCTACACCCCCTAGACCCCACGCAAGGACCCCACACCCTCTATCAGCCCTGCACCGCCCCTACCCCTTGCTATATGTGCCTTCCCTTTTGCCTCCATGCCCTTAACCTCTTAAAAAATCTCACCTTTCTTCTTGGTTTCACTTGTTTAAGTATATACAAGTGTGTGTGTGTGTATGTGTGTGTAAGAGTAGTAGCTAGTTGATTTGAGTTGAAAAGGAGCAATCTTAGGTTGATTGCAGGCTAGAGAAGTCTTACATTAAAGTGTAGTGGTTGCGTGTTGATTTGCATTCCATTCGTGAGAAAGATTTGGTGGACTGGAACTCACGGTGAGAAATCTAAACTCGTAAAGGGGTAGTTTGTAATTAACTATAGTTAGTTAATTAGTTTGAGTTATGTGATGATTGTTGGTTGATAATGCAAGTTTATTGTGATATTAAATGATGATTAACGTGTTAAAAATATCATTTTTAAGTGATATACATGGAGTCACTCAAGTAGGTAAGAAATCGAAACTCAATAAGGGTTAGTTAGCGATTAACTGTTGTTAGCTAATTGACTTGAGTTCAAATGATTATTAATCAATTATGCAAGTTTATTATAATGTTAAAAATAATGCGCAGTATAATAAAAATATCACCTTTACTTGATATATGTGCATTTGATTGAGTATGCGGCATTTAAAACACAAATTATGTTGACTTGAAACGTTTTGAACGTTTGATGATTTTGGGAAAGTAATTTATAAATTATTATTTATTGAATGTGATGCAAACCACACACGGGTCTTGAGATGATACTTTACACATCTCTCATGTGTTTAGATTACGGCAAACCCCACATGGGTCTTGGGATGATACTTACACATATCTCATGTGTTTAGATTACGGCAAACCCCACATGGGCCTTGGGATGATACTTACACATATCTCATGTGTTTAGATTACGGCAAACCGCATATGGATTGCGATGTGAACCCCACACGTGTAACAACCCGGAATTTTGGAACCAATTTAAAAATTTTATTTTAGAAATTTTAATGGATTTTGAATAGTTAAAATAATTTATTTTAAATAATAACGACTAAAAATTTATTTAAATGGAAGTTGGAATGAATACATTTATTTTGATTTTAAAAGAAGTTAGAAATAGCGCGGCAGTTTGAAAATTTGAATTTGAATTTCGACTGAATGTACAGGATAAAAAATAAATCGGATTCTAGTGAAACTAAAAATATTTAAATCTATTTAAGAATATCTATCCAACGAATCTGAAAAATTGAAATTTCATAACGGGAATCAAAAGTTATGGCCAGTTGAATATTCAGAATAGTCGTTGTAAAATTTAATATAATATATAGCCCGTATAAACATCCGTTTTGCAAACGATCTCCGTTTTCGACGAAACCACTTTTGTTGGATCCGGAATGTCAAATTATTGTTAGATTCCAATTTTCATAATTTTTGGAATTAATATGTGAGTGTGGCAAAGGAAAATGTGTTTTGTCAATTTCAGCCAAATTTAATCGACTTGAAAATGGTCATTTTTCAAACGGTCTCCAAATTCAACGAAATTAATTTTGTTAGGACCGTATCGTCAAAACATAACTAGAAATAATTTTTTTTGGAATTTTTAGAGTCAGTATGTGGCCCCGGTAAATTAAAATGTACGATCAAATTAAATGATTTATATTTTAAAATAAGGAAAAGTGAACTGAGACAATCAAACAGGCTGACGGGACCTTGTCCATTGTGTCCGAAACGGGGGTATTTGGCTAGGGATAACATTAGTTGGGCTGAATTTGGAGCTAATATAAGTTAGTGGGCTTTTCTGAAAAACTAAAAAATTAAATTATTAAAATATTATAAATATCCATCCTTTTTCAATACCCTATCCCTGGAAACGCCACAGCTGCCACTCTATGAAACCGATGGCCACCCTCCTCTGAATTATCTTCATCAATTTCTCTTAACCCGTTCGGCAATTTCATCAACTCCAAAACACAAATCGAAGTACCTTTCAAGCTCCACAAAATGATACAGTGATGATGGGTATTATTTGCATGAACTTTGATATCTCGGGACACAAACCCGCTGTGTTCGCACGCCTATCAAAGGCCGAGGAGGGGACCAAACTGCACCTGACGACTGGCGTGGGAGGCGCACCTGAAGGAGGATGGCGTGGCACTTGCTGATCGGGTCATCCGTGGTGGCCGAGGGTTTGAACCCTAGTATTCGAGCATGGGTTTGGTTAGAATCGGCCGTATACAGGAATGAAGAAGAAAACACTAAAGGAAGGTAGCACTTTAAGGAACGTTATTATAATTTAATTAATTTAATTAACCACTTAATGATGTAAGCAACATATAAACGATCATATCTTTTGCAATCGAAATCAGAAATCAACGAAACCAGTTGCGTTGGAATCGTGAATTCAAGATCTTCGTGATGGAACTGACAGAAACTGATTTAGAGTTTGTCTAAATTTTGGTAGAGTGGAAAGTTTTCGGTGAGATATCTGATCTTATAATTAAAATTAAATTATTTATCGTTATATGAAATCCATGTATGTACGTTATTATAAATCATATATGTGATGTATGGAATTAGAATTGGTTAATTTTGGTTGCGATGTATGAATGAGTTGGATTTTGATATTCATGTCTGTAGATCTGATTTTATAATAAAGATTCTTCTTTTATTTGAATCCGTAAATTCTGATTTGGTTTTTGAAATAAAAATCTCATCTTTATCGAACCCATGAACTTTGATTTGGGTTTTGAAATAATAAAAATATACTTTTTTATTGAAACTATGAACATGGTTTTTGTTCATATTTTGTTTAACAATAAAATATCCTTTTTATTGAATCCATGTACTTGTCACTTAACATATTTCAATAGATTAGAAAGAAGAACATTTTTTTTCCTTTATTGTTATTGTCTCCTTGTTCCAATTAAAAAGATTAAAATAAAAAGGTCACATTTTTATTTTCATTTGATTGCAATATAAAGGATAGAATAAATAGAGTTGGAATAAAAGATTATATTTTTATTGTCAATTTGTTAAAATAAAAAGAGTTAAAATAAAAGAACATATTTTTATTGCCATTTTGTCGGAATAAAAGAGTAGTTATTAAAGATTATATTTTTATCGTCACTTTGTTTTATTAAAAAGATTATAATAGGAAAATATCATTTTCATTGTTTTCAATAAAAAGATTGCACATTAAAAATTACATTTTTAATGTAGTTTAGTTTCTTAAAGATTGAGTTATGAAAATGTCATGATAGATTAGAATATCATTTATATTAGAAATATTACATTAGATTAAAATATCATTTATGTTAGAAATGTTACATTAGATTAAAAATGTCATTTATGTTAGTGATAAAAATGTCATTTATGTTAGGGATAAAAATGTTGAAACTTCAAAATTCATATTTTTAATGTAAAGATAAAATATATAAAATATTCATTGTATGGATAATAATGTTGAAACATAAAAATTTACATTTATGTAAAATGATCATTGGATGAAATATAAAAATGTTTAACAATAAAAAGTTTACATTTTTATTGTATATGAGAAAATGAACATCTGTTTTAAAAGATTCAAGTCAATAAAAAATTTATTTACATTAAAAATTACATTTTTAATATAAGTATGAATCATATAAAAGAATTCAAGTTAATAAAAAAAAATACATTAAAATTTACACTTTAATGTATGTATGAGTCATGTTAAAAGATTCATTGTTTGAAATTTTGTTTTCACATTAAAATTTACATTGTTAATGTAAAAGATGAATCATTATAAAAAGGTTCATTACTTGAAAAATGTTTTTACATTAAAGTTTACATTTGTAATGTAAACGAATCATATGAAAATAAAAGATTCATTGTGTAATAAAAATATTATGACATTGAAATTTACATTTTTAATGTAAATAAATCATTAGAAAAGGTTTCATTGTTTAATATATTATGTTAACATTAAAATTACTTCTTTAATGTAATAATGGATTGATTAAAAAGATTAAACTTTGGTGAAAATGTGTTAACATAGTAAAGTACACTTTTAATGTACAAATGATTATATAAAAAGATTAAAATTTGATTATAATATGTTCACATTCAAAAGATCATTTTAATGCATAAAAGGATTCAACAAAAAGATCATTGTTTGATAAAAATGGTTTTACATTAAAAATTACATTTTTAATGTAAGCATGAATAATTAAAATATGCATTGTTCAATATCAACATTTACATGTTATAGAAGTAGAATTGTTCATTTGTTTGATATCAACATTAACATGTTATAGTAGGAAAATGTACATTGGTAAAACATTATCATGATTATGTTAGCAATATTAGAAATAATTCAAACTGAATTATAATTGGTTAAATTTATTAATATATTATGACATTGAAATTTACATTTTTCATGTAAATAAATCATTAGAAAAGGTTTCATTGTTTAATATATTATGTTAACATTAAAATTACTTCTTTGATGTAATAATGGATTGATTAAAAAGATTAAACTTTGGTGAAAATGTGTTAACATAGGAAAGTACACTTTTAATGTACAAATGATTATATAAAAAGATTAAAATTTGATTATAATATGTTCACATAAAAAAAGATCATTTTAATGCATAAAAGGATTCAATAAAAAGATCATTGTTTGATAAAAATGTTTTTACATTAAAAATTACATTTTTAATGTAAGCAGGAATAATTAAAATATGCATTGTTTAATATCAACATTTACATGTTATATAAGTAGAAATGTTCATTTGTTTGATATCAACATTAACATGTTAGAGAAGTAGGAAAATGTACATTGGTAAAACATTATCAAGATTATGTTAGCGATATTAGAAACAATTCAAACTGAATTATAATTGGTTAAATTTATTAACCAATGATTTATGTATGTAAACTGTTGTTGTTTGAAAACTCCACACGGGTATTGGGATGACATTTGTCATACACTAGTCCCAATATTTAGTTGCGTAACGACCCGCATTCTACGCATCATAGGATCGTAGAATATTTATTTCTTTCACATACGAAGTCGTATGGTCATGTAACTTTGGGAGACGACTATTGGGGTCATTTCCCATGTTCATAATTTTTACCAATTTTTAAATGACCGTTTTGCCCCCAACTGATCTTGTTTTGACCATAACTTTTGATTGGAAAGGAATTTTGACCTGAAACACTTCCATTGGCTCCAAATGATGGTTTACAATTCCGTAGAATGATCACATTAGCCAAACGGACTCACCGTTTGGGAGATATGGCTGAAACAAGTTTCAGATAGTAAAAAACAGCTTAATTGGGCTTAACCGGGTGATTAACAGCTAGGCCCAATGGGGGATGTCGGGATTGGAGGTATTTAAGGGCTGCTAGGGTTAGGATTTCGGTTTTTCACTCATTTTCCAGACGCCACAAACCCTCTCTTCAACCTAACAATGGCCTCCAACATCTAAATACACCTCTAATCATTTCTTAATCAAGTTTTGGCTTAAACTACATCAAATTAAAGAGAGAAAACACCAAAACAAGGTTAGAGTTGCTGTGTTGCATTGGGAACAGCGCCAAACAGAGATTCATTTCAGATTTGGTATTTTATTTGTGGCCAAGGTGAGTGATTTGCATAGTTCCTCACTAATTATGGTTAATTAAGGGTAATTATTGTTGATTAACAAATTTATACACTAATAAATTCTGGAAAAATATTTGTAAAATTCGAAATGATGTTTTAGACCTCTGTTAGAAATTTGGGTTAATTTGGTTAAGTTTTGCTAATCATATCATTAGATTTTGCCTAAACATGTTTAAGGGAAAATATGGGGTTTTAGGTATATTTGATCCATTTTACATGCTATGATTGTTGTTTTGCTGTTTGTGGATGATTATACATGTCGCTATGACTGTATAGTATGCTTTGTGGTTGTCTAGAAGTATTAGATTGGTCGAAAACGCCGTCGAATGGCATAAACAGTCGTTGGAAGAAGTTGCAGGAAGATATGCAGGGACCGGATCGGATCGCCCCCTTTATCTCGACCCGACCCGATGTAGATGGTCACGAACCGAACCATTCCAGAAGCCACAACCCGACCTGCTCGTGTCAGAGGACTCCGCACCATGAAGCTTACCATTCCGCCTTTGCTTGATGACCACGGCCCGAAGAGCACGAATCGATCCGCCATGAATTGATGAAGGCTGGTTTCACGAGGCGATAGAGGAGTGCAACCCGACCCGAAGCTTGGCCACGACCTGATCCGATGGAGATGGAGGACCACGAGCTGATGGCGCGACCCGATCCGAATGGAGGAACTCGACCCGAACCAGTGTGGTGACTGCAGACTGAACCAGGAAGCTTGAACGTGAGATATGAGCTATGGACTGAATGAAGACCGATCCGGAGAAGAAGACCGAAACCCGAGATGTAAAGGTAGTCCAAATGGGAAGTTTGTACTCAGGACCCAGTTGGGAACCAATGAGTTGACTTCATGAGTTGGGCTTTGCTGCGGGACGTGTGCAAAGGGGTTGTCGATGTCTGTAACTTTGGATCACTATGTGTAGGGAGTACGTGAACGGATTTAGGGCCACAGTGGCCTAGGTACGACTAAAGAGCTATAGACCAATGAAGTGGGGTCATTTGTAAAGATTTGGTCATGACTCCATTGGGTAAGCTTGGTAGTAGCAGTAGTTGTACAAGTCGAACTCCGTCATTATTTTGATGGGTCTAGTGATTGACAGTGGTAGACATCATATGCTTTACGCACTGAGTGAGAGATGTGAAGATGGTTGCTATGTTTGATTTGTTTACCATCATTATGACATGCACACCCCCACCCCCGTATTCTTTACACCATATGTAGTGGCACCTTAGAGTATTGTACGGTATGTAGTGCTAACTCTTTGGTTGCAGGTCCAGGTTCAGGTATGGTTTAGTATACCTATTATTGTTCTGTTTAGCTGCTTATCGCTCATACCAGACTTTTTGTCTGACCCAGAGTTTTATGTCTCTTCTTATTACTCTGGGTGCTCTCGCGAGCAGACTAGAGACAGGTTAGGTGGCATGCATGAGTAGCTGTACCGGAGACGAGCAGGAGGCTTCCACGTATGATATATAGATATTCTTCCTGTGTTGCTACGGTCACTACTTTGGGCATTAGTGGTGTACCTTTCTTTCTTTTGTTTAGAGACAGTAATTTGGAAAGTTGTAATAAGCTGTATTTGGATTTCCGCTGCTCTGATGATGATGATGTTGGTTTTAGTTATCAGCTTATGTACTGTCTCACCTGTTTAATGTCAAGTATAATATATTTTGTTTCATGTGCTGTGAGACATTCTACAGGTTTTCGATTAGTTCATTCTCTTCTTTCCTTTCTTTGGCGACCGTTCTGTGCTAGTCGGGCATGTGTACAACGCACTTTCGGAGGAAATGTTGGCTGGTGCGGGGCAGGCCGTCACACTTGGTATCAGAGCTTTAGGTTGCGTAGTTAACCTAGGGAAGGACACCAGGGAGAGATTGTATGTATATGAGAGCGCATATTTGTGATTATTTTGGTTTTCAAAAGCTATATATATATACTATTAGTATAGTTAAGGATGAAGTCGCACTGCACTGCACCACTATGGAGATGGTTAATCGTTTTCTCTTTACATATTGAACGATGAGCCAATACGAAAGGGGTACCGGTAGAGGAGCCAATAATGGGAATGCTGCTGATGTGAGGATGATGTTTACTGACCTCATGAGAGAGATGCTTAGGGATGTGCAGAGGGCAGCTCCCAATGCTGGTAATGGTGGTGGTCCAATAGTGCAGGCGCCTAGGGCCGATTTCACCAAGCTGAATAAGGATTATACAAGTCTTGGTGGGAAACCGTTTCACGGAACGGAGTCGGCTACAGATGTTCAGGATTGGTTGGATAGCTGCGAGCGTATCTTCGAAGATCTGGGCATCAAGGATGCGATGAAGAGAAGGCTAGCATCCCGTCAGCTGCAAGGACGGGAAATGAATTGGTGGAATGTTATAAAGGTAGCTACTCCCGAGGATCAGATTACCTGGGATCAGTTTAAGGCTCGCTTTAGGGATAAGTTCATTCCAACTGCTCAGAAGTTAGTGCTGTTTAAGAAATTATTGGAACTCAAGCAGAATGATAGAGCTGTCTCGGAGTATATTACCGAATTTGATACTTTGTCGAAATATGGGTTATCTCTTATTGATACTGCCGAGAAGAAGAACGAGAAGTTCATAACTGGTTTGGATGGATACCTGGGGGAAAGGCTTATTAACCACATCGATGGGACGTTTGAATCGATTGTGGGAAAAGCATTGAGGTCCGAGAGTCTTTACCCTAAGTCGAAGACTGAGGTTGCATCTGCAGAGGAGCCAAAACCACAAGCAAGTGGTGAGTGGTCCTCAGAATAAAAGGAAGCAGAACCAGAATAAGGATGGCCAGGAAAAGAATAAGAAAGATGTTGAGTCCTTTAGCTGTGGTAAGAAGGGCCATTATGCTAGTAATTGTCGGCCAGCGGATAGGAAGTGCTTCAACTGTGGCCAAGTGGGACATCACAAGAACAAGTGTCCGCAAGCCCCTAAAGAAAAGCAGATGGTGAAAGCATATGCCCTTAATGCTATTCCTTCTTCGTCGAATGCCCCAACTACGGCGGAAAAGGGAAAGAATGTCGTTATTCAAAGTATGCTTTCTGTTTATGATATTCCTGTTAGAGTTTTGTTTGATACCGGAGCTTCCAGTTCTTTCATATCTAGTGACCTGGTAGATAGGTTGGGATTGGAGCCCGAAATTGTCGATAGACCTTTAGTGGTGACGAACCCGAATGGTGGTTCGACTAACCTTAACATGATTTGTCGTCATGTGGTCTTATCGAGTCATGGATGCATGTTTGTTTGTGATTGCTTTGTTTTGGGCTTTACTGGGTTTGGCATTATTTTGGGAGTCGATTGGCTCCAAAGATACGGGGTGGTGGTAGACTGTGAGGGCTTTTTGGTGACAACTAGAGCGGATGATGGGCAGAGGGTAGTGTTTGATGGTCTACGTAGTGATGGGGTAATGGCTAGTTTTCTAAATTCCCTCGACATCCCGCATAGTGAGTTGTCAGGTTTGCCCGTGGTTGGCCAGTATCCGGACGTCTTCGAAGAAGTGACCGGGCTTCCACCACACCGAGAGATTGAGTTCCGTATTGATTTAGTGAAAGATGCCAGACCTATAGTGATGCCACTTTGTCGTATGGCACTAAGGGAGCAACGAGAGCTCGGGGTGCAAGTTAGCGATCTTTTGAAGAAGGGATTTATCAGAAGGAGTGTTTCTGAATGGGGAGCACCAGTTGTGTTTGCTACCAAAGCGGATGGTTCCCTTCGTTTGTATGTAGACTACCGCGAGTTGAATAAGGTGACGAGGAAGAACAAATATCCTCTACCACGGATAGATGATTTGTTTGATCAGTTGAGTGGCGCGAGAGTATTTTCCCAGTTGGATCTCGCGACAGTTTTCATCAGCTTAGGGTGGAAGTTGAGAGTATAGCTAAAACGACATTTCGGACGCCGTCTGGATTTTATGAGTGGTTGGTCATGCAATTCGGGCTGACCAATGCCCCAACATATTTTGTTGATCTTATGAATAGGGTATTCAGCGATCAGTTGAATAAGTTTGTCCTTGTGTTCGTGGATGATATTTTGGTCTATTCAAGGACAGAGGAAGAACAGAAGGAACATTTAAGAATAGTGATGGAGGTGTTGAGAAAACGCCAATTGAAAGCAAAGTTTTCTAAGTGTCATTTCTGGAGAAGGGAAGTGAGATTCTTGGGCCATGTTGTTTCAGAGAATGGTATTGTCGTGGATCCTGCGAAGGTGGCTATGGTACAAGATTGGTCTATGCCCAAGAATGCAACGGACATAAGAAATTTCTTGGGATTAGCTGGATATTATCGTAAGTTTATCCAAGACTTCTCCAAGATAGCAGCACCGTTGACTCAATTGACCAAGAAGAATCAAGCTTTCGTCTGGGACGAAAGGTGCGAGAATGCATTCAAGAGCCTAAAGGAAAAGTTGACATGTGCACCAGTGTTAGTCATTCCTAAGGGGAATGAAGAGATGACAGTATATACGGATGCATGTGGAACAGGGCTAGGTGCTGTATTGATGCAAGGAGGTAGGGTTGTAGCTTATGCAAGCCGGCAACCGAAACCGCATGAGAAAAGATACCCTACCCATGATTTGGAATTGACAGTGATCGTGTTCGCACTGAAGATGTGGAGACATTATCTCTTGGGTGAAAGATTCGAGTTGTTTACCGATCATAAATCGTTAAAGTATCTTTTCTCTCAAAAGGATCTAAATCTTCGACAGCAAAGATGGTTAGAATTCTTGGCTTCCTATGATTTCGACATCGCATATACACCAGGAAAGGGCAATGTGGTGGTTGATGCATTGAGTAGAAGACATGCCAGATTAGGGGCTATGTTTCTAGAATGGAAGCAACTGGAGTACATTGCTGGGTATGATTTCAGACCAAAGTGCGAATTGGATCCAGAAATGTTGGCAAGCTTGACGATCAGACCCACTTTGATTGAGCGGATTGGTTCCAGTCAGAGGAACGATCCTAACCTATTGGAAATCATCTCAAAGTTAAAGATGGGAATTGACGGAGAGATGAACAAGTATGGGCTTGATCGAGATGGATGGCTTAGAAAGAATTGAAAACTAGTTGTACCCAATGTCAATGGATTGAGAGATGAAGTGCTTAGAGAATGTCATCACTCAAAACTGACTATACATCCCGGTGGTAACAAGATGTACCGAGACATGAAGCAGACCTACTACTGGGAAGGGATGAAAAGAGACGTTGGGAAATTTATATCCAAATGCATGAATTGCCAGCTAGTTAAAGCTGAGCAAAAGAAGCCTAGTGGTTTGTTACAACCATTAGAAATTCCATAATGGAAATGGGATCAAGTGTCAATGGATTTCATTGATGGGTTACCAAGGACTATATCGGGCCATGATAGCATTTGGGTGATTGTGGACCGATTGACTAAGAGTGCAAGGTTTATACCCGTCAAGTCAACCAGGATGGCAGCTAAGTTAGCGGAACTATATATAAAGTGGGTAGTGAGATTTCATGGAATACCCAAAGGCATTGTGAGTGACCGAGATCCGTTATTCACTAGTGGATTTTGGAAGAGCTTATAAGAGGCGTTAGGATCAGAACTACATCTCAGTACCGCGTATCATCCTCAAACCGATGGTCAAAAAGAGAGGGTGAATCGTATATTAGAAGACCTCTTGAGAGCCTGTGTATTGGATTTTGGTGGATCATGGGATGACCATCTGCATCTAGTAGAGTTTGCATATAATAATAGTTATCAATCCAGTATTGGTATGGCTCCATTTAAAGCTTTGTATGGAAGACCGTGCAACTCACCGTCCTGTTGGTTAGAGACCGGTGAGAAATATGTGCTTGGACCAGAAGTAATAAGAGAAACATCAGACAAGATTAAAGTTATCTGACAGCGAATGAAGGCTGCCCAAGATAGGCAGAAGAGTTATGTTGATAAGAGGAGAAGGGAATTAAAGTTCTCCATTGGCGACTTGGTGTTTGTCAAGATTTCTCCATTGAAAAGCGTGATACGATTTGGCAGGAGAGGCAAGTTAGCACCGAGATTTGTTGGTTCATTCCCAGTTCTTGAGCAAATTGGGAATTTGGCATACAAAGTTGAATTACCAGAGAAGATGGCAGGAGTTCACAACATATTTCATGTTTCCCAGTTAAGGAAGTTCGTACACGACCCAGATGTAGCTATTTCACCTGATCAGTTGGATGATATCGAAGTTGAACCCGAGGCGGTTGGGAACCGCAAGCCTATGCGTATTGTTGGGAATGATACGAAGCAACTTCGAAAGAAAGCGGTGAATCTAGTCAAAGTTCAGTGGGGCGAGGATGAGAATGACTGTACTTGGGAGACAGAGGAAAGCATTAGGAAGACGTATCCAGAACTCTTCGCATGGTAAGATTTTAGCTTTGATTTAGTCTTTCCGCATGCCAGGATAGGCTTGTTTTGTTTGTTTTCTATGTTTGATTTGTGTTTGTGGCTGGTAGACATGCGGGATCCTTTGTATGTTTTGGGTTAAGGAATTTCGGGGACGAAATTTATTAAGGGTGGAGAGTGTAACGATCGGCACACTACGCATCATAGGATCGTATAATATTTATTTCTTTCACATACGAAGTCGTATGGTCATGTAACTTTGGGAGACGACTATTGGGGTCATTTCCCATGTTCATGATTTTTGCCGATTTTTAAATGACCGTTTGCCCCTAGCTGATCTTGTTTTGACCATAGCTTTTGACTGGAAAGGAATATTGACCTGAAACCACTTCCATTGGCTCCAGATGATGGTTTACAATTCCGTTGAGTGGTCACATTAGCCAAACGGACTCACCGTTTGGGAGATATGGTTGAAACAAGTTTCAGATAGTGAAAAACAGCTTAATTGGGCTTAACCGGGTGATTAACACCTAGGTCCAACAAGGGATGTCGGGATTGGAGGTATTTAAGGACTGCTATGGTTAGGATTTCGGTTTTTTACTCATTTTCCAGCCGCCACGAACCCTCTCTTTAACCTAACAATGACCTCCAACATCTAAATACACCTCTAATCATTTCTTAATCAAGTTTTGGCTTAAACTACATCAAATTAAGGAAAGAAAACACCAAAACAAGGTTAGAGCTGCTGTGTTGCATTGGGAACAGCGCCAAACAGAGATTCATTTCAGATTTGATATTTTATTTGTGGCCAAGGTGAGTGATTTGCATAGTTCCTCACTAATTATGGTTAATTAAGGGTAATTAGTGTTGATTAGCGAATTTATACACTGATAAATTCTGGAAAAATATTTGTAAAATTCGAAATGATGTTTTAGACCTCTGTTAGAAATTTGGGTTAATTTGGTTAAGTTTTGCTGATCATATCATTAGATTTTTCCTAAACATGTTTAAGGGAAAATATGGGGTTTTAGGTATGTTTGATCCATTTTACATGCTATGATTGTTGTTTTGCTGTTTGTGGATGATTATACATGTTGCTATGACTGTATAGTATGATTTGTGGTTGTCTAGAAGTGTTATATTGGTCAAAAACGCCGTCAAATGGCGTAAACAGTCGCTGGAAGAAGTTGTTGGAAAATTTGCAGGGACCAGATCGGATCGCCCCCCTTTATCTCGACCCGACCCGATGTAGATGGTCACGAACCGAACCACTCCAGAAGCTACGACCCGACCTGCTCGCGTCAGAGGACTCCACACCATGAAGCTTACCATTCCGCCTTTGCTTGATGACCACGGCCCGAAGAGCACAAACCGATCCACCATGAATTGATGAAGGCTGGTTTCACTAGGCGATGGAGGAGTGCGACCCGACCCGAAGCTTGGCCACGACCAGATCCGATGGAGCTGGAGGACCACGAGCTGATGGCGCGACCCGATCCTAATGGAGGAATTCGACCTGAACCAGTGTGGTGACTGCAGACTGAACCAGGAATTGAACGCGAGATATGAGCTATGGACTGAATGAAGACCGATCCGGAGAAGAAGACTGAAACCCAAGATGCAAAGGTAGTCCAAATGGGAAGTTTGTACTCAGGATCCAGTTGGAAACCAATGAGTTGACTTCTTGAGTTGGGCTTTACTGCGGGACGTGTGCAAAGGGGTTGTTGATGTCTGTAACTTTGGATCACTATGTGTAGGGAGTACGTGAACGGATTCAGGGCCACAGTGGCCTAGGTACGACTAAAGAGCTATAGACCAATGAAGTGGGTTCATTTGTAAAGATTTGGTCATGACTCCATTGGGTAAGCTTGGTAGTAGCAGTAATTGTACAAGTCGAACTCCGTCACTACTTCGATGGGTCTAGTGATTGACAGTGGTGGACATCGTATGCTTTACGCACTGAGTGAGAGATGTGAGGATGGTTACTATGTTTGATTTGTTTGCCATCACTATGACATGCACACCCCCACCCCCGTATTATTTACACCATATGTAGTGGCACCTTAGAGTATTGTACGGTATGTAGTGCTAACTCTTTGGTTGCAGGTCCAGGTTTAGGTATGGTTTAGTATACCTGTTATTGTTCTGTTTAGCTGCTTATCGCTCATACCAGACTTTTTGTCTGACCCAGAGTTTTATGTCTCTTTTTATTACTCTGGGTGCTCTCACGAGCAGGCTAGAGACAGGTTAGGTGGTATGCACGAGTAGCTGTACCGGAGGCGAGCAGGAGGCTTCCACTTATGATATATAGATATTCTCCCTGTGTTGCTACGGTCAGTACTTTGGGCATTAGTGGTGTACCTTTCTTTCTTTTGTTTAGAGACAGTAATTTGGAAAGTGATAATAAGCTGTATTTGGATTTCCGATGCTTTGATGATGATGGTGTTGATGTTGGTTTTAGTTATCAGCTTATGCACTGTCTCACCTGTTTTATGTCAAGTATATTATTATTATATTTTGTTCCATGCGCTGTGAGACATTCTACAGGTTTTCGATTAGTTCATTCTCTTCTTTCCTTTCTTTGGCGACCGTTCCGTGCTAGTTGGGCATGTGTACAACGCACTTTCGGAGGAAATGTCGGCTGGTGCGGGGCGAGCCGTCACAAGTTGTATGTCAACCGATGGGTTGACAGTCTGTGATGAGCAGTATTTATTTATTTTAATGCTCACACAGTTATAAATTTCACTCTGGATGTGAATGGATTGTTTATTGATTATTTCTCATTATTGTTATATACGTGCGATGTATGAAATCCATATAACTGAAATTATATGGTAATTGATTGAGTCGCATTCCGATTCAGAATATTTTTAATGAAATATATATTTAAAATAAAGGATCTTTTGAAATAAAGAATCTTTTGAAATAAAGAATATTTTAAAATTATGAATATTTTAAAATAATATTCAGTGTATAATGAAATTATGACTTCTATGTCCCTTTTTAGACGAATATAAAAATGTAAAGACAAATTAAGTAGCAAACGTTATTTTAACCCGAACGGGTTTATCGATCGATTTGATTTACTTTATAACGAACATCGAAAGAAGTTATTTATAAATCTAATATTTTGAAAATATAAATATTTAATATGATAAAAATATAGAATGTTCAATTTTTATTTAAAAATGAAATGAAGTTAAAATCATTTTAAAACGAATTTATAAACGATTTATAAAATATGTTTTAAATAGTAAACGATGAAATAATATATTATATATTTAAATAATGGCCTGAATAGAATGCGTCGCGCAGCGACCATTCGCGAATTTCGACCATTAACTTCAAATTGATGTAACGGGAGATCCGACCGTCAGATTCTCTTAAACCGCAACCGTTGGGTTTGTATCGAAAAAAGCTTTCCAATGAATATAAGAGGTTTGAAATATAATGGTTGGATTTGGAATTATGTCCAAATCAATTTCAGAAAAGGTCGTTATGGATGCAGTTCGGTGGCCGTTATTGGAAACCGACTATACGGGCCGTGATAAAATTATTAAAAATATGAAAATTTATGTAAAATCATAATAAATGGTTTGGAAAAATTTTGGATGAAATATTCCATATTTGAAAAGATAAAAATATTTTTTTTCGATATGAACTAGTTTAACTAGAATAAATCTTTAAATTAAGATTTAATGAAGTTTTCTAATAAATTAATATTTACTTGGAAGTAAATAAATAAATTGGATTTTTGGGTTGTCGTGAATGGTGTCATTAATAACATCGTTCTTAAACCCAGTTAAGAAAAGAATAAACCTTTTAATTAAGATTATTAAAGTTTCCAATTATATTTAGAAATTAGAATAAAATGAAATGTGAATTGGGTTTATTGTGAACTGTGTTTTTAAACAACATTTGTTCATTAACCCAATTAACAGTGAAAATATAATTTGGAATTTATAAATCTTTTATTAAGATTTAATGGAAATTCTCCAAAGCAAAGTTTTTATAATTTAATATAGTAAATTGGAATTGAATGGGTTTCGATTTAGTAATAATCGAGATAAGATTCTGTAAAAGAAGACCATTACTATATATGGAATTTAAATGGCTTTGTCGTTATTCCATTTATACTATTAGCCCGATACAGAAATTTATATTGATTATATATTGATTTGATTTCTGTGAAAATTCCATATTTAAGAGAAGATGATTTTGGGTTTACGTGAACAATGTTTTTAAATAACATTGGTTCTTTAACCCAATTAAAGATAAGATTAATTTCTTCAATTTGAATAATCATAATGTTATGATTTTTGATATTTAAAACCACATTGGAGTTTTAAAGAATCTTTAAAAAGAGGATTAAAGAATAAGTTTAAAAGAATTTATCTTTGATAAAATTAATGGGAAATTTTCCTTAATAATGTGAATATTTTATTAAAAGAATATTTTGAATTGGAATGAGGCGTATGATGTGTTTTTATAGCACTTTATTATTATAAAATACGCGAGTTATTCAGAAAGACCGGGTTTAACCCATTCTGAATAATTACTACGATAATTAAAAGTCGAAGATGAAGATGGTGGTTGAAGACCAGAGGTCTTCACATCGTTTAGATGATTATTGATATCTTGATTTGGAGGCATCCTAAGACAAGGTAATAAGTGGTGATCATCCAGACGTACTTGGAGATCGACGGATATGCGAGAACCTCTCTTCTGTATTGGACATATCGGATGAGGAATAAGGTGTCTCCGGTTTCGTTCAGACCTAGAACGAACTTGTAAATGGATGGTATATCTGACGTTGTATTCCTTTATGCTATATTCGTTGATCTCTGCTAAATATATATCTGTTTGGTGGCGGAGAATTTATTCTCTTGCTTAACACCCTTCTCTGTGACGTACGAGCTTAGAGGGTATATATTGCCAGAAATCAATGGTATGGTATGGATTGACAAGGTGGCATGCTAAGATGTAAATGATCAAGGCTTTTGTTGAAAAGCAGGGCCTTGTGGTTGATGATCAAAACACAGCCCATTTAGGCATAGCATTGTGTATAGCGTAACTTCGCTTACCTCATACCCCGGTATGAGTTAGAAACGGGATAAGGGACCCAAGGAGTGCATGCGTTTCTTTCTAGCTAGAAGTGGTGACAGGGTTTTGCAAGCCCTGACATTTTACTTATGTGGATGATGGATTACAAGGCCTCGAATTTATTGGTCGATAGTGACCATTTTATAGGTTCATTAGGACCGGGAAGCATGTGTTCAGGCATAACTAATCCACTAAAGTTATTTGTGGACCGGCTGTACCGCATCCAAGGTTGCCCGTAAGTGTGATCCTGAGGCATTTGCTAGAGTGTCTCGAATCGGAGAGGACAATCCCTAGCCTCAAGTCATGATGGAAACCTAATTTCCAATACGACATCATGCAGTTTTGATTGTAGAACTAGTATGGTGACATAGTAGGATGGGGTACTATGTCATCTATGATTGAAATTGTTTTTGAAAAATATATACACTAATAATAATATCAAATCTGTTTTGTCGTATCAAGCATTTTTGACCATTATAAGGTAAAACTCTATCCTTCGGTTTGCGATGCATTGTGTGATGGGACTTGATTCTTATATTGGTTTCATTTTTCTAAAAAGCATTGCGTTGTTTAACGATTTACTTTATTTATGCACTGGCAATCCAATGGAGTAAACCCGTTCCGCGTTAGCGGCGTGGTCCTATGATTAGCCTTATTATTGAATAGGTTAAGTTAGATTTCTCATACCAGTCCCATGACTGACTCGTAGTTTGTTTCACTTGCAAACTTGGGTGCCCATATTTTCCACACGGGCAGTCGAGTAGCTTATTTTGCAGATATATTGAGCAGGATTCTGGATCGAAGCTTAAAGCTGTGTCTATAGCATTGATAGTCTTCCGATGTGTTAGTTATTTTTTCCGCTACATTGTATTAAATCTATTGTAAATTAATCTTCCGCTGTATTTTATTTCGATGTACTCTGATATTCTGTACTCTAATGTAACATTATTATAATGTTTGTAAAAGTCTTCTATTATTTTTTCTGATGTGTTGTATGCCCAGAGTTAGCGTATTCGGGTTTTTGAATGGTATTAGTCGATTTTGCAATCGATTAGGTTTGGGCAAAATCTGAGTCGTTACAACATGGGTATTAGGAAGTTAATTTACCTACACATCTCCCAGGTGTTTAGTTGGTTAGAAACCCCTCATGGATTGCGATGTAAACTCGGCATGGGTATTGGGATGATAATTTACCTACACATCTCCTAAGTGTTTAGTTGGTAAGAAACCCCACATGGACTGCGATGTAAACCCCACACGACTATTGGGATGATGATTTATTTACACATCTCCCAAGTGTTTGATTGATTTGTGGTTAATCTGTTGATTGATTTAGGCCTAGAGAGGCAAGTCAGATTTGTACCATTCAACCCGTACAAAGGAGATTGTGGAGAATTATTTTGAAAATATAAGGCATTAGCCAAATTTCGAGAATTAGAAAGTTCTTAGAAACTTTTTATGTGAAGCGGATGTTGTTTGATGGATGGTAGCTGATATGGATGTTAATGACGTGTGAAATCCGTATAAATTAAATTATATGGTAATTGGTTGAACCTCATTCCAATTCGGAATAAAATTGAATATCTTAATAATAAAATATTCTATGAAATGCCAAAGTTTGATTTCGGTGTTCGATTTTGGATGGACATGTAGATTGTAAAATATCAATTAATATTTCTAATGGTTATTAAATAGTTAACAAACTATTTTTAGATGGATTTGATTCGATTTTTAAATAATATAAATCTAAGTTTGGTTTGAATAGAACTCGTCGCACACCGACAGTTCGCGAATATCGACCGTTAACTTCGAACTGACGTACCACGAGATCCGCCCGTCGGATTATCCTAAAACAAAAACTGTTGGATCTAAAATTAAAAGAGCTTTCAAATAATAATAAGAGTTTTAAAATACAACGGTTAGATTTTTTAGAAATGTCCAAATCAAGATTTTTGAAAATGAGCTATTTTTAAATTATTAAAAATAGGGAAAATTACGATAAATCATAAAAAAGCTATTTTGTGAAAATTAGATATTTTGACAAAGGTGATTGAAACTGTTTGAAGTTTAATACTTAACCAAGTTAAGTTTTTCCAATATATGAAGATTGGATTTAAATGGAAATAATCTTTGGATATTTCAATTTTGTATTCCGTAATTATATGGATATTGTTTTGAGGAATTTGGAAGATATAGATATCGTTATTCCCTATACAGTATCTGTTGGTTTCAGAATTTGACACTGAATATAAGTCGATACGATTTCTATTCAAAGTCTATATTTAATATCAAATTGGATTTCGAGTTGGTCGTGAATGGTGTCTTCAGTAACACTATTCTTAAACCTAGTAATAAATGAAGTTTATGGAATAAATCTTCTAATTAAGATTTAATGAAGCTTTCCAAAGTTAAGATTCCAATTAATGAATTAAGTGGGAATTGAATGGAATTCGATTTACTGATAATCGAGATGAACCTATGTGGAGGAAGACCTTTGCTGTTTAAGAAATTTAAAGGCTTTGCGTTATTCCGTTTATAGTATTAGTCTGATATGGAAATTTATATTGATTATGGACTTATATGATTTCCATGAAGATTCCATTTCTAACGGAAGTTTGATTTTTAGGTTTATCGTGAATGATGTTTTAAATAGCATTTTTTCTTTAACCCAGTTAAAGGAAATATGGTTTCTCAAGTCTGAGTTGTAATAAATCTTTAAATAAAGATTTGGTTGGATAAAATGAGATAAACACCAAATTATAGTTTTAAATAAATCTTTCAATAAAGATTTGATTGAATAAATGGATACTGAAACCGTGTTAGAGTTTTGATAAATCTTTAATAAATATTTGGGATGAAAGTAGGTAATTAAACTTACCAAATCCCGAGGGGTGTTAGATATGGAGTACCACCGGTTTTGCTTTATGGGATGAAAAGGATGGGAATGAGATAACGATACGAGAGATTACCATTTTGTAAGGCTCGATAACCTCGATAAGGCTTATAAAACTTAATTTGAGATATGTTTGTGAAAAGCGATTATAAAATCTTTTGAAATGGTTTCCAAGGAAGATTTGAACAAGTAGTTTAAATGATGTAAATCTTTGGTAAGATTTATGGGAGCAATTCCCAATGCAAAGAATATTTGATTAAAAGAATATTTTGAATTGGAATGAGGCTTATGATATGTTTATATATCACTTGATTTTAATGATGTGATAGTTATTCAGAAAAACCTGGTTTCAACCCATTCTGAATAACTATGATTGTCGAAGATATTGAAGACGCTGGTTGAAGGCTGGAGATCTTCACATCGTTTGGATTATTGTTGACGCCTTGGGTAGCCCCCATTATAAGGTTAAAGTGGTGGTCGTCCAGACGTACTTGGAGATCGACTGGATATGGAAGGGCCTCTCTCCCTTAGGAGACGAGGAATAAGGTGCCTTCGGTTTCGTTCAGACCCAAAACAAACTTGTATGGATGTATGTCTGACATTGTATTTTGTGCTGTATTAATTGATCTCTACTAAATACATATGTATTTTTTGGCGGAGAAATTATTTTCTTATCTTAACATCCTTCTTTGAGACGTATGAGCTTAGAGGTTATATTTTAATAGATATCGGTTGTATGGTATGGGATGATAATGTGGCATGCTAAGATGTTGGCTAATCAAAGCTTCTTGTTGGAAAGCAAAGCTTTGTGGATGATGATTAAAGCATGGCTAACATAGCGAAGCTTTGTGTCAAGACAAGACTTCGGCAAGCATCTTGACCCGAGAATATCCTACAACAGGATGAGGATCGCAAAGAAAGGACATACGTTTCCTTCTAGCTAAAAGTTATGCCATGGTATAGAGCCCATACAGATTCAATTATGTGGATGTTGAAATCGAGGCGCCTTGAATGATAACCATGACGGTCAATCAAACGACCAGGTTGAAGGTCCGATAAGACCGGGGAACGTTTTGTTCATGAGTAACCTGAACTCATTGGAAATTGGTGGGCCAGATCTGTCACTCCAAGGGTTACATGCGTGTGGTCCTGGGCAACCCGCTAGAGATGTCTCGAATCGAATTTGGAAGGATCCTTTGCCTTAGTCGTTGATGGAAATGTAACTTCCAATACGAACCTTGCGTTTTCAGTTGTAAACCTATATGGCGACATAATAGTATGTGGGTGTTATGGCATCTAAGATTGATACATTTGAAATTATTTTCAACACTTAGACACTAATAATACTATCAAATGATTTAGATTTCGCGTATCAAGCATGTTCGGCTATTATAAGGTAAAACTCTATCCTCTAGCTTGCGCTTGCATTGTATAATGGGACCTGAGTCTTATAATAGCTTCATTTTTCAAAAAGCATTGCGAATGTTTATGAATGGATATTCATGTAGAGGAAATCCGTTCCATGTTATACGGCATGGTCCCGTGATATGCCTTATTTTTACTTTATAATATAGTATAATAATTGTTTTGGTTCTCATACCAGTCCCATGACTGACTCATAGTTTGTTTATCCCTTGCAAACTCGGGTGCCCATATTTTCCATACGAGCAGCCAGGTAGTTTGTTTTGCAGATACATTTTTTGAGCAGTATTCTGGATTGAAGCTTAAAGCTATGTCCAAAGCATCGATAAGTCTTCTAGTGATTGTAATTTTGTGTTTTCGCTGTACATTGTAATCATGATATTCTGTGTTTATTTTGTAATATGATATATTCTATACTCTGATGTAAAATTGTTGTAATAGCAATGGAATGTTCTTTTGTGTTGTGTTCCGATGTGTTGTATTCCCATAACGGTTCGATGATTTATGACTTTGGATCAGACCTGTGCGCTTTTGGTCAATTCGAAGGGCGGGGATTTTCAGGTCATTACACGGGAAGTGTAGAGTAGTTGAGTAAGTGGAGAAAGTGGATCGAAAAGGTGGACGTAATGGGACACATCACTGAACATGTCCACTCGGTTCGACATGATCGAACTGGTTTGGGTCGGCATGACCGAGCTAGACCCATATCGAGCCCGGGCCACCTAGCCTAACTGAACTGAGATGGGGCCGAGCCGGATCATGGATAGTTAAGGTCACTACACCTTGCCGAATCAAATCCCGGATGCCATTATGCCATGCCTATCCGGGGATTTGCCGAGTTGGTTCACAGCCAACCCCGGCCATGTTGCGATGTCAAATTGAACTTTACTCGTCCAGAACTCTGAGTTCTCGTGACATGTTCCTCTTCATCTGGACTTTTTGAGTTCATATGAATCTGCACTTTAGATTAGATTGCGATCAGGATGTTGTGAATTTGAATTTTGACGGCCTTGCAAAAAGGATGGACAACATTCTACCCCCAAAACATATCTTTCTATGTATGATGTGTTTTGAATCGAGTCAGTAATCACAATCTCTTTGAATTGCTAAAAAGCAAAGAGTATTCTTTTCGAGCTCTTGTTGAATGTTGCATCATCCGACGATCAGAGTCTCGTGCATGTAGAGCAAACCGAGTTCCAAATCCATCACTCTTTTGTGAATGACGTTTGCTAACAAGTAAGCCGATCTTGTCGCAATCCGGTGAAGCAGTGTTACTTCCTACACAAATTTATCCAATCACTTTCAAGTGAAAGAATTTTGTGTTTTAAGTGATGCGATTTCATCCAGTCTCTTTCTAATGAAAGGAGTTCGTAATCCACTAACATGATTCATCCAACCACTATGTGGTGAAGGAATTTGTAGTTCATCGATATGAATTGATCCTTCACCCTTTGGTGATGGAGTTCGTAGTGCATCCATACGAATTCATATCATCACTCTTTGGTGATGGAATTCATAATTCATCGATAAGAATTCATCGGTTACTATTCGGTGAAAGGAATTCGTAGTTCTATTATATAATTCCATCCAACCACTTTCTGGTGAAAGGGATTCGCATTCTGTGGTTTCACCTCATCTATTCGGCTGAACCGAAACCATCATCAATATTATTTGTCACAAGGGCGATTCAAAGCAAATGCATAAACAAAGTGTGAAAAAAGGGAAATCTAAGCTGGAAGAAGCCTCTCTGGGCTTCATGACTCAACATCCACTAAAAACTTACTTGAGGACCGGATTATGGCCTAATATATGTGTAAGAGGTTGGTTGATAAATCAGGATGCAGTTGTTCTACCATCGTTCGATCTATCATGAGATGACAATTTTCCCCTGGATCGAGGCCCTCCTTGAGTTTGTGCCATAGACGATTATCCTTGCTGAGGAACCGTCTCCCAGTTTTCAGTATAGTCTTGGAGCAGTTCTTTCATGATGTGCTCCTCAATCTCATCCCTGAGATGTTTGCACTCCGATGTAGTTTGGCCATCCAGCTTATGGAATAGGCAGAACTTTCCTGTCCTCCTCTCTTTTTCAATTAGATCCCTGAGAGGCTGTTTCCAACACAGGATTTTCCCTCGAGTATCTATGTAAATCCTTTCCAAGGACCCATTTAGTTTTGTATAAGAAAAGTATCTTGGTCTCTTCTTATTCCTCTTCGAGTCATCCTACTCGCTCTTCATCTTTCTCTTTCTTTTGTTAGGCTTGAATTTTGTTTCAAGTGCCTCTTCATCTTTCAGAACGTAGGCCTCAACTCTCTGTTGCGCCTGCGCATCCTCTTGGCGCAGGCACCTATAAGTCTCAACATAAAATTCATCGAGATCCCCCAAAGGATCTGTAATGACCTACCATTTTGACCACTTCAAGTCGGTAACTAAACCAACTTGAAACGTTCAAAACGACATATAGTTATTTGGCTTGCATAGTTTAAACATAAATAAACACAGAATCATAGAGTACAATATTTTCAGTAGAATAAAATTTTATACAAATATCAGAGTTTACAATATTTGTGCATCAGAAAAATAAATATAAATACATATTTTTTTTATGAATAAAGTTTTACGATTTTGTTGGGCTCGCGCGCGCATGCTTCTTAACATTCCTCTCTAACTTACGAGCTGAAAAATCCTTTTATCTGCAACACTTGGGGTCTAACTCGAGCGTTTCATGCAAAATACAAAACACTCGAGTCAGATTAATCTTTGTTTAAGTAAATCAACTTCAATAAGAACTGAAATATAATAGTTAATCCTAACAAATTATTAAACTTTGAGTGCATCAAACCAACGAGAAACTACCACGATATAGCACAACAACTTGGGATAAAGCAAATCAGGACAGCATATGTATTTATGTATATATGTACACCGAAGACATGTATATACATGTACAATTGTATATATATACCAATCTATGCATAGGCCACTGCATATACAAAAAAAATAAGGCTTTAAGCAATAATGCATGGATAATTATACACTTCAAATAGTCGAAGCAAACGTAGAATAACAAGCAATACATATCTAATTCCAAGAAAGGCTGTAGGTTGTGATCAACGGTTCCAGGTGAAATATGTATAGGTATATTCTGCATACTTATGTTTCGAAAGTAAATCGGGGAAAAAACAGTCCAACATCGATGCTAAAAATAGACAGTGCTCAAAAGTACAGATATCGAGGTGCTAAGCATGAATTGGCTAGCTCAAAATGGTGTGGAAAGCATATAGTATGCCATGTGTATAGAATCCCAAGGAGGTACCGAAATTTTGCATACGTACAAATATTTTTTTCCAGATCTAAATTTACAGATAGTATTTGCATGCTACAGTCAAACCAAATTAGCATAACAAAACATGCACATCCTAACGATCGAACCCAGTATATATATATATATATATATATATATATTCAGGAATTTCGAAACATGGCATATGCAACTACAACAATAATTGTCCTAATCCCTTCAATCTCACAGTATATGCAACATGTTTCAGTTTTACTAATTGGGTTATGCCAAAATCCAAGTAGCTGGTGTGTGTGTGTGTGGACCAAAAGTGGGTATTTTCAGGTTTCAAAAAAAAAAAAAAACAAGGCAGACATAGTAGACCAAAATGTGTATTCGGTTTAGGCTGGGGTTCAAGCATGTGACAGGGTACCAAAATCAAGGCAACATGCGTTATTAATTCCAGGCATAAGTGTGTCCATGTATACCAACAATCCAATTGCAAGTGCAACTATGAAGTTCCTTCTTTATAACTTGTGAATCAAAAAGTTATCAGGTTTCCAAGGCATAAAATGTACCCTCTATGAAGCTAATTCAATTAAAATCACCATTGGTTTAAGATATATAGATAACTTAATTCTACCCTGAACCAATTGCAAAGTTTATAATTCTAACAATGTTCTATGGTGAAGGAACAATAACCCAATTGAAAAAATGAACAAAACTATATTCTACTCAAATAAAGGTGCTGGATGACGATCTAAATGTAAGCCAACACATAAGACAGAGAGCAACATAACATGGCAAGACAGTTTGAAACCAAATCATCTCATATTAAACATCAGTGTTGAATCGACGTTATAACTTGAACAAAAAAAATTCATGAGGTAAACTCACCTTTAATTTGCGAAGAAGAAGCGGGCATGAGGGTGCTTTAGCGGCGATGAGTTGCTCAGACATGGGCTTCGACGATGGATAGAGGGAGACTAATACTCGAGCGCGAGTTAGCTGCTTAAATCGAAGGCAGCGAATTTTGAGATAATGGAAGAGAGAGAGCGGAGGTCTCGCCTAAGGTAGCAAATGATTGGCAGACGTAGGTGGTGGGAACGGTGGTTGTAGGAGCGGTGCATGTAGGTTTCGAAGGTACAGGATTCTTGTGGCTTGCGATTTGGGAAGGAGGCGATTTACAGAAGGATTAGGGGAAGAATTGATTTTCGGCTGTTGAAGAAACGATTTTTGAGGAGGAACGAAATGGATTTAGGGAAAGAGGTCTTATTGTTATTTTTCGGCCATTTTTTCGATTTGGAGATCTGCTTTCAGCTGATGAGAGAATGAAAAAGTAGAGGAAATAAAATGAAAGGGGACAGTGGTGATAAAATACAGGGGATGAATTGTAGAAAGTTAGGGACATGTGTCGATTATTTTAGCCAACATTTAACAAGTGGCTAGACTATTAACCAATTAATTTAAAAGAGTACATACCATTTATTATATCATGTATATACAAATACTAACGGGGTATTTACACATTTCAAATTCAACTTAAATTAATTTACAATCAAATTCAAATCTAAAATAAAATAAGTAAATCTCAAGGTAAATTTAAATTAAATTTTAAATTTTCTCTAACTATATTTCAAACGTTTAAAATATTACTAACGTTTAAATAAGCAAAACATTTAAACCAAATATAAAAATTTAAACTTACACTTACAAAATCAATTTAAAATCAAATTAAATAGACTAGATTTCAAATTCTAAATAGATAAGTATAAACATAAATTTTCAACAAAAATTAAATTAACTCTAAAAATTTAAATGCCGAAAATTCTGGTTCGTTACAGTCTTCCCCCTTAAGGCTTTTTGTCCTCGAAAAGGATAAGTTGTTAAAATCACACAGACACACACACACACTCTCTTATATATATATATAAAACAAAATATTTACCAATACCAAATTTAATTTAAACAAAATAAACAATAGGATATATAACTTGAAAATTTCTTATAAATTAAACTCATCAATACATTTTTATTAAAACCAAATTGCAAATAATAAAACTTGAAATCATAGTATAAGTAATTTCTTCGGCCTAACGAATCGTTTTATTTTCAAATAATTTGAACTCCTATATTTTTTTATATCAAATCGTACTTGCTTCGGGATTTCAAAAGCAAATTCATTTCGAAAGTTTCAAATATTTTACGATAAAATGACATAACAACATTTATGTCCCAAGTCGAGAGGTTTCTCTCAATGGCAAGGCTACTGAGCATGGCCTATGCACGCATCTATATAAATAAATGATGTCTCTCCAGACCCCAGAGAAGACCATCATCAAGGGCTTACACTCACGTCATACCTTTCTTTAGTCACTGGTTAATCGAACCTTAGTAACAAATCATTTCATTTCATATCACGAAGTTATAAATCATTTCACAATAATAATAATTTAGAAATACTTTTCAAGTTTATTGTTTTTCAAATCCTTTCAAATCTCAGGATCCAAGTAGTTGAATTTTCTAGGTTTATAAAACAATTTATAACTATTTTGCATATTCCAAATGATTGGAAAATCAATTTCATTCAATACTTAGAAATCATAATTTAATCAGTCAGCAATACAATTTGACTTCAACCAAATACTGTACAAATTCAAACTTTGCAAATATCTAAATCATAGTCTTTATAAACCATTTCAATTTATAAACTATATCAAGTTTCATGAAAATAAATTTCAAATCATTTTCGAAACATCCTTAAAATAAGATTTCTAAGAATTTCATATAAGATAATATTTCCAAGGGATTCATAAAATCATATAACTTTCCTTTTCAAATTTCATTTCAAAAATCCTTTACAAAATAATATAGGATTTTATCCTTTTGGTATATTTAAATCTCTTTTGAAAAGGTTACATTATTCGAATAGTCGGAAAATCTCTTGAAACAATTTCTTTTGAAAATATCTTCACGCTATCACTGCGCTACTCTGATATATTATATACATATTTCAAACTAGTTTGTTTCCAAATACTAATTCTAAATATTAGAAACTGATTTCAAAAGTTTGGAAACCAAATTCTCAATTAAATATTCTTCTTCAAAACCTAACTTGTCCCTAGATTTATCAAGCAAGGCAAAGGATTCAGGGATAAGATTGGACAGTTTAAAAATTCAGGCATGAATAGATCGAATGATAAGCGAAAGATGACGCCAGGTTAAGGAAAAGCAAACATAGTAATAAGCAAGGCAGTAGAATTATATTTTCAGAATATTCATTGCTTATTCAAATTTTATTCAAATTATTCTTTATTACATCTGAATTCATTTGCAAATTCAAATTATACATTATAAACAGTGAATACATCACCTATTTAAAATTTTGTTCCAGTTCATATTGATTTATCAGAATGTTTTATTAAAATTTATCCAAACAATTTCAAACACTTATCTAATGGTTTCAAGTATTTCTCAACGTTTCAATCGGAATCGTGTAGTCATCCCACTTTCAAAATTTGAAAATAAATGTCTGATGATGTTGCAATCATCATCATAATTATCTTCAAGCGACTAGAATGTGATTCTATATCTATCTAGTATATATCGGACTTCGTGTATATGTTGATCAAGCGTATATTCAAAATCCTTATATACTTAGCAGCCCAACCTTGACATCAAATAATATACTTAAAAATCTTATTATAAGGTATATTTCAATATAATTACACTTTGAAACGATTTACTTAACTTCAAAATAATTTATATTTTCAAAATACGCTCTCTCTACATTGATTATTATGTCAATTCCACTCATTTTAGGATATCGTTGTCCTATCTCTAATGAGTTTTTAAACCCGATAAGCCATGCTATGTATGAACCAAAGCTCCGATACCACTTGTAATGACCTACCTTTTTAACCGCTTCAAGTCGGGAATTAAACCAACTTGAAACATTCAAAATGACAGATAGTCATTTGGCTTAAAGGGCTTAAACAAAATTAAACACAGAATCACAGAGTATAATATTTATAGCGGAATAAAATTTTATACAAATATCAAAGTTTACAATATTTGTACAGCGGAAAATAAATATAGGTACATAATTTTTTTACGAATAAAGTTTTACGATTTTGTCGAGTTCACGCGCGCATGCATCTTCACATTCCTCTCTAACTTGCGAGCTGAAAAATCCTTTTATCTTCAACACTTGCGGTTTTTCCCAAGCATTCCATGCAAAACACAAAACACTCGAGTAAGGATTAATCTTTGTTCAAGTAAATCAACTTCAATAAGAACTAAAATATAATAGTTAATCCTAAAAAATTATTAAACTTCGAATACATCAAACCCACGAGAAATTACCACGATATAGCACAACCACTTAAGATAAAACAAATCAGGATAACATATGTATTTATGTATATACGTACGCCGACGACATGTATGTACACATACAATAGTATATATATACCGATATGTGCGTCGGCAAATGCATATAAAAAAATCAAGCTTTAAGTTATAACGCATGGATAGTTATACACTTCAAACAGTTGAAGCAAACGTAGAATCACAAGCAATACGTATCTAATTCCAAGAAAGGCTATTGGTTGTGACCAACGGTTCCAGGTGAAATATATATATATATATATATATATATATATATATATAGGTATATGCGGCATACTTATGTTTCGAAAGTAAATGGGGAAAAACCAGTCCAATACCAATGCTGAAAATAGACAGTGCTCAAAGTACAGATATTGAGGTGCTAAGCATGAACCGGCTAGCTCAAAATGGTGTGGAAAGCATATAGTATGCCATGTGTATAGAATCCCAAGTAGGTACCAAAATTTTGCATGCGTACAATTTTTTTTCAGATCTAAATTTATATATAATATTTGCATGCTACAGTCAAACCAAATTAGCATAACAAAACATGCACGTCCTAAAGATGGAACCCGACATCCCCAATCAACAAGGCATATATTCAGGAATTTTGAAACATGGCACATGCAACTACAAAAATAATTGTCCTAATCCCTTCAAGTTCACAGTATATGTAACATGGTTCAGTTTTACATTGGGTTATGCCAAAATCCATGCAGCTGGTTTTTATATATATGGACCAAAAGTGGGTATTTTCAGGTTTCAGAAAAAAAACAGGCAGGCATAGTAGACCAAAATGTGTATTCAGTTCAGCCTTGGGTTCAAGCATGTGACAGGGTACCAAAATCAAGGCAACAAGCATTATTAATTCCATGCATAAGTGTGTCAGTGTATACAACAATCCAATTGCAGGTGCAACTATGAAGTTCCTGCTTTATAACTTGTGAATCAAAAAGTTTTCAGGTTTCCAAGGCATGAATCAAAATGTATTATGATTCCCTTTTTCTATGGAGCTAATTCAATTAAAATTACCATTGGTTTAAGATATATAGATAACTTAATGCTACCTTGAACCAATTGCAAATTTTATAATCGTGACAATGTTCTTTGGTGAAGGAACGATAACTCAATTGAATAAATGAATAAAACTGTATTATACACAAATAAAGGTGTTGCATGACGATTTAAAGGTAAACCAACACATAAGACAAGGAGCAATGTAACATAGCAAGACAATTCAAAACCAAATCATCCCATATTAAACTTCAGTGTTGAATCGATATTGTAACTTGAACAAAGAAAATCATGAGATAAACTCACCTTTAATTAGTGAAGAAAAAGCAGACAGGAGGGGGCTTCAGCGGCGACGAGTTGCTCAGACGTGGGCTTCGATGATGGACATAGGGAGACTGATGCTTGAGCACGAGTTAGTTGCTTAAATTGGAGGCAGCAAATTTTGAGAGGACGAAAGAGAGAGAGCGCGAAATCTTGCCTAGGGCAGCAAATGATTGGCGGACGTAGGTGATGGGTATGGTGGTTGTACGAGCGATGTCTGTAGGGTTGAAGGTTTGCTCAGGTACAGGATTCTTGTGGCTTGCGATTTGGGAAGAAAGCGATTTATGGGAGGCCATGGATTTTAAATTAGGGGAAGTATTGATTTTTGGTTGTTAAAGAAACGATTTTTGAGGAGGCATGAAATATATTTGGAAAAAGAAGGTTTATTATTATTTTTTGGCCATTTTTTTTCAATTTGGGGATTTGCTTTTAGTTAGCCGATGAGAGAATGAAGAAGTAGAGGAAAGAAAATGAAAGGGGGCGGTGGAGATAAAATACAGGGGGTGGACTATAGAAAATTAGGGACATGTGTCGATTATTTCAGCAAGTTTAATACAAGTGTCCATTATTTTGGCCAACATTCAACAAGTGGCAAGATTATTAACTAATTAATTTAAAATAGTACATACCATTTATTATATTATGTATATATAAACACTAATGGGGTATTTGCATATTTCAAATTCAACTTAAATTAATTTACAATCAAATTCAAATCTATAATAAAATAAAAAAAATCTCAAGTTAAATTTAAAATTGAATTTTAAGAATTCTCTAACCATATATTTCAAATGTTTAAAATATTACTAGCGTTTAAATTAACAAAACATTTAAATCAAATGTAAAAATTTAAACTTACACTTACAAAATCAATTTAAAACCAAATTAAATAGAATATATTTCAAACTCTAAATGAATATCATGTATAAACATAAATTTTCAACACTGAATTAAATTAACTCTAAAATTTTAAATGCCGAAAATTCTGGTTCGTTACAGGATCCCTTTGCAAACTCGCCTTAAATTCAGAATTGCTGGCCACTCTAGACTTGGCCGCCATCAGTACCATGGACGGTTTTGGCTTATCCACTTAAGTCACCACTGCATTGAATCTTTCCATGAAACTTCTTTGCTTTTCTCCTGGTCCTTTATCTTATCGTAGTCAATGTCATCACATTCTTCGGACGAGTAATGTGAACTTTGAACTGCCCCATGAACCTGCCCACAAGTCCATTTCAAGATCCAATCGATTCATTGTGTAACACCCCGTATTTTCTATAAACGTATAAGTAACTAATCAGAGAATAATTAATTTTTAAAATAAGAATCAAGAGAAACGGGTTGCGCCATTGCGTTCGTCTCGGAATTTTGCATGAAATCAAGTCCGAGTTTTTGAAAATCGGAGTTCGTATGACCAAGTTATGACCCTCAGAATTTCAGGAATTTAAATAAAATAAAATAGGTCGAAAATAAAGCCAGAAATTCGAAATTCAAACCCAGAGAAGGCTGGCGGGAAAATTCCCGCCCATATACCCAGGTCGACTGGGGAGTCGATTGGGGTGTCGACCTCCCCATGACTAGGTCGACTGCGGAGTCGACCAGGGGGTCGACCCGCTCCCGAAACCCAGTTTTTGAACCTGGTTCATTCTGATGTATCCGGTCTCGTTTTCTGTCCAGATTCGTCCGCCTAATCCTATATAAACAGCCTCCTAGCCTCATTTTCTCTACATAATTTCATTCTGTCTATATTCTGCCTCTGTTCTAATTAAAAATAAAAATGGCGTTGCTACTCTGCTGGAATCAAAACTTGGACTGATGCATCTTCTTCCAACCTGAATAGAATTAAAAGCTAAATCAAATCTCATATCAAAGTTTAGAGCTACAACAACAATTAAAGAGGAGTAATTCAACATTTCTGCATCAACAACAGTTTATTATCCTTTCTTAAAACCACGAAAGGCAAGTACAGTTATTTTCTGATATAAACTTTAATTATGGTTGTGGCATGATTATAAATCTGAATTTGAGGTTATGTATATTCTTATCTGTCAGATCAGTTTTTCTGTGACTATTCTGTACCTCTTTCTTCTTTCTGTTCTATAGCCAGGCTACTACGAGCCTGCGCCGAATCTCATAAGATATTAACGCACGAACGCTAAATTTTGGGACAAATAATGAATAATGCATAATTGGACATGAAACTGTTGCTTATGAGACTATTGCCTATGACTATGATTCATGACTATGAGACTATTGCCTATGACATTGAATAAGAAATATTGTGATTAGTCGCCCATGACTATTGTGGTTAGTTGCCTATAACTATTGTAGTTAGTTTCTTATGCTTATTCCCTTAATGATGTTAGATCTCATATTTAGTATGTAACTTTGCTAGTTTATTCCCATTCACTGTTATGTACATCGAGCCTATAGGGCCATTTCATGAGTATTTAGAGAACTTGTGGAAACATGTTATACGGGGATTGGGCGTAGCTTAATTAAGTAAATCTGGCATAGCAAATATGTTGGCATAATCCGGATTGGCTATAATAGAGAATGATTTACATGTGTATTAGTCTTGGACATAAATGGTGAACTAGAATATTAAATCTAGTTTTGACCTGAACTGTAAATGGGAATATTAAGCTAAAATTTGGGGCATATATTGTATTATGAATTATGACCTTGATTTAGGCATGTAAGTTTAGGCTAAATTTATGATTAGGCAAGATATGTAAATAGAGTTTTAGATATATATAATCTGCTAAATCTGTTATCTGCTAAATCTGTTAAATTGCCTAATCCGTTATCTGCTAAATCTGTTGAATTGCCTAAACTGCTAAATTTGTTATCTGCTAAATCTGTTGAATCGCTTAAACTGCTAGATCTGCTACCTATTGAATTGTCTGATCTATTGAAAACTAGATAATGGTAATTTGGGTATGGAAATCCGTAGGCTCGACGTAAGATCTAGTAAACCATGGAAATTTGATTAATCTATTGGATCCTATGAAGAAGTTTAATCTGTTAAATAAACAGAATTAGTCTGATATCTGAAAAATATGTATTGGAATGAATTGGCCATGACACGAGGATAGGCTCTGTTTGCGGTAGAAGCCTGCCCGGAACCAACCGGCTTAACCAGCGACCGCAAACTGTCAGTCTAATGTGAGAGGTCGTAGGCATAACTAAAATATGCTTAGACACGAGGTTAGGTCTGGCTTGTGGCAGAAGTCTGCCCGGAACCGCCCGGCATATCCAGCGGCCACAAGCTACCGACCTAATGTGAGAGGTCTGTGCATTAATATTTAATTAATGCAAATCTGGGATAAATATGATGTCTAAAACGTGTTGGGTGGATAGGGTTAAACCAATTGGACTAATGAAATTAACAAACCCGTTTCGAGAATCTGTAGGCCCAATTACAAAGTTAGACAAATCTGTAAATCTGTTAAATCCGTATATCTGATCCGTTAGTCTGAAACTTGTCTGATCTGTGAACTAGTTGATCTGAACTCTGTATGTCTGAACTTGTAAACAAGTTAATCTGAAATCTGTTAGTCTGGGGACACAAGGTTAGGAGGGAAATTACTTGTGTCATCTGTTGTTTGGGACCCATATTAGTCAGTAACCCTTTCTGGTATCAAACTTTGACCCAACAGTAGGTAGGGTCCGGGCACGCTTACTGAACTAATTATAAGCGGTTCATTCTGATAATGGCGAGGGGTGTTGATGGTGCATTCCAACCGGGTCATGTGCGTGCATGGATCCCGGTCTGTCTCTGAGGATGTAAGACGCCGTGACATCTGTAAATAGGTCTGTGCCAATTGGTTGTCACTTTAGGGAGTGATACACCCTACTGTGGGGCCGACACAGGGTATTTATGTATTAGGGAGCCGATCGCTTGGGGTAGGGTTTTAGGGTACACTTAGTTCTGTCTATTTCTGTTGGTACCGTCTGTTTCTGTTGGGTGGAAACACTTGTCTGTTTCTGCGTGGTACCGTCTGTTCGGGTGGTAAAGGCCCATTTACTAGTGTACATCTAATTCTACATTCCGTTTCCGTAGGGATTAATCTGTTTTTGTACCTTTTGTTCGGGTGGTAAAGGCCCATTATTAGCATTCTGTTTCTGTCTGTTTCTATTCGGGTGGTAAAGGCCCATTATTAGCATTCTGTTTCTGCCTGTTTCTGTTGGGGTGGTAAAGGCCCATTACTAGCATTCTCTTCTGTGGAAATTATTCTGTTCCCGTTTCTGTTTCTGTTTAGACATTAGGGTGACACCTAATCCTGTTATACTAGTATTAGTGCAGAGAAATGAAAGGTAATATTATTCTGTTTCTTCTGTTTAACCTAAGTACATCTGCTGCTTTTGTTACTGTTATCTCTTATCCAGCTTATTTTCATGTCATAATTATTATTATCTGTTCATATGCTGAAAGTCACTGGACTTGCCAGACTTTATGTCTGACCTTGCTTGTTTTCGCCCCTTTTTCTTCTGTTTCCCCCCAGGTTTTCCAAGGAGTGAATACTTTAGCTTGATCCGGATTTCTTCTGCTTGAAGTACTTAGAGTGCTTAAAGTATGGCTTGACTCCTTGTGGCAGCTTCTGTTGGGATTATGATTTTACAGTTTTGTACTCTGATGATTTTCTGAACAGGACTGATATTTATGTACTTGAGTTTTGGTAAAGATGTAACCAAACCGATTTCTGTTTTCCGCTGTAATAAAGTTATAATTTCTCTAGTATTGCTTATCTGTCTTGTAAATTTCTGTTCTGTCTACTAAAATGCTCCACCAAAGTTAAGGCAATCCCTTTGTGAGTGTCCTTAACGGAGGTGGAGTGTTACACTTGGTATCAGAGCTGAAGGTTACCAGATTGGGTAGAGTTTTTGAAAACTATTTTCAAAAAGGTTTTAAAAGGAAGTATTTTCAAAAATAAAGTTTATTTTGAAAAACATAATCCCCAAAAAGCCATATATCTATCTTTTCAGTTCTCCGTTTTAAATCTTTTTCTTTCATTCCAGCATGTCTGGGAATCTTAACTTTCCAGAGGGCGTGCCAATACCTGGCTGGTTCAGGAGGTACTTAGAGGCTAGGGCCAACGATGCAGGCCCAGCAGATATTCCTCCTCCAGCTGCAGCGACTCCTCCTCCTCCGCCCCCTTCTCGTGCAATTGCTTTTTCAAAGATCTATAAAGATTTTAAGGCCATGGGTGGAAAGGATTTCAAGGGAACTGAATCATTCGTAGAAGCGAGGAACTGGCTCAAAGAAACTGAGGATCTGTTCATTATTTTCGAGGTAGACGATAGGCAGAAAGTACAATTGGCGGTATGGTTGCTCAAGGACGAAGCTTCCTATTGGTGGGAAGTCACTAACGCCGAGAGGCCGGTTGAAACATGGATGGATTTCAGAACAAGGTTTGAGACGAAATTCCTCTCGCAAGCTGAACGAAGTCTACAACTGCAAAAGCTCTTATCTCTTAAGCAAGGAAGTATGACGGTCAAGGAATACGTCAACCAGTTCAACCAACTGGCTAGGTTCGGACTAGATTTAGCAACACCTAGCATAAAAAGTCTCTCCGCTTTGTTAAAGGATTGAACGAGCCATTGCACAGCATAGCCATGACCCATGTACCCATGGGAGCGACTTACGAGAGATTGGTGGATATGGCACTACTGCACGAGGAAGACAACGGCAAGAAAGAGGCAAAGAAGGAAGAACCACAGAACAAGAAAGCATGGCCCAAAAAGGAAACACAAAAGAAGGGTGAAAAGTTTGAAGATAAGAAGGAGAAAAAGTGCTTTACTTGTGGAAGCTCGACTCATCTGAACAAGGATTGCAGAAAAAGAAAGGGCACTTGCTTCAACTGTGGTGAGATGGGACACTTCACTAGGGACTGTCCGAAGAAACGAGGGCAAGGGCAGAGGGCAGGACCAACTTCTGGACGGCAGGCGAACACTCTCGAGGGTAGTGGATAGGATAGGAATAGGAAAACTTTCTGTAGGAGGTTTAATTTCTTTATCTGATTTTTGAGTTAAAACTCTTTTCTGATTCTGGCATTTCGATTCTGTAATCGATACTCTGCACTTGAATACTAGTATTGTTTTTGATTCCACTGTAGACTCAGACCCATAAGGTTTATGACTCATCTAAGCGTGGTAAGTTGGGTATCTGTGTTGAGCGTTAAGTTGACTATGACGCATACATTCTGGGTTTTTATCATGCTTGGTTTCCTAAGAATCATTTAGTAATCTGATCTGTACCGGTAATCTGTAAATATCTGAATATTTTCGATAAGGTTGAGATTTCCAGTTTTGACATTGTCTAAAGAGGGTGATCCTCTTGGTGTCAATCTGATGTTGATTTCGGTCTTCGGGTTGATACTTACGGGAATTTGTCTCTCAACCAAGGTCTAATGGAAACCAAGCTATCTGTACTCGCTCCCATCATTCGACTGTATCCTATCGATCGAATCTTCGAACTCTAGGTAGAAACCAATGGGTGTAAACATGTGTTTGAGACATGTTATGTTTGATGGTTGCAAGTGGATGCAAGTGGTTGCTCGTGGATGCATATACATACATTAGGCACTAGATCGGCTCGAAAACACTCTCATACTGCATATGGATGTGTGAGCATTTTCAATTTTTTTTGGATGCAAAATGATTGACTCATCACATGGGTGTTGCATATGAATGATTGGTTGTCACTCATATAAGAATGATATGTATCAAATAGGAAAATTGCATACATGTTGGACTCATGACACTGACATAATTCGCATTAAGGAGGTCAACTGAATCAGTGGACGGCCTGATCTTTGCATTAGATAAGGAACATATACACACACTTTTGCATATGTTCATACAACATTAGAAGTTTTCTAAGGACAATGGATGCTTGTGGATGATGGTTGAGTAGATGGATGACTGGATGGTAGGGCACATTCTTCTTAACTTGAAGATTTCGGGGGCGAAATCCTTTAAGGAGGGGAGAATGTAACACCCCGTATTTTCTATAAACGTATAAGTAACTAATCAGAGAATAATTAATTTTTAAAAAAAGAATCAAGGGAAATGGGTTGCGCCATTACGTTCGTCTCGGAATTCTGCATGAAATCGAGTCCGAGTTTTCGAAAATCTTAGGTTATATGACTAAGTTATGACCCTCAGAAGTTTCAGGAATTTAAATAAAATAAAACAGCTCGAAAATAAAGCCAGAAATTCGAAATTCAAACCCAGAGAAGGCTGGCGGGAAAATTCCCGCCCATATAACCAGGTCGACTGGGGAGTCGACCCCCCCCCCCCCAACCGGGTCGACTGGGGAGTCGACTGGGGCGTCGACCTCCCCATGACCAGGTCGACTGGGGAGTCGACCTGGGGGTCGACCTGCTCCCGAAACCCAGCTTTTGAACATGGTTCATTCAAATGTATCCGGTCTCGTTTTCTGTCTAGATTCGTCCGCCTAATCCTATATAAACAGCCTCCAAGCCTCATTTTCTCTACACAATTTCATTATGTCTATATTCTGCCTCTGTTCTAATTAAAAATAAAAATGGCGTCACTACTCTGCTGGAATCAAAACTTGGACTGATGCATCTTCTTCCAACCTGAATAGAATTAAAAGCTAAATCAAATCTCATATCAAAGTTTAGAGCTACAACAACAATTAAAGAGGAGTAATTCAACATTTCTGCATCAACAACAGTTTATTATCCTTTCTTAAAACCACGAAAGGCAAGTACAGTTATTTTCTGATATAAACTTTAATTATGGTTGTGGCATGATTATAAATCTGAATTTGAGGTTATGTATATTCTTATCTGTCAGATCAGTTTTTCTGTGACTATTCTGTACCTCTTTCTTCTTTCTGTTCTATAGCCAGGCTACTACGAGCCTGCGCCGAATCTCATAAGATATTAACGCACGAACGCTAAATTTTGGGACAAATAATGAATAATGCATAATTGGACATGAAACTGTTGCTTATGAGACTATTGCCTATGACTATGATTCATGACTATGAGACTATTGCCTATGACATTGAATAAGAAATATTGTGATTAGTCGCCCATGACTATTGTGGTTAGTTGCCTATAACTATTGTAGTTAGTTTCTTATGCCTATTCCCTTAATGATGTTAGATCTCATATTTAGTATGTAACTTTGCTAGTTTATTCCCATTCACTGTTATGTACATCGAGCCTATAGGGCCATTTCATGAGTATTTAGAGAACTTGTGGAAACATGTTATACGGGGATTGGGCGTAGCTTAATTAAGTAAATCTGGCATAGCAAATATGTTGGCATAATTCGAGTTGGCTATAATAGAGAATGATTTACATGTGTATTAGTCTTGGACATAAATGGTGAACTAAACTATTAAATCTAGTTTTGACCTGAACTGTAAATGGGAATATTAAGGCTAAAATTTGGGGCATATATTGTATTATGAATTATGACCTTGATTTAGGCATGTAAGTTTAGGCTAAATTTATGATTAGGAAAGATATGTAAATAGAGTTTTAGATATATATAATCTGCTAAATCTGTTAAATTGCCTAATCCGTTATCTGCTAAATCTGTTGAATCGCTCAAACTGCTAGATCTGCTACCTGTTGAATTGTCTGATCTATTGAAAACTAGATAATGGTAATCTGGGTATGGAAATCCGTAGGCTCGACCTAAGATCTAGTAAACCATGGAAATTTGATTAATCTGTTGTATCCTATGAAGAAATTTAATTTGTTAAATAAACAGAATTAGTCTGATATTTGAAAAATCTATATTGGAATGAATTGGCTATGACACGAAGTTAGGCTCTGTTTGCGATAGAAGCCTGCCCGGAACCAACCGGCTTAATCAGTGACCGCAAACTGTCAGTCTAATGTAAGAGGTCGTAGGCATAACTAAAATATGCTTAGACACGAGTTTAGGTCTGGCTTGTGGCAGAAGTCTGCCCGGAACCGCCCGGCATATCCAGCGGCCACAAGCTACCGACCTAATGTGAGAGGTCTGTGCATTAATATTTAATTAATGCAAATCTGGGATAAATATGATGTCCAAAACGTGTTGGGTGGATAGGGTTAAACCAATTGGACTAATGAATTTAACAAACCCGTTTCGTGAATCTGTAGGCCCAATTACAAAGTTAGACAAACCTGTTAAATCCATATATCTGATTTGTTAGTCTGAAACTTGTCTGGTCTGTGAACTAGTTGATCTGAACTCTGTATGTCTGAACTTGTAAACAAGTTAATCTGAAATCTGTTAGTCTGGGGACACAAGGTTAGGAGGGAAATTACTTGTGTCATCTGTTGTTTGGGACCCATATTAGTCAGTAACCCTTTCTGGTATCAAACTTTGACCCAACAGTAGGTAGGGTCCAGGCACGCTTACTGAACTAATTATAAGCGATTCATTCTGATAATGGCGAGGGGTGTTGATGGTGCGTTCCAACCGGGTCAAGTGCGTGCATGGATCCCGGTCTGCCTCTGAGGATGTAAGACGCCGAAACATCTGTAAATAGGTCTGCGCCAATTGGTTGTCACTTTAGGGAGTGATACACCCTACTGTGGGGCCGACACAGGGTATTTATGTATTAGGGAGCCGATCGCTTGGGGTAGGGTTTTAGGGTGCACTTAGTTCTGTCTGTTTCTGTTGGTACCGTCTGTTTCTGTTGGGTGGCAACACTTGTCTGTTTCTGCGTGGTACCATCTGTTCGGGTGGTAAAGGCCCATTTACTAGTGTACACCTAATTCTACATTCTGTTTCCATAGGGATTAATCTGTTTCTGTACCTTCTGTTCGGGTGGTAAAGGCCCATTATTAGCATTCTGTTTCTGTCTGTTTCTGTTCGGGTGGTAAAGACCCATTATTAGCATTCTGTTTCTGCCTGTTTCTGTTGGGGGTGGTAAAGGCCCATTACTAGCATTCTTGTAACACCCCACGTCCATTAATGTCACTCACAAAGGGAATGCATTAACTTCCATAGAGGCTTTAAGTAAATATAGAACAGAAAAATTTCAACAAGACAGATAATAAGTAGTACTTGGAAATCTAAAACTTCATTTTATTGCAGCGGAAATTAAACATGTTTGTTACATCATAAAACCATGAATCAGAGTCAAGTACATTATCCATCTTCATAAAAACAAAATACATAATCCCATTACATCAATAGCCATTAAAGAAGATAACAAGCTGGACTTTACTTCAACGGTCCAAGCTTCCCAAGAGAGATAAAGCAATCCAATCAAACTCCACTAGAACTGGGCCCAACCTGAGGACCTGGAGGGGGAAAAAGGATAGAAATGGAGGGGGTCAGACATAAAGTCTGGCAAGTATGATAATTCTAACAATACTATTATCAAAATAACTAGACTAAGGCATAAGCTGGAAGACAAGTAAATGTCTATGAACTATTAGGTATAGAAGAGCAGCTAAAGATAACGTTTAAGATAACGTTAAAGGTAACATTAAAGGTACACCTAATTACTAACGAATAATTACTACACTGCACCGCACCAGTCACCCTAAAGGTTGATCCCACTTGCTTCACACAGAAACTATATAAATAGCCTTACGTACCCCTAGCTGACTACATAGGTGCCGTCTGCCCCTATCTCCACTAGGTGTACCCCACTACCCACTTGCGATCGGCTCCCTACTCGTAGATACCCGTGCAGGCCCCACAGTGGGGTGTATCACTCCCCTAAAGTGGCAACCCGATACAACTTGAGAATGCACGGCTTATACCTACACGATGCAATAACGTCTTACCTACCAGCCCGGGTCCACACACGCATATGAAACCCGTTGGACTTGCGTTGCCACCGCTCCCCGTTTTGGCCTCTTATAGTCAAACCCAGTATGTGTGTCCCGTCCTCGACTTGGGTCGAGCCCACAAAGATACGTTTGGGATACTGGTTGAAATGCCCCCCCCCCCACAAGCTACCCACCTAAGCTTGTCCACTAGTACATCCCACTTAACCCTCTTAGTCATGTTCATTTACATGTGTGTTTGGTTAAGTCTTACTAATCGTATTTCACATGCCACTAAGGGCACCCACTAGATTCCTCATGCCACCCAAGGCACCTACTTAACCCCCATGTCCCACCTTACATGTTTATCTGGTTAAGTATTTCTTAATTCATTCAGGCCATAACCTCATAAAGACCTCTCACATTAGACTGGCATTTATGGCAGCTGGATTTGCCGGGCGGTTCCGGGCAGTCTTACACCATAAAAGAGTCTAACCTCGTGTCTTTACAACTGTTATGCTTTAGTTTAGGCCTAGGACCTCTCACATTGGGCTGACATTTGTGACCACTGGATTTGCCGGGCGGGTCCGGGCAGGTTTACGTCACAAACGAGTCCAACCTCGTGTCCTTAGCATTGATTATCACTTATAATCTTTTACCCCAGTTTTAATAATTCCCTATCCAAATTATTAATTAAGTCCACTTTTATTGATGTCCATAATTGACTCAATTATGGTCATCCACTCATGGCATGCAAAATCATATCAATTGCACCCCAACTTCTTATTATTAAATCCTTAATATTACCCCTGCCCCACGTTATACGTTCGCTTATTCAATGCATAAGATAAGCTAGACTTGAATAGTCTAACTCATAGCACAAAGATAAATTATCACAACATATAGACAAATAAAATAATCCAATCATAATAGGGGTGAAACTTGCATAAACTACACATGTTAAGGATCTAAAGGTGTCAACTTGTTAAATGTCACAATTTACATGATATGATCATAACCCAAATTTATGTATAAACTTGCATATGGGGTTTTAGGCAACATAATGATGGTGTGAACTAGCATAGAATATCACATATGTCATAGCATAATTCTAGATGTCATAATAGATGTCATGGCATATGTTCATAACTTTTACTAATCAACCTAAACTTGCATATGTAACTTGTCATATAGATCAACATAGCCCAAATAGTATCAACATCAGGATTTGATTAACATGAACTAATTAGCATAGACAATAACATCATGGCTTTTTAACATGTATGATTCATCACAACTTAGCATAGAAACTCTCAACATACATAACATCATCATAGCATGATTTATAACATATAGGATATCATCACCACATAGCATAGGATTAATAACATACATGATAGTATAAAGTTTACAACAACATATATGACAATTCACATCATCTACTCATAATCCATTCATGACCTATTCTAATTAATTTAACAATAATCTTGTTAAGATCATCATACTCACAATTTAGAGAAGAAAAGAGAGCCTTTATTTGCTTTAGAGTTGAGTAGAATTAGGTTTAGATTAGCTTTTCTTCCTTCTTAGTTGGCGGCGGCTCCACTGAGTTCCATGGCGGCGGTATGACGGTAGCTATTCTATTTTTCATATGAATTAGGGTGAGAGACTACCTAGGTATTTATAGAGTTTAGGGTTTATTTAGACCGTCAGATCAACTCAGAACTAAACTGAACCGTTTAATTTGCCAACTCAGCCCTAAAGACACATCAGCAGCTCAGAACTGGGCTCAGTCAAAACCCTAGCCGATTGACCAGGTCGACACTATAGTCGACCTGGGGGGGGGGGGGGTCGACACTAGTGTCGACTCCCCAGTCGACCTGCCTGGGAGGGAAATTTCCCGCCTAGCCCTCTTCTGCACTTTCAGTTTGAATTTTAAATTTCCTGCGAGCTGTTTTGAATTTTCAGAAACTTCCGATGGCCATAACTTCTTCATACGAAGTCCAATTCACGCAAACTCGGACTCTATTTCAACCAGAATTCCGAGACGAACACAATGGCGCAACCCGTTTCCCACAATTCTCACGTCTGAGATTAGTTATTCTTTAATTTGTGAATATTAATATTAACAGAATTACGGGGTGTTACATTCTCCCCTCCTTAAAGGATTTCAACCCCGAAATCTTCAAGTTAAGAAGAATGTATATCCTAACATCCAATCATCCATCTACTCAACCATCAAACACAGGCATCCATTGTCCTTATAGACTTCTAATGCTTTCATGTTTAAATGCACAGTGTGTGTATATGCCCATATCTAATGCAAAATCAGGCGGTCCACTGATTCAGTTGACCTCCTTAATGCAAACCATGATAGTGCCATGCGTCCATTATGTGTGCAAAAGTTCCCTAATGCCACATATTACTTCTATATGCATGCACAATCATCATCTGAATGCAGCATCCATATGATAAACAATCATCATACATCCATTTTATTAAATACATCCATTTATATGCAATATGCAGAATGAAGTGACTGAGCCGATCTAGTGCCTTATAGTGTGTGTATATGCGTCCACGAGCAACCACTAGCAACCACTTGCATCCACTTTGCATCCATCATACATAACATGTCTCAAACACATGTTTCAACCATAGGATTATCCTAACTAAAGGTCAAGGATACTAGCGAGAGGATACTCTAAAGGTAAGATAAGTACAAGATAAGCGATAAAGGAGAAATTAAAGGACATACCCTCAAAAAGGAAAGGGTATCGTGAACGCATCTTCTCTTCTGTCTCCTAAGTACCGTTGCTCTCATCATCTCCCCATTGTACTTTGACTAATCTGACCTCTCGATTCCTCAACTTCTTGATCTCCGACCCAAGAATGCGTGTAGGAGCTTGTCGAATCGTCGCATCACGCTCTATCTCCACCTCTTTAAGCAAGCTCGGCTCTACCACTTCCGCGGTCTCGTGCAAGCACTTCCTTAAATGTGACACATGGAATACGTCGTGTACACCACTAAGTCTCTCAGGCAACTCCACTCTATACGCCATCTGTCCAATCTTCTCCTTAATAGGAAACGGCCCTACAAACCTTGGTGCTAACTTCCCAACGGACCCAAAGCGAACAACGTTTCGTAATGGAGATACTTTAACAAAGACCATGTCCCCAACCTCAAACTCGAGATCTGTCCTCCTCTTATCCGCATAAGATTTCTGCCTATCTTGCGTTGCTTTCATCCTCCTTCGAATCAAGTCGATCTTCTCCGAAGTCTCCCTAATCATATCGGGCCCAAGTAAGATCTTATCCGTAGATTCCCACCAACATGTAGGTGAACGACAAGGTCGTCCATAAAGAGCTTCGAAAGGTGCCATGCCAATGCTAGATTGAAAGTTGTTATTATAGGCGAACTCCACCAATGGAAGATGCTCTTCCCATGTACCCCCAAAGTCTAGGATACATAGCCTCAAAAGATCCTCTAGAATGCGATTCACCCTCTCAGTCTGGCCGTCCGTCTGAGGATGATATGCGGTGCTCAAACATAACTGAGTCCCTACCGCCTCTTGTAAGCTTCTCCAAAATTCGCTAGTGAAAAAGGATCGCGGTCGCTCACTATGCTAGAAGGAACACCGTGCAAACGAACTATCTCTCGAACGTATACAGAAGCTAACCATGAAGCAGTCCTCTTACTCTTCACGGGAATGAAATGGGCGCTCTTAGTAAGTCTATCTACTATAAACCAAATCCCCGTATTACCCTTCCTTGATCGCGGTAATCCATCCACAAAATCCATCGAGACACTTTCCCACTTCCATAGAGGAACCTCCAATGGGTGAAGCAACCCACCGGGTTTCTTTTGCTCCGCTTTTACTTGTTGGCACACCAAGCATCTAGCGACATACTCGGCCACATCCCTCTTCATACCGGCCCAAAAGAAAACTCGCTTCATGTCTTTGTACATCTTGTCCCCGCCGGGATGAATGGTCATCTTCGAATGATGTGCTTCGTCAAGAATAGTCTTCCTTAGGTCATCGTCTCTTGGTACACAAAGTCTACCGTCCCTACGTAACCAACCCTTATCATCTAGGGTATACCTACGGAGATGGCTTGATGACTCCCCTCCTTTGAGCTTTTCTACTAACTCAACCAACTGCGGGTCGACTCGCTGTGCCTCGCCAATCCGTCCCAAAAGCTTAGGTCTGACCTCCAAGGATGCTAGCAAACCGGGTACAAAGTCAACGGAAGGTCTAAAGTCAAACATCGAAATGAATTCTAAGCTTCGCCGCTCAACAAACAAAGGACTTAAGGATAATCTTTTTCTACTTAAGGCATCTGCCACCACGTTACCCTTGCCAGGGGTATATGCTATTTCGAAGTCGTAGGACGCTAAGAACTCCATCCACCTTTGCTGCCTTAAGTTCAAGTCCTTTTGAGAAAATAGGTATTTTAAAGATTTGTGGTCAGTGAATAATTCTAATCTTTCGCCAAGAAGATAATGACGCCAAGACTTAAGCGCGAAAACAATAGCGGCCAACTCTAGGTCATGTGTGGGGTAATTCCTCTCATGCGCTCTCAACTACCTTCCACCATAGGCTATTACCCTACCCTCTTGCATTAGGACTGCGCCTAGTCCTGTCCCACAAGCGTCGGTATAAACGATAAATGGCTTACTCCCGTCTGGCAGCACTAAGACTGGGGCTGAGATCAAAGCTCTCTTCAAACGTTGGAACGCATCATCACAATCTACGTCCCATGTGAAGGCTAGGTTCTTCTTCATCAAGCGTGTCAATGGAGCTGATATCTTTGCGAAGTCTTTGATAAACTTCCTATAGTAGCCAGCCAACCCCAAGAAACTTCTCACTTCGGTAGCATTTTTAGGGACCTTCCCATCTTGGATGGCCACTACCTTCGCGGGATCCACAGCTATCCCTTCCTTGGAAACCACGTGCCCTAGGAATCGTACTTCCTTCCTCCAGAAGTGACACTTAGAAAATTTGGCTTTAAGATTATGCGCTCGTAGGGTCTCCAACACTTCCCTAAGATGTAGGGCATGCTCTTCTTCATCCTTAGAAAAGATCAAGATGTCGTCTACAAAGACCACCACGAATTTGTTAAGGTACTCCCTAAACACCCTACTCATCAAATCAACAAAGTATGCGGGGGCGTTTGTCAAACCGAAGGGCATCACTAGCCATTCATAGAAACCGTCCGGAGTCCTAAAGGCAGTCTTGTCTATGCTATCCTCAGCCACTCTCAACTGATGGAAACCAGTGGCTAAGTCCAACTGCGAAAACACTGAGGCGCCAACTAACTGATCGAAGAGATCGTCAATCCTCGGCAGTGGGTGTCTGTTCTTCTTAGTAAGCTTATTAAGTTCTCTATAGTCCACACAAAGTCTAAGGGACCCATCCGCCTTCGTGGCAAATACTACTGGAGCACCCCACTCCGATATACTTCGTCTTATGAACCCCTTCTCAAGCAACTCCTTCACTTGCTTATCGAGTTCCCTCCTTTCACGTGGAGCCATGTGGCGTACTGGCAAAGATACTGGTTTCGCATTATCCACAAGATATATTCGAAAATCTATCTCCCGCTTCGGAGGCAAGCCCTTCACCTCCTCAAACACATCCGAATATTCTCGGACCACTCTAACAGATTGTAGATTTTCCTCAGACGCGTCAAGCGATTCTAAATAACTTAGCATAACGGAATTTATGGGACTACAAAAGATTTCGAGAGCGTTACCAAGGCGAGTCATGAGCCTAACTACTCCCCTTTCACAATCAAGTACGGCCCCATTTCTGGATAACCAATCCATTCCTAAAATTAGCCCATAGCCTGTGAAGCCCAACACATAAGCATCACATCTAAACTCAACGCTAAGCATAGAAATTTTAAAATCCAAACACATCATGGACAAATAAGCTGAGCCCCAAATTGGATTCGAAACAACTAAGGGATCCTCTACTAAACTAGTGTTTAAGTGCAGTGATTCAACTAATGACGTAGAGACAAACGAATGCGATGCGCCCGAGTCGAATAAGGTACGGACAGGATGATCAAACAGAAAAACTAAGCTTTCAACAGAAATGGTTCTACCTCGTTCTTGCAGCGGTGGGACCGCGAGAGCCTGAACTTGTCCCCTTGCCTGCCCTGGTGCCATAAGAGCCCGCTGTCCTCCCGAGGTAGCTCCTGCCCTCTGCCCCTTCTTTAGGCAGTCCTTCACTAGATGTCCCGCTTCGCCACAGTGAAAACAGCCAGTCTTCTTTTTCTTTCGGCAATCCTTGCTGAGATGGCCTGGTGTCCCACAGTTAAAACATTTCTTCTTTCCCTTGCTATTATTGTCTTTACCACCCTTCTTGTTTTGCTGTTGTGGTTTCTTCTGATCCCCTTTCTTCTCGGGTGCCTTATCAGCTTTAGCGCCTTTCTCCTCGTGCATGAGTGCCATGCCTACAAGCTTCTCAAAGGTGGCCCCCATAGGGATGTGGGTCATAGCCAACCCTTGCAACGGTTCATTCAATCCATTAACGAACCTCAGCGCCTTCTTCTCTGGCGTGTTCACTAAGTCCAAGCCAAACCTTGCTAACTGGTTAAATTTGTTAACATATTCTTTCACTGACGAGCTTCCTTGCTTCAATGTTAAGAACCTTTCCATATATAAATTCTCTTCTGCCCTTGAGAGAAACTTCGCCTCAAACCTACGTCTGAAATCTGCCCAAGAATCTACAGGACGCTCCCCATTAGTGACCTCCCACCAAAACGAGGCCTCTCCCTTCATTAACCAAGCTGCTAATTTGACTTTCCTCCCTTCTTCTACTTCAAAGATCTCTAGCAATTCTTCCACCTCCCTAAGCCAATCTCTAGCTACCACAAACGTTTCTGACCCTTGAAAAGGTTTTCCACCCATAGCCTTAAATTCCTTGCACGTCTTTGCAAAAGTATCTACACGAGGAGGAGGAGGAGGAACGGGTGCAACTGGTGGTGGAGGAACATTGGCCGGACCTGCGGCGGCCCTAGCCTCTAATAGCCTCCTATACCATCCTGGTATCGTTACACCATCAGGTAGGTTAAGATCTTCAGCCATGCTGAAACGAAAAAGGAAAGATTCAAAATGGAGAATTCGAAAGATAAAGATATGGCTATTGAGGATTATGTTTTTTTTTCATAAAAACTTTCCTCTTTAAAATTATCCATTAAGACATGTTTTTGAAAACACTTCTTCCAAAAATACTTTAGAAAAATAGTTTTTCTAAAAATTTTATCTGTTCTGGTAACCTTAAGCTCTGATACCACGTGTAACACCCCACGTCCATTAATGTCACTCACAAAGGGAATGCATTAACTTCCATGGAGGTTTTAAGTGAATATAGAACAGAAAAATTTCAACAAGACAGATAATAAGTAGTACTTGGAAATCTAAAACTTCATTTTATTGCAGCGGAAATTAAACGTGTTTGTTACATCATAAAACCATGAATCAGAGTCAAGTACATTATCCATCTTCATAAAAACAAAATACATAATCCCATTACATCAATAGCCATTAAAGAAGATAACAAGCTGGACTTTACTTCAACAGTCCAAGCTTCCCAAGAGAGATAAAGCAATCCAATCAAACTCCACTAAAACTGGGCCCAACCTGAGGACCTGGAGGGGGAAAAAGGATAGAAATGGAGGAGGTCAGACATAAAGTCTGGCGAGTATGATAATTCTAACAATACTATTATCAAAATAACTAGACTAAGGCATAAGCTGGAAGACAAGTAAATGTCTATGAACTATTAGGTATGGAAGAGCAGGTAAAGATAACGTTTAAGATAACGTTAAAGGTAACGTTAAAGGTACACCTAATTACTAACGAATAATTACTACACTGCACCGCACATTACTACACTGCACCGCACCAGTCACCCTAAAGGTTAATCCCACTTGCTTCACACAGAAATTATATAAATAGCCTTACGTACACCTAGCTGACTACATAGGTGCCGTCTGCCCCTATCTCCACTAGGTGTACCCCACTACCCACTTGCGATCGGCTCCCTACTCGTAGATACCCATGCTGGCCCCACAGTGGGGTGTATCACTCCCCTAAAGTGGCAACCCGATACAACTTGAGAATGCACGGCTTATACCAACACAATGCAACAACGTCTTACCTACCAGCCCGGGTCCACACACGCATATGAAACCCGTTGGACTTGCGTTGCCACCGCTCCCCGTTTTGGCCTCTTATAGTCAAACCCAGTATGCGTGTCCCGTCCTCGACTTGGGTCGAGCCCACAAAGATACGTTTGGGATACTGGTTGAAATGGGCCCCCACAAGCTACCCACCTAAGCTTGTCCACTAGTACATCCCACTTAACCCTCTTAGTCATGTTCATTTACATGTGTGTTTGGTTAAGTCTTACTAATCATATTTCACATGCCACTAAGGGCACCCACTAGATTCCTCATGCCACCCAAGGCACCTACTTAACCCCCATGTCCCACCTTACATGTTTATCTGGTTAAGTATTTCTTAATTCATTCAGGCCATAACCTCATAAAGACCTCTCACATTAGACTGGCATTTATCGCAGCTGGATTTGCCAGGCGGGTCCGGGCAGTCTTACACCATAAAAGAGTCTAACCTCGTGTCTTTACAACTGTTATGCTTTAGTTTAGGCCTAGGACCTCTCAGATTGGGCTGACATTTGTGACCACTGGATTTGTCGGGCGGGTCCGGGCAGGTTTACGTCACAAACGAGTCCAACCTCGTGTCCTAAGCATTGATTATCACTTATAATCTTTTACCCCAGTTTTAATAATTCCCTATCCAAATTATTAATTAAGTCCACTTTTATTGATGTCCATAATTGACTCAATTATGGTCATCCACTCATGGCATGCAAAATCATATCAATTGCACCCCAACTTCTTATTATTAAATCCTTAATATTACCCCTACCCCACGTTATACGTTCGCTTATTCAACGCATAAGATACGCTAGACTTGAATAGTCTAACTCATAGCACAAAGATAAATTATCACAACATATAGACAAATAAAATAATCCAATCATAATAGGGGTGAAACTTGAATAAACTACACATGTTAAGGATCTAAAGGTGTCAACTTATTAAATGTCACAATTTACATGATATGATCATAACCCAAATTTATGTATAAACTTGCATATGGGGTTTTAGGCAACATAATGATGGTGTGAACTAGCATAGAATATCACATATGTCATAGCATAATTCTAGATGTCATAATAGATGTCATGGCATATGTTCATAACTTTTACTAATCAACCTAAACTTGCATATGTAACTTGTCATATAGATCAACATAGCCCAAATAGTATCAACATCATGGTTTGATTAACATGAACTAATTAGCATAGACAATAACATCATGGCTTTTTAACATGTATGATTCATCACAACTTAGCATAGAAACTCTCAACATACATAACATCATCATAGCATGATTTACAACATATAGGATATCATCACCACATAGCATAGGATTAATAACATACATGATAGTATAAGGTTTACAACAACATATATGACAATTCACATCATCTACTCATAATCCATTCATGACCTATTCTAATTAATTTAACAATAATCTTATTAAGATCATCATACTCACAATTTAGAGAAGAAAAGAGAGCCTTTATTTGCTTTAGAGTTGAGTAGAATTAGGTTTAGATTAGCTTTTCTTCCTTCTTAGTTGGCGGCGGCTCCATTGAGTTCCATAGCGGCGGTATGACGGTAGCTATTCTATTTTTCATATGAATTAGGGTGAGAGACTACCTAGGTATTTATAGAGTTTAGGGTTTATTTAGACCGTCAGATCAACTCAGAACTAAACTGAACCGTTTAATTTGCCAACTCAGCCCTAAAGACACATCAGTAGCTCAGAACTGGGCTCAGTCAAAACCCTAGCCGACTGACCAGGTCGACACTATAGTCGACCTTGGTGGGGGGGGGGGGGGGGGGAGGTCGACACTAGTGTCGACTCCCCAGTCGACTTGCCTGGGCCCAGCCCGCTTCTGCACTTTCAGTTTGAATTTTAAATTTCCTGCGAGCTGTTTTGAATTTTCAGAAACTTCCGATGGCCATAACTTCTTCATACGAAGTCCAATTCACGCAAACTCGGACTCTATTTCAACCAGAATTCCGAGACGAACACAATGGCGCAACCCGTTTCCCACAATTCTCACGTCTGAGATTAGTTATTCTTTAATTTGTGAATATTAATATTAACAAAATTACGGGGTGTTACAATTCTCTTATGTCGAAATTATTCTGTTCCCGTTTCTGTTTTAGTTTAGACATTAGGGTGACACCTAATCCTGTTATACTAGTATTAGTGCAGAGAAATGGAAAGTAATATTATTCTGTTTCTTCTGTTTTACCTAAGTACATCTGCTGCTCCTGTTACTGTTATCTCTTATCCAGCTTATTTTCATGTCATAATTATTATTATCTGTTCATATGCTGAAAGTCACTGGACTTGCCAGACTTTATGTCTGACCTTGCTTGTTTTCGCCTCTTTTTCTTCCGTTTCCCCCCAGGTTTTCCAAGGAAGGAATACTTTAGCTTGATCCGGATTTCTTCTGCTTGAAGTACTTAGAGTGCTTAAAGTATGGCTTGACTCCTTATGGCAGCTTCTGTGGGGATTATGATTTTACAGTTTTGTACTCTGATGATTTTCTGAACAAGACTGATATTTATGTACTTGAGTTTTGGTAAAGATGTAACCAAACTGATTTCTGTTTTCCGCTGTAATAAAGTTATAATTTCTCTAGTATTTCTTATCTGTCTTGTAAATTTCTGTTCTGTCTACTAAAACGCTCCACCAAAGTTAAGGCATTCCCTTTGTGAGTGTCCTTAATGGAGGTGGGGTGTTACACACTGTTAAGCTATCTAAACCAAAGCGCATCCATATCAGTTAAAAAGGGTAGAAAAAACTTCGCCATTAATTCGGGAGATTCTCCCAGCACATCCATATTTCGAACATAAAGTGTTAAATGCATTATTGCATCAGATCTCCCATCATAAGCCGTCAACACCGGCAGTTTGAAGTTTGGTGGAACCCTTGCGTTTCAAATATTATAAGTAAAAGGGTTCCTTGTAACATCATCATATCCTTGGCTGGGTAGGATCCCTCGTGTTACCAACTCGACCAATCTATCTCCATCATTCGCAAATTGAAATGTTTTCCCCTGAGTCTAAGGGGTACTCTGGAACGTATGGTTTATGTTACATCTCAGTAACCCATTTTATCAAAGTATGACATGTTCTAAGTGCAAGGCTATCAGAGTTATTAGGTCTGGAACATTCCACCTCTGCTCCATCACACATCACATCAGGTCACTCTAACACCTGGTAAAATTTACTTAATTTAGACATAATTTAATTTAAAATAAAGGGTAATAATTAATAATACATTAATAGGCTAAAAATGGAATTATGAACAATTGGGAATTTGACCATGAAAGTATTGTAGTCTTGTTCATGGCGATTTTCTGATCCGTTTTCATATTTCATTTTCTGAAAACGGGGTCCGTATGCAAAATTTATTAATAAAATATGTTGCACATATATATTAATGTACAAAGTTTGAATTTCAAATAAATATATATACAACCTGGTAATATATTAAATTGGACAAGCATGAAAAGAATATTCCTTTTTATTTCAAACTTATGTGTATATATTCACGCAAGTGGGGGATAAAAATAATATAATTAAGGCAAGAAATTAACTGAATTAATTAACGAACAATCAAAAAATAACATTACAGAGGAAATTCCTCCTGGGCTTGACCTCAGAATGTGGGTTGACCGCCCCTCTAGGAGGGGTGTCGACCGCCCTCCTGTAGGGAATCCCAATGAGGGTTGTTTTATGTAGGGTGTTATTTATAATTTATATCAAATGTACTGCTTAGATTTAATAAAACTAATTTAACGGTCCATACACATGATAACAACTATAAATAGACCCTAAACACTCATTCTAAACCCTAAAAAAATTTCTCTTAATGCTTCCATGATGTCTTTCTTCTGTCTTTAATTCCAGAAAGCTTAAAGGATTTAGGTTACATCTATTTCTCTAAAACTATTCTATCTTCTCTATCTTATTCTAACATAGATTTAGGATTTATCTAGAATATAAATTCATATGTTTATATATAAGATTATAATGGTGATTCTTATATATATATATATATATATACATATATATGGATTTGAAAGGATTGGAGCATACATTAATTCTTGAAGGTCAAATCCAAATTCTGTTTTATTCAATCTTGTTACTACTCTTCCTAATAACTCTATGAGTGGAATCCATCTGAGTTACTATTTTCTATAATTTGATAGTTATAGATTTGGATTGTCGTGCCTTGGAGGATTTGAGATATACGAAAAGAAAACATGATTAAACCCCTTGAATCCTCCGTTTATTTTATTATTGGAAGAATGATCAATTTGGTTATATTTGTGGTTTTAGGTTGTTGTAATAATAAAAGAAAAACATGATTCTTGTTGCATGATTTTCTATATTGTTTGGATACCTTTTTGTTCTATTTTTATGTAAACTCATACGTATGATTTTAGGGTAAAAGGATAAGATTTGGATAATCTTGTATATCTAATGGATTTAAATCTCTATTTTTCAAAATAGAGAATTTGAATGTATTATTTATATGTCTAAATATTAAGGTTTTGCGTATAAACAAACATAATAAAAGAAATCTATTATGATTGAACTCCCCTGTAAAATGGCGTCCTCCTTCCTTAATGGCGTCCGGTCTCTAATGGCGTCGGCTTCAAATCTGGTTCAAGAAAATCTATTCCCAACGAATCCCTCACTTACTAAACCTCACCTGACCTTTAAAGAAGCACTTTTAAATAATGCTGGTTCAAAAATCGAGAAAAATAAGTTGCAAGATTCAAGAAAAGGTGCCGATTTATATTCTGCTAAATTGCAGTATGTTAAATCAAAGAAAAGCTGTTTTCGATGCGGTGAATCAGATCACTGGATTAGGGATTGTAGAAAACAAATAATTTGTTTTAAATGCAAAAAAACTGGTCACAAAGGGTTTCAGTGTCTCGAAGGTAAAAACCACATAGAAATACTCTAAATCCTTCAAGTAAGCCGCATGTTCCTTTGAATAATTCACAAACTCCGCAACAAAAAAAGAAGATGGTAATCGGTAACGAAATTCATATCTCTCAGTTCACTGGTGATACTGATTTGGAGAGGATTAATTCTTGGGGGGTTATTTCAATCGTGAAGGGCAAATTTTCTATGTATCATGTGGAGCTGTAACACCCCGCATCCGTTAGTGTCACTCACAAAGGGAATGCACTAAGTTCTGTGGAGCATTTAGGGTAAAAGATGCAGATAAATTACAAGACAGACAGAAATTAAACAGCGGAAAATAAAACTTTGCTTTATTGATAAAATAGTTTGTACAACGATTTCTCTATAATATCAGAGTATCATCTGTCTTACAAAATAAAGAAGCATAAAAATACATTTATATTCCCCAATTTTAGCAAGAGCCAGCCATAACATCCGAAAAGAGAATCCAAGCAAACTTCGACAAATCTTCAAACTGGGAAAGAGTGACAATCCAACTTGACCTGAGCTATACTATTCCCTCCTTTACTACCTGGGGGGGGGGGGGGGGGGACGGAAGAAAAGAAGACGAAAGAAAAACAGAGTCAGACATAAAGCCTGAGTAAGTTCAGTAACTTCTAGCATGTGAACATGAAAAAAAAACGACATGAATTAAGTGAATACAAGACAACACCATGATGATAGGGTCAGCAAGATTAGACAAGATAATCACAAGATATGCTAAGCTAAGATAAACTGGATATGCTCTAATACGCCGCTTTGCTATTTCCTTGTTATACTGGTTTCTATATCTCTGCACCGCCTAACTAGTGTCCCAACTAATAACGATAACGTGATCCCAATCCCTGTAGCTTTCATTGCCTTCGGGCATCCATTTATTATTTATTACCTAGATCTTAATCTAGGGTTTTCTATCAAATGCTTTCTAAATTAGAGTTTACGCTATCTGCTGAATGCTTCTCGGATTCAGGGTTCATGCCACCTAGTCCAACTAGGGATTATGCTACCTGACGAACGATGCCCCCAAGTCTAGGACACACTACCTAGAGTGGTATATGTTCCTATACTTCTCCACGCATATATCGCGAATCGTTATTGCTTGTCTAGATGGACATGTCCTATAATGTGCGACCCGAGTCCTGTGTTAGGGCAAATCAAGGAATACAGAACTCGGTCGGGAGCTTTTAGATATCTGCCGATGCAGATGCTAAGGTCTATTTTTATTCCAGTGGCTATGGTCCCACTTGACCCCTCCCTCAACTAATGAAAGGCATACCTTGTAAAATGAGAACTATACGCCGGCCCCCGGTGCCCCACTATCCTTTGGCCATCCGCTACCATAACTAGATAGCAAGTATATGGTCTTTTGGAGTTCTCCGCCTTTCCGCTTCACGTATCTCGATTGACTCAAGATGGATGGTAGACGACGAGTTGCTATCACAGGGCTACCGTTTTCTCGCCGAATCACGCCGTTCCATCCTAGTCTTTAGGTTGCCATATGTTGCAACCAAGGCATACCCCTGGTTCTTATACGCAGACCTTAACCTCTGTGAGCCCAGGAGGATCATCTGCAGCCTCACAGAGGGATACCAAGAGTACCCTCACGTCCCCTCGAAGCCTCGGGCTTCGTAACCCAATTCGTTGGAGCCTCCTTTTTACTCAGACGGACATTCGCTCCTTCCCGTGTTATACTAAGAATTACTACTTAGTTTTACTAACTAAGATTTACCACTTAGTTTCCAGAATCGTTGTTTTCTTAACTAAGGTTTACTACTTAGTTCCCTTTCCCATCAATTTGGATTGGTTAAGTGTCATTAGTCAATTCAAGCCAACTTAACCCTCTTCATTTATCCTGTCAAACTGGTTAAGTGTTATCAGTAATTCATGTTGACTTAACCCCACCACAAACCAAGTTATATTGGTTAAGTATTTCTTATTACTTAACCCTACCCATTTATCCTGTATTGGTTCAGTGTTCCTTTTTAACTTAACCTTGCCCGTCAGTTTTAACTAACCTGTTATTAACGGTTAAGTATTATCCCTTCATGTTTTAGACTTAACCCTATTCCTTTATCAAAATCTGATGGTTAAGTGTTCAAGTTTACTTAACCCTACGGTCTAGCCCAGCTAACATATCAAATTGGCTAAGTGTATTAAATCTTACTTAACCCCAACCTCTAGTCTAGTTAACATGTTAATTTGGCTAAGTGTATTAACTTTACTTAACCCCACTTTCTAGACTAGTTAACATGTTAATTTGGCTAAGTGTTTTCTTAGTTACTTAACCTCTACAAATCTTGTCTTGTTACCATGAGTTTGGTTAAGTGTCCCTGTGGACTTAGCCCTCCGTTCTAGCTTAACTGTGCTTAAGTTGGTTAAGTGTTCCTATGGACTTAACCCTCCCATTCTAGCTTAACTGTATGAACCTAACCCCACCTACCAGTCTTGTTATCATGTTGAGTTGGTTAAGTGTCTTAGTTAACTTAACCCTAGCAATTCTTGTTCTAGCTTTAACTAAATAAATTAAAGCCACGACCACTCACATTAGACAGATATTGTTGCAATTACTGGATGTGCCGGTTGGTTCCGGGCAGGTTTACATCGCAACTCAGTCTAACCTCGGGTTAGGCCTATTCGTGTTTTCTAGTTCAAAGGGTTTTGATTAATTTTCAAATCAGGTTTTGAAAGTAACCATCCCGTCCGTCGGATCAGTTTGGGATAGCCAGGGAGAGCAGGAAACTTGTATTTTCCAAACTCAAGCCTAGACACTATCCTCTCTATCACCCTAGAACTTTCTGGTGTATTATCAAAAGAGATGTCGTTAATAAACCTTTAATTTGTCTAAATTAGTATTTCCTCATTTAGGACAAATTCTATAAGTAAATTATTCCTAATTTACTTATTTCCCAATTACTCTTTTTATGTAAATTGTCAACATTTATTCTTATGGCCCATTCTCCCCTCTATATCATATTTATGCCCTTTTGGTATGTAAACTATACCAAATTAAGTGTCACTAACCATGATTTTGCTAAACCTGATAGTTATTCCCAACTATGGCCAATTTCACATTTATGCCAATATACTTACCGTGCCAAATTAGCTAATCCAATTTCGATTCAACATTCTAATTCACGTCAAACTAGACTTATTACTCTAGTTCACAATTCATGTAAATGCTAGATTTACACGCCAATACTAGATTCAAATTACACATCCTATAATTCATGTCAAATTTATCCAATTTGCATGCCGTAATGCATGTTCCCAATTTATGCCAATTTCCAAGTTAAAAACTACGCTTTAGTAAATTTCATATTTTGCCCAAATCGTATTCCCACCGTTTGAATAATCGTGATTCAATCTAGATTATAGATAAATCTAGATTCGCAGAAAATAGGGAATGAACCAAAGATGCTATGCAAAAGATAGACATAATAACTGGCATAAAAAGGGTTGAATAACGATGTTGGTTCAAGAACATAGGTAGACCTAACTTAATAGGTAAATTCCCAAGGTCTATAACCAAAGAAAACCAAGAATAGACAGAATAAAGACGTAGGTTCAAGAACATGGGTAGACCTAACTTAATAGGTAAATTCCCAAGGTCTAAAACCAAAGATAACCAAGAATAGACAGAATAGATGATCGGGTTTAGACCCAATTTCATAGTCACAAAACTTAAGCAACACTTTCCTAGTCATGAATCACAGGTGTTTAATCACAGATGTCCTTATTATGTCATAGGCAATAGTTTATATTTCCTAATCAAAGGCATAGGCTTAGGAAAGGAAATAATCCTCATAGTCCCAGTCACAGTCATAGGCAATGTTCATAGTCATAGGCAATGTCCATAGTCATAGGCAATGTTCATAGTCATAGGCAATGTTCATAGTCATAGGCAAATGTTCATGGTCATAGGCAATGGTTTTTAAGGTCCATAGTTTCATAGTCACGGTCTTATTTGTCCTCGAATCATAACAGTTCTTAATTAGGTTCAAGAGTATAGGCACTGATTCGAATAGAGTGATAGAGAGAGAGATTTGGCATATTCTTTTATTCCTTTAATTTCATGTCACGAACAAAGAAAAACGTTCAAATCTAGAAATAACTGACTTACAGAGATTAGATTAGAACAGAAAGATGGCGTTGCTATGATTCGTAGAAAAACAGTCGTTGAAGTCGTTTGAACCTTTTCTTGAATCCTAGCTTGACTTGAACCTCTTCTTGAAAATCTTTTAGCAGCATTTCCTCATCTTGATTTATTTTATATATATTATTTTACTCACTTATTTATTTATTTCTCAGAGGCAGCATAAGGATAGAAAAGAATTGTAAATAGAGAAGAAGACTAGGGTTGTTTATATAGTGTAGGAGTCAACGAATCTGGTCAGAAGGGTGTCCAAATACAGAGAAACGAATTTGGTGTAGGAAGATGGAAAAACGGCGGGGGGGGGGGGGGGTCGACCCCCATGTCGACTACCCAGTCGACCTGGGTGCCTTGGGCGGGAAAATTCCCGCCCAGCCCAATCTGGGTCCGATTTGAATTTTGAACTTCGCTGAATCTTCTGGAGGCCATATCTCCCTCATACGGACTCCGATTTACGCAAACTCGGACTCGTTTTCATGCAGAATTCCGAGACGAACGCAATGGCGCTGCCCATTTCCCTTGATTTTGATTTTAACTTTTAATTCTGCCTTGATTTGTGAATCTTAGTGTTACAGAATTACGGGGTGTTACATTCTCCCCCACTTAAAAGGATTTCGTCCCCGAAATCTTCAAGTTAGGAAGAATGTGTCCTACCATCCAATCACCCATCTACTCAACCATCCAATCACAGGTATTCATTGTCCTTAAAAGATTTCTAATGCTTTCATGTTTATATGCATAGTGTGTGTATATGTCTTTATCTAATGCAAAATCAGGCGGTCTACTGATTCAGTTGACCTCCTTAATGTGAATCATGTCAGTGCCATGCATCCAATCATGTATGCAAGCATCCTTGTAAATACTACATGCGTGCACAGCCATTCATCCATATGCAACATCCATATGATAACATATCAAGTTCAACTTACAAACAAATACACATTTGTAAATGCAATATGCAAGCGTCCGAACTTGATCTAGTGCCTAATACGTATGCATATGCATCCACGAGCAACCATTAACAACCACCAATCATGACATGTTTCAAATACATGTTTACATCCATTGGCTTCTACCTAAGGATCGAAGATACGACCTAGAGGATATACTTTGGAAAGAGAGAAACAATTATGCGCAAAGCTCCTTAACAAAGAAATCAAGGATGCACCCTTAAGGAAAAGGGTATGATGCTAGTATCTAGCCTTCTTGAGCTTTACTCCACTGTATCTTAACTAATTTAACTTCACGATTGTGAAGTTTCTGATCTCCATTTCCAAAATAAACAGATGTCAATTACAGCACCAAGTATATGTACTAAGATGATTAGAGGTCTCCCTCTTATCCGCCATGCCGTAACTATAAGGGTTGAAAGGTTACTACGTGCTCTATAGAGTGTCTGTCACAACTACTCATCTCTCACGCAATCCATCCTAGTCGAACTCGACATCCCTCAAGTACAAGCCCCAAAGGCCTAAACCAATATCAGACAAGCACCCAAGGAATATCTCCTCCGAACTTAGACGATCTATGTGAGATGATATAAACAAACTCGATAGCTATTCTCAAATCCCTACTAACCAAAAATAAACTGGTCGGACCACCAATTGGATTTGAGACTCTAGTGGGATCTTTCTACTATACAAGTACCATGGTGCAGAGACTCAACTATGCAAGTGGATACGAACAAATGCGAAGCGCTAAAGCCAAAGGAAATAGTATGAACAACAAAACTGGACTCTTCCAACAGGACTTCACTACCTTTCTCCTAGGTACGCTTGGTGGCGAAAGTAGGTTCTTGCCCTTCTAAAAATCTTGTTCCTTGTTATTGCCCTTGTCCTTAATTATATGCCTTATCATTCCCTAGCAAAGATACTTCCTCTTGTCTTAGGTTTTATAATTCCTTCCTTCCTTGTGAGTTAAATCTACATCCATGAATTCCTCATCCTAGGGTTGTGCTTCCTAGCCAAACTCCTCATCCCCTTCCGTGTGTATTCATGTTGACAAATCTCTCGAAAGCTGCTTCCATCGTACAGAAAACCCTATAAGCTTGAAAGAAAACTGCCCGTAAGTGAAACAACCACAGCCCTAGATGGAAGTCGGGTACTACTTTGCCCTTCGATGAGGTTACCTCCCAGAAAGCCAGGAGCCCCAGAGACTCAAGAAGGAAGGAGACAAGAATTCAGACAGAGAATCAGAAAGTAGTGCGTATGGCTTTGGGGAATATGCCTTTAAAACAAATCTTTTCTTTTAAAAATGCTTCTTTAAAAACCGTTTTGGAAATAATTTTTCAAATCCTTTATCTGATCTGGTAACCTTCAGCTCTGATACCACGTGTAACACCCCACATCCGTTAGTGTCACTCACAAAGGGAATGCACTAAGTTCTATGGAGCATTTAGGGTAAAAGATGCAGATAAATTACAAGACAGACATAAATTAAACAGCGGAAAATAAAATTTTGCTTTATTGATAAAATAGTTTGTACAACGATTTCTCTATAATATCAGAGTATCATCTATCTTACAAAATAAAGAAGCATAAAAATACATTTATATTCCCCAATTTTAGCAAGAGCCAGCCATAGCATCCGAAAAGAGAATCCAAGCAAACTTCGACAAATCTTCAAGCTGGGAAAGAGTAACAGTCCGACTTGACCTGAGCTATACTATTCCCTCCTTTACTACCGGGGGGGGGGGGGGGGGGGGACGGAAGAAAAGAAGACGAAAGAAAAACAGAGTCAGACATAAAGCCTGAGTAAGTTCAGTAACTTCTAGCATGTGAACATGGAAAAAAACAAACGACATGAATTAACTGAATACAAGATAAAACCATGATGATAGGGTCAGCAAGATTAGACAAGATAATCACAAGATATGCTAAGCTAAGATAAACTGGACATGCTCTAATACGCTGCTTTGCTATTTCCTTGTTATACTGGTTTCTATATCTCTGCACCGCCTAACTAGTGTCCCAACTAGTAACGATAACGTGATCCCAATCCCTGTATCTTTCATTGCCTTCGGGCATCCATTTATTATTTATTACCTAGATCTTAATCTAGGGTTTTCTATCAAATGCTTTCTAAATTAGAGTTTACGCTATCTGCTGAATGCTTCTCGGATTCAGGGTTCATGCCACCTAGTCCAACTAGGGATTATGCTACCTGACGAACGATGCCCCCAAGTCTAGGACACACTACCTAGAGTGGTATATGTTCCTATACTTTCCCACGCATGTATCGCGAATCGTTATCGCTTGTCTAGATGCACATGTCCTGTAATGTGCGACCCGAGTCCTGTGTCAGGGCAAATCAAGGAATACAGAACTCGGTCGGGAGCTTTCAGATATCTGCCGATGCAGATGCTAAGGTCTGTTTTTATTCCAGTAGCTATGGTCCCACTTGACCCCTCCCTCAACTAATGAAAGGCATACCTTGTAAAATGAGAACTATACGCCGGGCCCCGGTGCCCCATTATCCTATGGCCATCCGCAACCATAACTAGATAGCAAGTATATGGTCTTTTGGAGTTCTCCGCCTTTCCGCTTCACGTATCTCGATTGACTCAAGATGGATGGTAGACGACGAGTTGCTATCACAGGGCTACCGTTTTCTCGCCGAATCACGCCGGTCCATCCTAGTCTTTAGGTTGCCATATATTGCAACCAAGGCATACCCCTGGTTCTTCTACGCAGACCTTAACCTCTGTGAGCCCAGGAGGATCATCTGCAGCCTCACAGAGGGATACCAAGAGTACCCTCACGTCCCCTCGAAGCCTCGGGCTTCGTAACCCAATTCGTTGGAGCCTACTTTTTACTCAGACGGACATTCGCTCCTTCCCGTGTTATACTAAGAATTACTACTTAGTTTTACTAACTAAGATTTACCACTTAGTTTCCAGAATCGTTGTTTTCTTAACTAAAGTTTACTACTTAGTTCCCTTTCCCGTCAATTTGGATTGGTTAAGTGTCATTAGTCAATTCAAACCAACTTAACCCTCTTCATTTATCCTGTCAAACTGGTTAAGTGTTATCAGTAATTCATGTTGACTTAACCCCACCAAAAACCAAGTTATATTGGTTAAGTATTTCTTATTACTTAACCCTACCCATTTACCCTTTATTGGTTCAGTGTTCCTCTTTAACTTAACCTTGCCCGTCAGTTTTAACTAACCTGTTATTAACGGTTAAGTATTATCCCTTCATGTTTTAGACTTAACCCTATTCCTTTATCAAAATCTGATGGTTAAGTGTTCAAGTTTACTTAACCCTACGGTCTAGCCCAGCTAACATATCAAATTGGCTAAGTGTATTAAATCTTACTTAACCCCAACCTCTAGTCTAGTTAACATGTTAATTTGGCTAAGTGTATTAACTTTACTTAACCCCACTTTCTAGACTAGTTAACATGTTAATTTGGCTAAGTGTTTTCTTAGTTACTTAACCTCTACAAATCTTGTCTTGTTACCATGAGTTTGGTTAAGTGTCCCTGTGGACTTAGTCCTCCGTTCTAGCTTAACTGTGCTTAAGTTGGTTAAGTGTTCCTATGGACTTAACCCTCCCATTCTAGCTTAACTGTATGAACCTAACCCCACCTACCAGTCTTGTTATCATGTTGAGTTGGTTAAGTGTCTTAGTTAACTTAACCCTAGCAATTCTTGTTCTAGCTTTAACTAAATAAATTAAAGCCACGACCACTCACATTAGACAGATATTGTTGCGATTACTGGATGTGCCGGTTGGTTCCGGGCAGGTTTACATCGCAACTCAGTCTAACCTCGGGTTAGGCCTATTCGTGTTTTCTAGTTCAAAGGGTTTTGATTAATTTTCAAATCAGGTTTTGAAAGTAACCATCCCGTCCATCGGATCAGTTAGGGATAGCCAGGGAGAGCAGGAAACTTATATTTTCCAAACTCAAGCCTAGACACTATCCTCTCTGTCACCCTAGAACTTTCTGGTGTATTATCAAAAGAGATGTCATTAATAAACCTTTAATTTGTCTAAATTAGTATTTCCTCATTTAGGACAAATTCTATAAGTAAATTATTCCTAATTTACTTATTTCCCAATTACTCTTTTTATGTAAATTGTCAACATTTATTCTTATGGCCCATTCTCCCCTCTATATCATATTTATGCCCTTTTGGTATGTAAACTATACCAAATTAAGTGTCACTAACCATGATTTTGCTAAACCTGATAGTTATTCCCAACTATTGCCAATTTCACATTTATGCCAATATACTTACCGTGCCAAATTAGCTAATCCAATTTCGATTCAACATTCTAATTCACGTCAAACTAGACTTATTACTCTAGTTCACAATTCATGTAAATGCTAGATTTACACGCCAATACTAGATTCAAATTACACATCCTATAATTCATGTCAAATTTATCCAATTTGCATGCCGTAATGCATGTTCCCAATTTATGTCAATTTCCAAGTTAAAAACTACGCTTTAGTAAATTTCATATTTTGCCCAAATCGTATTCCCACCGTTCGAATAATCGTGATTCAATCTAGATTATAGATAAATCTAGATTCGCAGAAAATAGGGAATGAACCAAAGATGCTATGCAAAAGATAGACATAATAACTGGCATAAAAAGGGTTGAATAACGACGTTGGTTCAAGAACATGGGTAGACCTAACTTAATAGGTAAATTCCCAAGGTCTATAACCAAAGAAAACCAAGAATAGACAGAATAGAGACGTAGGTTCAAGAACATGGGTAGACCTAACTTAATAGGTAAATTCCCAAGGTCTAAAACCAAAGATAACCAAGAATAGACAGAATAGATGATCGGGTTTAGACCCAATTTCATAGTCACAAAACTTAAGCAACACTTTCCTAGTCATGAATCACAGGTGTTTAATCACAGATGTCCTTGTTATGTCATAGGCAATAGTTTATATTTCCTAATCAAAGGCATAGGCTTAGTCAAGGAAATAATCCTCATAGTCCCAGTCACAGTCATAGGCAATGTTCATAGTCATAGGCAATGTCCATAGTCATAGGCAATGTTCATAGTCATAGGCAATGTTCATAGTCATAGGCAAATGTTCATGGTCATAGGCAATGGTTTAAAGGTCCATAGTTTCATAGTCACGGTCTTATTTGTCCTCGAATCATAACAGTTCTTAATTAGGTTCAAGAGTATATGCACTGATTCGAATAGAGAGAGAGATTTGGCATATTCTTTTATTCCTTTAATTTCATGTCACGAACAGAGAAAAACGTTCAAATCTAGAAATAACTGACTTACAGAGATTAGATTAGAACAGAAAGATGGCGTTGCTATGATTCGTAGAAAAACAGTCGTTGAAGTCGTTTGAACCTCCTCTTGAATCCTAGCTTGACTTGAACCTCTTCTTGAAAATCTTTTAGCAGCATTTCCTCGTCTTGATTTATTTTATATATATTATTTTACTCACTTATTTATTTATTTCTCAGAGGCAGCATAAGGATAGAAAAGAATTGTGAATAGAGAAGAAGACTAGGGCTGTTTATATAGTGTAGGAGTCAACGAATCTGGTCAGAAGGGCATCCAAATACAGAGAAACGAATCTGGTGCAGGAAGCTGGAAAAACGGAGGGGGGGGGGTCGACCCCCAGGTCGACTACCCAGTCGACCTGGGTGCCTTGGGCGGGAAAATTCCCGCCCACTCCAATCTGGGTCCGATTTGAATTTTGAACTTCGCTGAATCTTCCGAAGGCCATATCTCCCTCATACAGACTCCGATTTACGCAAACTCAGACTCGTTTTCATGCAGAATTCCGAGACGAACGCAATGGCGCAGCCCATTTCCCTTGATTTTGATTTTAACTTTTAATTCTGCCTTGATTTGTGAATCTTAGTGTTACAGAATTACGGGGTGTTACAGGAGCAGTGCTTGAAAAAGGAGTTCGACTATCTTCATCAGTGGATTTGGAATGTAAAGCGTTTTAATAATGATTTTGTGTTGAAATTTCCGAAGAATTTCTTAGATGGTGAAAGGATCTTGAATGTAGATAGAGGCGTTCTTTGTTTGAGGCCTTGGAGTCTTCGTTTCAATTCCGCTAAACCTAAAGAGATAGCGAGGATCTGGATCACTTTGAAGAACTTACCGATTAATTTTCATAATCGTTGGATGGTAAGCTTGATTCTGATGAAAGTGGGGGAGGTTACAAATCTGCAGCAAAAGATTTGGGATGTGGTTGATCTTTCTTATTTGAGAGTGGAGGTTGAAGTTCCTATGCCGGTGTATTTGCCATCACTGTTGAGAATTTTTTCAAAGAGATCGTATCATGAAGTGGAGATAAGTAGGTTCTTTGGGAACCCAACAAGATGCCGGATCCAGTTGAATTCAAAAATGTGGTATTTAGGAAAGACTCTGAAGGTATTCTGAAAACTTGGAAAGCTAAGAGTGATGTGCATCTGTGACGGCCCGCCCCGTACCAGCTTGCATTTCCTCTGAAGATGCGCTGTACACATACCCGACTAGCACGGAACGGTCGTCAAAGAAAGGAAAGGAGAGGATTAACCAACAAGGAACCTGTAGAATGTCTCACAATGCACGGAACAAAATAAAATAATAACATACTTGACATAAAACAAGTGAGACAGTGCATAAGCTGATAACTAAAACCAACATCAACATCATCATCAAAGCAGCGGAAATCCAAATACAGCTTATGATCCAACATGATTATTTCAACTTTAAACTGTCTCTAAAGCAAAAGAAAACTAAAGTAGAAGATGCACTACTAATGCCCAAGCAGTGATCTTCAACAACACAGGGAGAATACTATATGTATCATACATGGAAGCCTCCTGCCCGCCTCCGAATCAGCTACTCGCGCGTCACCAGCTAACCTGTCTCTAGTCTGCTCATGTGAGCACCCAGAGTAATAAGAAGAGACATAAAACTCTGGGTCAGACAAAAAGTCTGGTATGAGCGATAAGCATCTAAACAGAACAATAACAGGTATACTAAACCATACCTGAACCTGGACCTGCAACCAAAGAGTTAGCACTACATACCGTACAATACTCTAAGGTGCCACTAAACAGATGGTGTAAAGAGTACGGGGGTGGAGGTGTGCATGTCATAATGATGGGAAAACATATCAATCATAGCAACCATCCTCACATCTCTCACTCAGTGCGTAAAGTATACGATGTCCACCACTGTCAATCACTAGACCCATCGAAGTAGTGACGGAGTTCGACTTGTACAACTACTGCTACTACTAAGCTTACCACATGGAGTCATGACCAAATCTTTACAAATGACCCCACTTCATTGGTCTATAGCCCCCTTTAGTCGTACCTAGGCCACTGTGGCCCTGAATTCGTTCACGTACTCCCTACACATAGTGATTCAAAGCTACAGATATCGACAACCCCTTTGCACACGTCCCGCAGCAAAGCCCAATCATGAAGCTCACTCATTGGTTCCCAACTGGATCCTGAGTCAAAGCTCCTCATTTGGACTTCCTTTGCATCTCGGGTTCTGGTCATCACCTTCTTCTCCGGACCGGTCTTCATTTCTCCACCTTACTTTACTTCAAGTCGTGGTCATAAGCTCCTCGGTTCGGACCTGAATACTCCTCCCTAAGCAATCGGATCGGTTCGGAATCTCCAGCTCAACCTTCCTCTTTGCTTCGGGTCGGATCGGGGTGATCTTCCTCCAGCGGTTCGGATCGGAGTCCACACCTCCTGGCTTCATGGAAAACTCCTCGGGTTCGGTCCTTCTTCCCAAGCAATCGGATCGGGTCGGGTCTCTCAAGCTTCTCCATCAGGTCGGCTCGGAATTCTAGCTCCATAGCACCAGATCGGTTCGGTTCGGATATGCCCCTTCCGTTCAGCTCGTGAGGCTACATGACTCCAGAACATCGGTTCGTGGGGAGGTCTCCTGGTCGGTTCGGTTCGGGCTCCTCCCTCCGATCCGGTCCGGATCGGCCAAATTCCTGCAATTCATTCCAGCGACTGTTTACGCCGTTTGACGGCGTTTTCGACCAATCTAACACTTCTAGACAATCGCAAATCATGTCATACAGTCATAGCAAAATGTAACATCAACCACAAACATCAAAACAATAACTATAGTATGTAAAATGGATCAAACATACCCAAAATCCCATATTTCCCTTAAATATATTTAAGCAAAACTAATCATAGGGTTAACAAAACTTAACCAAATCAAACCAAATTTCTAACAGAGGCATAAAATATTATTTAAGAATTTCTAAACATTTTTCCAGAATTTATTAATGTATAAATTCGCTAATCTTCACTAATTACCCTTAATTAACCGTAATTAGTGCAAAACTTATGCAAATCACTCACCTTGGCCACAAATAAAATTTTCAGAACTGAAACCTCACTGATTTGGGTGAGTACTGATGTCTAACAGCAGCTCTAATACTGATTTGGTGAATATCTTCTTTGATTTGATGTAGATTAGGCCAAAACTTGATTAGAAAGTGATTAGAAGGTGATTTGGGTGTTGGAGGCCATTGCTAGGGTTCCAAGAATGAAAGTGGCGGCTGAAAGAAATGTTTTCTAACCATAATCAGCCCCTATACATCTCCAATCCCGAAATCCCCTTTGGGCCTAGCTGCTAATTACCCGGTTAAGCCCAATTAAGCTGTTTTTCACCATCTGAAACTTCCCAAACGGTGAGTCCGTTTGGCTAATGTGACCACTCTACGGAATTGTAAACCATCATCCGGAGCCAACGGAAGTGGTTTCAGGTCAAAATTCCTTTCCAGTCAAAAGTTATGGCCAAAACAGTACCAACTAGGGGTAAAATGGTCATTTAAAAATTGACAAAAATCATGAACATGGGAAATGACCCTAATAGTCGTCTCCCAAAGTTACATGATCATACGACTTCATATGTGAAAGAAATAAATATTCTACGATCCTATGATGCGTAGAATGCGGGTCGTTACACTCTCCCCCCTTAAGAAATTTCGTCCCCGAAATTCCTTAACCCAAAACATACAAAGGATCCTGCATGCCTAATAGCCACATACAACAATCAAACATGCAAAACAAGCAAACAAGCCTATCCTAGCATGCGGAAAAACTAAATCGAAGTTAAAATCTTACCAGGCAAAGAGTTCTGGATACGTCTTCCTAATGCTCTCCTCTGTCTCCAAGGTACAGTCATTCTCATCCTCGCCCCACTGGACTTTGACTAGATTCACCGCTTTCCTTCGAAGTTACTTCATATCGCTCCCAACAATACGCATAGGCTTGCGGTTCCCAATCGCCTCGGGCTCAACTTCGACATCATCCAACTGATCAGGTGAAATAATCACCTCTGGGTTGTGCACGAATTTCCTTAACTGGGAAACATGAAATACGTTGTGAACTCCTGCCCTCTTTTCTGGTAATTCAACTTTATATGCCAAATTCCCAATTTGCTCCAGAACTCGGAAAGGACCAACAAATCTTGGTGTTAACTTGCCTCTCATGCCAAATCGTATCACGCTCTTCAACGGAGATATCTTGACAAACACCAAGTCGTCAATGGAGAACTTTAATTCTCTTCTCCTCTTATCAGCATAACTCTTCTGCCTATCTTGGGCAGCCTTCATTTGCTGTTGGATAATCTTAAGCTTAGCTGAAGTTTCTCTTATCACATCGGGTCCAAGCACAAACTTCTCGCCAGTTTCTACCCAACATGACGGTGAGTTGCACGGTCTTCCGTACAAAGCTTCAAACGGAGCCATACCGATACTGGATTGGTAGCTATTATTATATGCAAACTGTACTAGATGCAAATGGTCATCCCATGATCCACCAAAATCCAGTACACAAGCTCTCAAGAGGTCTTCCAATATACGATTCACCCTCTCTGTTTGACCATCGGTTTGAGGATGATACGTGGTATTGAGATGTAATTCTGATCCTAACACCTCTTGTAAGCTCTTCCAAAATCCACTAGTGAACAACGGATCTCGGTCACTCACAATGCCCTTGGGTATTCCATGAAACCTCACTACCCACTTTATGTACAGTTCCGCTAATTTAGCTGCCGTTCTGTTTGACTTGACGGGTATAAACCTCGCACTCTTAGTCAACCGGTCCACAATCACCCAAATGCTATCATGACCCGATCTAGTCCTTGGTAACCCATCAATGAAATCCATTGACACTTGTTCCCATTTCCATTCTGGAATTTCTAATGGTTGTATCAAACCACTAGGTTTCTTTTGCTCAGCTTTAACTAGCTGGCAATTCATGCATTTGGATATAAACTTCCCAATGTCTCTTTTCATCCCTTCCCAGTAGTAGGTCTGCTTCATATCTCGATACATCTTGTTACCACCGGGGTGTATAGTCAGTTTTGAGTGATGACATTCTCTAAGCACTTCATCTCTCAATCCATTGACATTGGGTACAACTAGTCTTCCATTCTTTCTAAGCCATCCATCTCGATCAAGCCCATACTTGTTCATCTCCTCGTCGATACCCATCTCTAACTTGGAGATGACTTCCAATAAGTTAGGATCGCTCCTCTGACTGGAACCAATCCGCTCAATCAAAGTGGGCCTGATCGTCAAACTTGCTAACATTTCTGGATCCAATTCGCACTTTAGTCTGAAATCATACCCAGCGATGTACTCCAGTTGATCCCATTCAAGAAACATAGCCCCTAAACTGGCATGTCTTCTACTCAATGCATCGGCTACCGCATTGCCCTTTCCTGGTGTATATGCGATGTCAAAATCATAGGAAGCCAAGAATTCTAGCCACCTTTGCTGCCGGAGATTTAGATCTTTCTGAGAGAAGAGATACTTTAACGATTTATGATCGGTAAACAACTCGAATCTTTCTCCCAAGAGATAATGTCTCCACATCTTCAACGCGAACACGATCGCTGCCAATTCCAAATCATGGGTAGGGTATCTTCTCTCGTGCGGTTTCAATTGCCGACTTACATAAGCTACAACCCTACCGCCTTGCATCAATACAACACCTAGTCCGGTACCACAAGCATCCGTGTATACCGTCATCTCTTCATTCCCCTTAGGAATGACTAACACTGGTGCGCATATCAACTTGTCCTTTAGACTCTTGAATGCACTCTCGCACCTTTCATCCCAGAAAAAAGCTTGATTCTTCTTGGTCAACTGGGTCAATGGTGCTGCTATCTTGGAGAAACCTTGGAAAAACTTACGATAGTATCCAGCTAATCCCAAGAAACTTCTTATGTCCGTTGCATTCTTGGGCGTAGACCAATCTTGTACCGTAGCCACCTTCGCAGGATCCACGGCGATACCATTCTCTGAAACAACATGGCCCAAGAACCTCACTTCCCTCCTCCAGAAGTGACACTTAGAAAACTTTGCTTTCAATTGGTGTTTTCTCAGCACCTCCATCACTATCCTTAAATGTTCCTTGTGTTCTTCCTCCGTTCTCGAGTAGACCAAAATATCATCCACGAACACAAGGAAAAACTTATTCAACTGATCTCTGAATACCCTATTCATAAGATCCACAAAATATGCTGGGGCATTGGTCAGCCCGAATGGCATGACCAACCACTCATAAAATCCAGACGGCGTCCGAAATGCCGTTTTAGCTATACTCTCAGCTTCCACTCTAAGCTGATGAAAACCTGTCGCGAGATTCGACTGAGAAAATACTCTCGCACCACTCAACTGATCGAACAAATCATCTATCCGCGGTAGAGGATACTTGTTCTTCCTTGTTACTTTATTCAACTCGCGGTAGTCTACACACAAACGAAGGGAACCATCCGCCTTGGTAGCAAACACAACTGGTGCTCCCCATTCAGAAACACTCCTTCTGATAAATCCCTTCTTCAAAAGATCGCTGATTTGCACCCCGAGCTCTCGCTGCTCCCTTGGTGCCATACGACGAAGTGGCATCACTATAGGTCTGGCATCTTTCACCAAGTCAGTACGGAACTCAATCTCTCGATGTGGTGGAAGCCCGGTCACTTCTTCGAAGACATCCGGATACTGGCCAACCACGGGCAAACCTGACAACTCACTATGCGGGATGTCAAGGGAATTTAGAAAACTAGCCATTACCCCCTCGCTAGGTAGACCACCAAACACTACCCTCCGCCCATCGTCCGCTCTAACTGTCACCAAAAAGCCCTCACAGTCTACCACCACCCCGTATCTTTGGAGCCAATCTACTCCCAAAATAATGCCAAACCCAGTAAAGCCCAAAACAAAGCAATCACAAACAAACTTGCATCCATGACTCGATAAGACCACATTACGACAAATCATGTTAAGGTTAGTTGAACCACCAATTGGGTTCGTCACTACTAAAGGTCTATCGACAATCTCGGGCTCTAATCCCAACCTATCTACCAGGTCACTAGATATGAAAGAACTGGAAGCCCCGGTATCAAACAAAACTCTAACAGGAACGTCATAAACAGAAAGCATACCTCGAATGACGACATTCTTTCCCTTCTCCGCCGCGGTTGGGGGCATTCGACGAAGAAGGAATAGCACTAAGGGCATATGCTTTCACCATTTGCTTTTCTTTAGGGCGTTGCGGACACTTGTCCTTGTGATGACCCATTTGGCCATAGTTGAAGCACTTCCTATCCGCTGGCTTGGCCCGACAATTACTAGCATAATGGCCCTTCTTACCACAGCTGAAGCACTCAACATCTTGCTTATTCTTTTTCTTCTGGCCATCCTTAGTCTGATTCAGCTTTCTCTTATTCTGGGAACCACCCTTGCCTCCACCACTTGCTTGTGGCTTTGGCTCCTCTGCAGATGCAACCTCAGTCTTCGGCTTAGGGTAAAGACTTTCTGATCTTAATGCTTTCACCACAATCGATTCGAATGTCTCTTCGATATGGTTAATAAGCCTTTCCCCCAAGTACTGATCCAAACCAGTTATGAATTTCTCATTCTTCTTCTCGGCAGTATCAATAAGAGATAACCCGTACTTCGACAAAGTGTCGAATTCAGCAATATACTCCGAGACAGCTCTGCCATTCTGCTTGAGCTCCAAGAATTTCTTAAACAGCATTGACTTCTGAGCAGCTGGAATGAACTTCTCGCTAAAGCGAACCTTAAACTGCTCCCAAGTAATTTGATCCTCGGGAGTAGCTACCTTTATAGCATTCCACCAATTCATTGCCCGCCCTTGCAGCTGACGGGACGATAGCTTTCTCTTCATCGCATCCTCGATACCCAAATCCTCGAAGATACGTTCGCAACTATCCAACCAATCTTGAACATCCATAGCCGACTCCGTTCCGTGGAACGGCTTCCCACCAAGACTAGTATAATCCTTATTCAGCTTGGCGAAATCGGCCCTAGGCGCCTGCACTAGTGGACCACCACCATTTTCACCATTGGGAGCTGCCCTCTGCACGTCCCTAAGCATCTCTCTCATGAGGTCAGTAAACATCGTCCTCATGTCAGCAGCATTCCCATTATTGGCTCCTCTACCGGTACCCCTTGCGTATCGGCTCATCGCTTAATCTGCACAGAGAAAACGATTAACCATCTCCATAGTGGTGCTAGTGCAGTACGAATTTATCCTTTGTTATACTATTAGTACATATACATATAGCTTTTGAAAACCAAAGTAATCACAAATACGCGCTCTCATATACGTATACTATCTCTCCCTGATAACTTCCCTAGGTTAACTACGCAACCTAGAGCTCTGATACCAAGTGTGACGGCCCGCCCCGTACCAGCTTGCATTTCCTCTGAAGATGCGCTGTACACATACCCGACTAGCACGGAACGATCGTCAAAAAAGGAAAGGAGAGGATTAACCAACGAGGAACCTGTAGAATGTCTCACAGCGCATGGAATAAAATATAATAATAACATACTTGACATAAAACAGGTGAGACAGTGCATAAGCTGATAACTAAAACCAACATCAACATCATCATCATCATCAAAGCAGCGGAAATCCAAATACAGCTTATGATCAAACATGATTATTTCAACTTTAAACTGTCTCTAAAGCAAAAAAAAGCTAAAGTAGAAGATGCACTACTAATGCCCAAGCAGTGATCTTCAACAACACAGGGAGAATACTATATGTATCATACGTGGAAGCCTCCTGCTCGCCTCCGAATTAGCTACTCGTGCGTCACCAGCTAACCTGTCTCTAGTCTGCTCGTGTGAGCACCCAGAGTAATAAGAAGAGACATAAAACTCTGGGTCAGACAAAAAGTCTGGTATGAGCGATAAGCATCTAAACAGAACAGTAACAGGTATACTAAACCATACCTGAACCTGGACCTGCAACCAAAGAGTTAGCACTACATACCGTACAATACTCTAAGGTGCCACTAAACAGATGGTGTAAAGAGTACGAGGGTGGTGGTGTGCATGTCATAATGATGGGAAAACATATCAACCATAGCAACCATCCTCACATCTCTCACTCAGTGCGTAAAGCATACGATGTCCACCACTGTCAATCACTAGACCCCTCGAAGTAGTGACGGAGTTCGACTTGTACAACTACTGCTACTACCAAGCTTACCACATGGAGTCATGACCAAATCTTTACAAATGACCCCACTTCATTGGTCTATAACCCCCTTTAGTCGTACCTAGGCCACCGTGGCCCTGAATCCATTCACGTACTCCCTACACATAGTGATTCAAAGCTACATACATCGACAACCCCTTTGCACACGTCCCGCAGCAAAGCCCAATCATGAAGCTCACTCATTGGTTCCCAACTGGATCCTGAGTCAAAGCTCCTTATTTGGACTTCCTTTGCATCTCGGATTTTGGTCATCACCTTCTTCTTCGGACCGGTCTTCATTTCTCCACCTTACTTTACTTCAAGTCGTGGTCATAAGCTCCTTGGTTCGGATCGGAATACTCCTCCCTAAGCAATCAGATCGGTTTGGAATCTCCAGCTCAACCTTCCTCTCTGCTTCGGGTCGGATCGGGGTGATCTTCCTCCAGCGGTTCGGATCGGAGTCCACACCTCCTGGCTTCATGGAAAACTCCTCTGGTTCGGTCCTTCTTCCCAAGCAATCGGATCGGGTCGGGTCTCTCAAGCTTCTCCATCGGGTCGGCTCGGAATTCTAGCTCCATAGCACCAGATCGGTTCGGTTCGGATATGCCCCTTCCATTCAGCTCGTGAGGCTACATGACTCCAGAACATCGGTTCGTGGGGAGGTCTCCTGGTCGGTTCGGTTCGGGCTCCTCCCTCCAATCCGGTCCGGATCGGCCAAATTCCTGCAACTCATTCCAGCGACTGTTTACGCCGTTCGACGGCGTTTTCGACCAATCTAACACTTCTAGACAATCGCAAATCATGTCATACAGTCATAGCAAAATGTAACATCAACCACAAACATCAAAACAATAACTATAGTATGTAAAATGGATCAAACATACCCAAAATCCCATATTTCCCTTAAGTATATTTAAGCAAAACTAATCATAGGGTTAACAAAACTTAACCAAATCAAACCAAATTTCTAACAGAGGCATAAAATATTATTTAAGAATTTCTAAACATTTTTCCAGAATTTATTAATGTATAAATTCGCTAATCTTCACTAATTACCCTTAATTAACCGTAATTAGTGCAAAACTTATGCAAATCACTCACCTTGGCCACAAATAAAATTTTCAGAACTGAAACCTCGCTGATTTGGGTGAATACTGATGTCTAACAGCAGCTCTAATACTGATTTGGTGAAGATCTTCTTTGATTTGATGTAGATTAGGCCAAAACTTGATTAGAAAGTGATTAGAAGGTGACTTGGTGTTGGAGGCCATTGCTAGGGTTCCAAGAATGAAAGCGGCGGCTGAAAGAAATGTTTTCTAACCCTAATCAGCCCCTATACATCTCCAATCCCGAAATCCCCTTTGGGCCTAGCTGCTAATTACCCGGTTAAGCCCAATTAAGCTGTTTTTCACCATCTGAAACTTCCCAAACGGTGAGTCCGTTTGGCTAATGTGACCACTCTACGGAATTGTAAACCATCATCCGGAGCCAATGGAAGTGGTTTCAGGTAAAAATTCCTTTCCAGTCAAAAGTTATGGCCAAAACAGTACCAACTAGGGGTAAAATGGTCATTTAAAAATTGACAAAAATCATGAACATGAGAAATGACCCCAATAGTCGTCTCCCAAAGTTACATGACCATACGACTTCATATGTGAAAGAAATAAATATTCTACGATCCTATGATGCGTAGAATGCGGGTCGTTACAGCATCTTCAGAATGTTTTTCTAAATATTCCTGAAGGATGGGGGGAACCTTCTTCTATCTTTGGTGGTGGTGATGCTCAGGAAGATCTGGGGAGTTTGCATGCTAGTCAGGTGGAGTCCCATGTAGTGGAAAATGTTGAAGAGGTGCTGGAAAGTGATGGTTCAAATGGTGAACAGGTGGGAGATGCTTCTGTTGTTGTGAGTAGCTCTCGTTCAAAGGGCAAAGAAGTTGTAGGCGCCTCTGGAATCACTTTTCTTAGGAGGAGTGCGAGAAGGAGTCAAGGCATGGAACATCCACTTGAAGGTAGTGTTTTCATTCTTGCTTTTCTTAATAGTTTATCAAATGAGCAATTATATGAGTTAGCTGTTAAGTCTGGTTTTAACATGAGCAATATTGATGCTAACATTGCTGATTTTAAGAAGAAAAAATTAGAGAGGGTTAACTCAAATAAATGATAGCTGTGTCTTGGAATGTGCGTGGTTTAGGCAAACCCAAAAAATGCCATAGGGTTAAGAATGTTTTATTTACTCTTAATCCTGATATTGTGTTCATTCAAGAATCTAAGATTGCTAATGTTGATGATTTTTGTTTCATGTCTATGGGTGGTTCAATGTTGGACGGATGGAGTCATCTGAATCCTTCTGGCAGTTCAGGTGGTCTAATGATGGGTTGGAGCTGTGATAAGTGGGAATTAAAACAGGAAATAAAAGACACACATTGTTTGCACGTGGTGTTATGTTTGAAGAGCTCTGGTGTTCATTATCTCTTCACTTATGTATACGGCCCTCAAACTAGAGAAGAAAGAAAATTACCGTGGGAAGACTATTTGCAATTTGATAATTCTTTTCAAGGTCCATGGTTGATTGGTGGGGATTTCAATGTTACGAGATTCTCATTTGAGAGAAATAAAAGAGTAGAGAATTATGGGGAGGATATGGAAGATTTTGGAGAGTTTGTTAGAGAATGTAATTTGATTGATTTGCCGTTGAACAATCGAAATTACACTTGGAGTAGCAGAAGGGATGATCCTACTTTGGTGAAGCTGGACAGGTTTTTCATAAATCCTGAATTTGAAGACCTTCATCCTCTATCTTCCCAGAGGGGTTTTGCTTCATTAATTTCTGACCACTGTCCGATCATACTTGATACCGGTGACAGATTGCCCAAGAATACTATGTTCAGATTTGAAAAGATGTGGTGTTTAGAGGAAGGTTTTGATGATATGTTGATGAACAAGTGGTCTTAATTCTCGAGTTTGGAGGAGGCTGCAGGTTCTATCAGGAGGAAACTGAAGCTATTGAGATCCTTTTTGAAGAAGTGGAATAAAGAGGTTTTTGGTTCTATTAAGAGAAAGAAAGAAGGTTTGGAGAATGAGATTTTGAATATAAATATTGTGGCTGAACAAAGAATGTTATCTGATGTGGAGAAAGATCTTTTGAGAGACAAAGAGAAGGAGCTTCTAACTGTAATTGATCAAGAAGAAGTTTACTGGAGGCAACGTTCTAGAGATCAATGGATTAAAGAAGGAGACAAGAACACTGGTTATTTTCATCGTATAGCCAATGGTAGAAGACGCTCTAATATGATATGCAGTATTGAACATGAGGGGGTGGAAGTTTCTAATCAGGAAGATTTGAATAAGATTTTCACTGATTATTATAGTAAGCTGTTTGGTTCTGTTAATAATGTGAACTTAGAAGTGAACTGGAGTGCTTTATATCTAGTCAGTTTGGATCTATCCTGTTTAGATTCAAGTTTCACCGAAGATGAGATTTTTGCTGCTTTGAAAGACATGCCGAATGATAAAGCACCAGGTCCAGATGGTTTTTCAAACTTTTTCTTTAAAAATTATTGTAACTGGATCAAGGTGGATATCATGAATCTGTTCAGAGATTTTGAAAATGGTTCCATCAATTTTGAGAAAATTAGCTACGCAAATGTGGTTCTTATTCCAAAGAAGGAAGGTTGCTTATCACCATCAGACTTTAGACCAATTAGCTTATTAAACAATACTTACAAGTTAATTACTAAAGTGCTTGCTAATAGACTGAAGATGGTCATGGAGAAGCTAATTGACAAGGCCCAAACTGCATTTATTAAAGGAAGATACATTCTTGAAGGGGCAGCATTGGTTCAGGAGTGGTATCTTATTGTTCTCGTAACTCTTTGCCTTGTGCGCTTTTGAAGTTAGACTTTGCAAAGGCTTTTGACACAGTAGGCTGGAACTTCATCCTGCAACTGTTGGAAGCCAGAGGTTTCAGTAGTAAGTGGATTGGATGGATTAGTGGCATTTTCAAGGCAAGTAAGGCTAATGTGTTTGTGAATGGAATAGCTGGGAAATCGATCAGCTCTAAGAGGGGATCGAGGCAAGGAGATCCGTTGTCGCCACTGTTGTTTGATCTGACAGCTGATGTTTTTACCCAGATTTTGAAACTGAGTTGTGTGAATGGTATTTTGAAGAGCTTTGGAGATGATCTTGTTATGGGTGGTATTACGTCTCTTCATTATGCTGATGACACGATAATTTTTAGCAACCCTGACTGTAAGTATATTGCTACTCTCAAATTTATTCTCTATGCTTTTGAGAGTATTTCTGGACTACAGATCAACTTTCATAAGAGTTCTGTTTTAGTGGTTGGAGCTGATAATGGAGTTGTAGATGATATTGCGAGGATGTTGAACTGTAAAGTGGGTACCTTTCCATTGAATTATTTGGGACTCTGTATAAGGCTGGGCAAATTATTAAAGGATGATTGGTACACTCTTGTTAGCAAAGTGGATACCAGATTGTCTAAATGGAAAGGAAGATCTCTTTCTAAATCAGGAAGATTAATTTTAGTTAATTCTGTTCTATCAGCTACTCCTTTGTACTGGTTTTCTTTTTATAATGTTCCTGATTGGGTTATAAAAAAGATTGATGCAGTGAGGAGAAGCTTTCTTTGGACTGGGAAAAGTGAAGCTAGTGCTGCAACTTGTCTAATCTCTTGGAAACAAGTGTGTAAATCTAGAGAGCAAGGGGGATTGGGAGTTTTGAACTTGATGGAAATGAATACTGCATTACTATGCAGATGGCTTTGGAGTATATCATCTCACAAGGATTCGTTGTGGTGTGAGTGGGTTGTTAACACTATTATGGAGGTAGCTTTTCTCTCTATACTAATGTTGATCATCCCTCTATGTTTTGGAAAGGAGTCATTAGCTGTTCTCAGATGTTCAAGGTGCAGTTTAGTTTGAAGGTGAATAATGGAAGATGGAGCTACTTTTGGTTTGATAAGTGGCTCTTACCTACAACACTGATTTCGGAGTTTGATTTGCTTTATGAAATTTCTTGTGATAAGTTGGCCTTTGTTTCAGAGGATTATGATTCTTCAGCTGTTGCTTTTAAGTAGAAGTTGAGTTTCAACAGAATTATTGAAGGAAGGGCTTTAATTCAGTTACTGAAACTGTTTAGTCTTTTGGAAAATGTGAATTTAGGTGTTGAAGATGATGTGTGTTTGTGGAGAGACAAAACTAAATTGTCAGTGAAAAAGTGTTATGAGTTATTGAATTTCTCTGGTAGGAAATTCATGCACTTTGCATGCATGTGGGGTTGCAATGTCCCATTGAAGGTTCGAATGCATATGTGGGTGGTTTTGCATGGGAAATTAAATACAAAAAGTATGCTGAGAAGGAAGAATATTAATGTGGACGCTACATGTGTGTTGTGTGGTTTCGAGGAAGAAGACTGCACTCATTTATTCCATGAATGCGATTTGGCTTTTTATGTATGGGTCAAGTGTTTAGTTAATATTAACATTGATCTTATGTGGAAAGATTCTTTGAGGGACAAGACACAGTTTTGGGAAAATATTCCCTCAAAACAACTTGCGTTTCTTAACTTGTCTTTTTGTTGGGTTTTGTGGTACGAAAGGAATAACCGTTGCTTTAAAAACACTGCTACATCATCGAATGCTGTTTTGTTCTAAGTACTGAAGTTTTACTATAAGTGGATGGGTATTGATGATTGGTTATTTGTTGATTTTGTTACAGATAGCAGCGGAGCTTGGTGATTGGCTCCACGCTGCTTGGAAGGGATGCTGTTGGTCACTTTTGCTTTACATGCTTTCATTTGTTTTGTAGTAGCTATTGTTTTTTGTTAGCTCCTGCATGGGCAAAACTAATGTAGTATTTCTTTTTGGCTCGTGTATGAGCAGTCTGGGATGTAACTATGTGACCAACAGGACTTTCTATTTCTATGCAGTATTTATATATGGCTAGGCATGTTACTGCCTCTACCTTTCTGCTCAAAAAAAGAAAAGAAATCTATTCAAATTAGGAATTATAAACAAATGCGTATATTTCGTGTTATATTTATCTTTTATTGTTGCAATAATCAAGTCAAAATCTGGGTTGCAAGTTTATATGTTATAGTGATTGTTTTTCCCATTTTATTGTCATATGTTAATATGCACATTTGTGCTACAGTTGAGGAAAATATGGGAAATGACTTGTACACCTTTAAAATTTCAATACGGATTGACATTTCAAAAACGTGGTAAGGACTCTAATTTCATTCGCTTAATTTACGTCTATATATATATATATGTATATAATGTAATCAACATATATTAATACGTGTTAAGTGCGTAATAAATAGGATTAAATTAGGAATATAATTTGAATGTCCCCATGGGAATTTGTATGTTTGTATGTGTGAAAGTTAATGGCTTCATTAATATTAATGATATGTAGACATGCAGTTAACCATTACTTGTAGTAGAAGTCTGCCCAGAACCGACCAGCATATACACCGTTTATAAGTAAATCTTGTGTATGTGAGTGGTCCAAGCGGCATAGGCCATTGTAGTTACTACGCTCTGATGCGAGGTTAGACCCAACTTGTAGAAGTCTACCCAGAACCGCCCGACAAATCTAGCATCTACAAGTGGTATGCCTAATGTGAGATGTCTAGTGTGCATATATATATATATATATATATATATTGCATGTAGAGTAGGCCTTCCTTGGGAAATAGGTATTAAGTGGCTGACCTATCTCTCGTTGGGTATTAAGTGGTTAGTACTAGGTTCGTTCTTAAGGTTCAGTCCTTGGTTCAGGAACTAAGTCATTAGTGTCTTCCTTTGAGAATTAATGGTTATTAGGTCTGCCTTTATCCTATAAGGTATTAAATGGTCCTTGTAGACGATAACGTGTTTAGTGTAATTCTCCAAGTAATGTCAGCTTCTTATTTAGGGGATAGTTAGGGATGTATTATGTATACATGGTCTAAGGAGCCACCATCTAAGGGAAGTATTAAGTAACTAGAAGTTCACCCATAGGAACAGCTAGATAGTAACAAGAGGGTTCGCCAGGGGTTTCTTCTTTAAAAAGGTTGTGTTCTATCCTAGTATTAAGTAGCCGTTACTATTTCTCACTCTGTAAGGAGAGTTATCATTTATAATAATTAAAGTTAGAACGGGGTCTTAAGTGGCTTGAGGCCCGCCATTGGGTATTAAGTGACTAGAGGGATGTCTGCCCTAAATAAACTAAAATATGGTATTAAGGGACCATAAGAGTTCCCACCCCTTAAATTAGATTTGGGTATCAAGTGACTTCTAGGATGTCCACCTCATATGTTTGTGTTGCGTGTTTGTTACACAAGCATGACTTGAAAAGTTTACAACTACCAAATATAGGAAATAGCCTTCTTAACGTACGTGTATTTCATTCAATAGAACTTTAAGTTCTGACCACCCTCCTCTTAACAATAACAAGACAATCGGTGAGAAAGGTGATTAAGGATGAAGAACGATCTCTTGTAGGAGGATCCTCTTGAAGGTCTAGTGGTTATGGTTATTGCTTTATTACTATTATTGCTATGTAATTAGAACGAATGATGTTGTACCTTTTTTATTTTGTGAGATATGTTGTAATTGACAATTCTGGTTTTTAATAATGGTACATCTTATATTCATGCTATTATATTCTGTCCCTTCTGATTTTTATTTTAGATTGCTCTGTATATCTATTTAAGTCAATCCTTATAGGAACCAAATATCCATTTAGAGTGACTCGAAGTTCCGATAGGCCTTTTTATGGGTTGGAATTTAGGCCCGCTCCGGGCGGGTTGTTACATTTGGTATCAGAGCATAGGTTACCCGATTATGAGGAAATATATATGTATGGGAGATGTACTTGTTATTTTGAAAAAGGATTTTTAAAAGTTTTATTATATATATATATATTTAAAGTACGCATGTCTTTAGAAAATATTATATGTAGGTCCTTCTAGGAAAGGATCAACCTTAATTTCTAGAAAATCGCTAGAAGCCATGCAGTGATTTAGTGGTTCCCTATTCGATTTTGAAACCTATAAGACTTTAAAGGATGTAATAACCAAAAAGTTGGAAAGTGGAAAGAAACTCCCTAATTTATCGGGCAGTTAATGATAATAAATTGATGATTTAATTATCATTCATGGAAAAGATAAGGGAGAAATAAGTATTAAGAATTTGGAATAAGAAAAATTAACATCCATAATAGAAAGGCGTGAAGGTTTTAGGAAAAAGCGGAAGAATATTTTTAATTAAATGGGATAAAACTTCCGCATGTGTAACTAATGGAATTTTGAAATTCGAGAGAGCATTAAATGGTCTATAAGAAAAAGGATATCGAAATCAAAAAATACTAATGATGTGATTAAGGCCATTTATGCAAAAGTATGAATATTCGATTTTTGATTTAATGTCCATATTAATGAGCACTTTTAATGGAAAAAATAACATAAAGGACATTTATAATGATACCAATTGGGAATGTCAAGAATTGAACATATAGGAACATAGAAGAAAGGATTAATAAAAGAAATAGACTTTCATGGAGTAGTGTGTCAGAAGAATTAGACGGAAAGATCAAAAGTGCTAAGAGACCTATAAAAGGGATTTTGGACATACTATCAAATTATTTTGAGAAAGGAAATTTTAACATTTCATTCAGAGGCTGAAGTTGCATAATAATTCCATCATCTAGGAAAGAAATTTTAAAATATGATTTTTGGGGAAATAAATGTTTTTGAGAAATTTGAAAAGTTTACTATTTCTTCTGTTAGACAACTTTAAGGAAAACAGAAGATGAATTCCTAAACTGAAGAATAATAGTAAACATTTTCAGCTATGAGCTTTAAAAGATAGAGATGAAAGTGTCAAGCAGTAAACAATTATAATGGCAAATTTATAATTTTCATTGTCTTGATATAACAAACTTTTAATATTTAAATAAATTTGAAAAGATTCTTTTCTTAAAAATCCTATACAAGTTATGACGATAAATTTGACGTTTCATTAGAAATAAAAAGGAGAAGAAAAGAAGATATATAAAAGTTCGATAGGATAAATGTCATAAACATGCTCATTTGGGAAAGAGTGTAGTAGATTTACTTACCAAAATTAAGGTAGAATTTGAAAAATTTAGCAATTTATAATTTATTAAATTAAATTTTTGTAAAAAGCACCCTCATTGTGCAAACAAAGGATAATGAGTTATTAAAGATTCCCTAAATTCAAAAGTACTAAAAAATTAGATAAGAGCATATGTGCATGATAGTAAAGATTTTTAAACTATACTACTAACGTAAAAACAGCCTGGGGTTAATGTTTTAAAACATATTGTGGCAATAACAACATAAATTGAGAACGTGGAAATGAATGTGTTAAAAAGCTTAATTACTACTTGATTTAATGTTGAATTATTAAAGTCTTGTTTTCAAATAAAAACAAGCATTTACTCCATAACATTTGTCGTTTTGAAGAGCATTAAAGACTGAGATTTAGAATACAAATAAAAAACAAGTGTTAAAATAAGAGAAATTATTTTGTTCTTAATTTAAGAATTTATGAACATTTGATAAATGTTATAATATTTTAAAAATGGGACATTTATTTGAAACACTTTGTAAGGGAGTTATTAAGTCCTGTTGTTAAAAGATACACAACCTTGTGTAATGCTACAAAGTGGTATTATGTGAAGAAACAATGAATTTTGAAAATTTTAGCAATAAATGCCATCAAACCTTTTCGAAAACTTAATTTTTGCATAATTCAATCTCGGATATTAATTAAGATTTTATTTTGTAAAATAGAATGGACAATTGTTTTATTAGCTATTAAAAAGTTTTATTGACCGTTTTGAAAGTGCGAATGGTGGCATTCAAAGTGAAGCATTTAAAAAGAAAAATTGTTTCAACTCTTATTTTAAACATTTAGTTAACATTGAAAAAAAACATATGAATCCTTATTGTAACATTTTGGAATAATTTCTAAATAAGGGATGTTTTGTTAAAAACAAAATATATATTGACATTGAGAGTAAGTATTAAAGTCTTTACAGAAATTTAACATCTCAGGTTTTAATAAGATATTAAATACATGTTTTCGAATTTGTGCTTGTTTGAAAATAATAACCATATTCAAAAGAACATATTTTGTGTAATCACCAAAAAAATTTACCTTATAAAAATAAATAACTCCGGAGTAATGAGAGTAGCTGATTAGGTATGCTAGAATTAGTTTTTAGGACAAAGTAAAGATAAATTTCACAACCTAATCAGGAAATTTTAGCATCGATCCTAGAAATTTCTATTTGAAAGGTGGTGAGGTACAATATTTCCAGGGTTATGGGTTGGTTAAATTAGAATTCCCCAGATAGTTAGTTTAGGGATTAGTACGTTTATATTTGTATTTAGCGCTTAGTATATATAAATAAATGTAACTTACCGTAAAGAGCTATTTCAAAAATGAGATTTCTGGATATTAATTGCAAATTTAGTGGGCAATAAATTTGGGATAATAAGATCAAAAGAATATTTTTGGGGCTGATTTAGAAATATAAATTGATTTGGAGAAAACTGACATATTTTCAAGCTAAAAGTTGCTTGAAGAGTTAAGTAAGTATTGGTAGATTGGTCCGGTTTAAAGAATGGATAAACCATAATTATGAGAGACATAGGTGGAAAATTCAAAGGAGTGGATGGGCATCTTAAGGAGTTTGAATAAAAGTATTTAGACCTCAACACCATTTAAACCACCTAATTGTAGGATAGAACTTCCAAGAAAATATTTTTAGTTTGTGATCACTAATGGTCCTTTGTATGTGTTGGATACAGGTATAAAGTGGTATAAGTAACGAATCCTTATTTATGTCTACAATGTTGGGATTTGAAACCATTATTAAATTTTGAGATAAATGTGTAAGAGAGGATTTCATGGGAATACTTAACTTAGTGATATACCATCTACAGAATTTGGAAGTTAATAACGGAATTAGATTTGCAACCTATAAGGAAGAAACGCATTGGTCCAATAATTTTTGGAATATTTAGTAAAGATGAAGTTTAATCTTAGAGAATGTCATCCTCAAGAATAAGAACCTAATGTATGAGGTTAAGGAATAAGCTTAAAAATTGGATTAGCCATTCTAGTTTGATATGACCAAGTTTTGGTTTGCTTAAGGATATTTGTCTAATTTTTATAAATTAGCCCTTTTATCAGTTTTCACAAAAGGACTATGTTTAAAATTATAAGGAATATACTAGGAATATAAAGGATGTGATGTGTAATTTTACGTATTTGCACGTTTATTATACTACCTATGCAAAATAAGACAATACCTATTCCTTGTAATTTGAAATATGTCAATATGATTGTTTGGGCAAATTTATGAAAATTATAAAAAAAGACCTCACTGGGATTTAAATTTCAGCAAATTGGAGCATAGGAAAATATTCTAGTTACCAGTATAGACTAGAGCATTAATTCATTAGAATTGGAAATTTGGATTTAGGAAATTGCTAAATTTTTGAGTTACATCTCATTCGAAGGCTGAAGGACGATCTGAAGACGACCAGAGCGTTGGGTGTAAGAAGAGAAGAGTTGCATCTTGGATCTCTTATACAATAGGAATAATATTTATATTTTTAGGGGTAGCGTAATTATCTTTTTTTTATTGGTAATTAGTGGGCACTCTTGAAGAATTTCAAGGAGACCATCTAAAATACCAAAGTATTGATGGAATAACCATTGACAAATTTTTCCTTGAATCAAATTTGCAGTTAGAGTTTAGAAAAAGTCTAATTTAATTAGACAACTTGTGAAGGATAAAGAGTCAATATTATATTTTGGGCTTTTCCAAAGTTAGAGAATATATGATATTATTGATGATAGGAGCCTGTAACAATTTTATGTTTGATAAGATACCTTCATAGTACAGTGATTTTTGGTAAGGCCAAATCAAGAAATGGGGACAAAGACGGAACCGTGGGAATCTTGTATCACCATAGATATTTTGGAGCATGGAATTTTGAGACTCCGTATTATTTAGTTAGATTGGTTCGAGTACAGTAAGGAAAAAAATTGAGAGTAGGCATGAAAATTTAAAAGTTTTGTAGTCTCTCTTGAAAATTTAGGATTATATTGTTGTGTTGTGGTTGCTAGATTGAATGGTAGGAGATATTTGCAACACAAATACACCGAGCACTCATATAGAATTAAATGCATGTCAGGATATTTTGCATACATATTGCATAACTTATTACACTTACACATTTGGCCTGAGCCCATCATTAGCAAGTCTGCAGTTCATAATCACTACAAGTTATGGATGTTTTAAAAATAATATGGGTGCACAATATGGTTGTTTAGAGCGAGTTGTATTCTTCGCCCCTTCAAAATATTTCAGGACGAAATCTCTAATAAGGGGGGAGAATATAACATCCCATAAAGTATACTTAATTTAGACATAAGTTAATTTAATTTAAAATAAATAGTAATAATTAATAATATATTAATATGCTGAAAATGGAATTTTGAACAATTGGGAATTTGGACATGAAAGTATTATAGTTGTGTTCTGGCGAGATTATGATTCATTTTCATATTTTATTTATTGAAAACGGAGTCCGTATGCGAAAGTTATTAATAAATTAATTTGTATGTATATATCAATGTACAAAGTTCGAATTTCAAATAAATATATATACAAGCTGGAATATATTAAATTGGATAAGCATGAAAATAATATTCCTTTTTATTTCAAACTTATGTGTATATTCACATACAATAGGGGACAAGAATAATATAATTAAGGAAAAAAATAAACTGAATTAATTAACAAATGATTAAAAAGTAACGTTCTGGAGAAAATTCCTCCAGGACTTGACCCCAGAATAGGGGTCCACCCCTAGGAGGGATGTCGACCGCCTTCTTGTAGGAAAGCCTAACAAGGGTTGTTTTATGCAGGGACTTATTTATAATTTATATCAAATGGACTGATAATCTAATGGTCCTTACATACGATAACAACTATAAATAGACCCTTAAATCCACATTCGAAACCCTACAACCATTTCGTTCAACGCCTCCATGATGCCTTTCTTTCGTATCTAATTCCAGAAAGCTTAAAGGATTTAGGTTTCTTCTATTTTTCTAAATCTCTTTTATCTTCTCTATCTTATTCTAACATAGATTTAAGTTTTATCTGGAATTTAGATTCATATGTATATATAAGATTCTAATGGTGATTCTTATATATATTGATTTGAAAAGATTGGGGCATACGTTCGTTTTTGAAGACCAAATACAAATTCTGTTCTATTCAATCTTGTTACTGCTCTTCCTAGTAGCTTTGTGGGTGTAATCCATCTAAGTTACTATTTTCTGTAATTTGATAGTTATAGATTTGGATTTTTGTGCCTTGGAGGATTTGGGATATACGAAAAGAAAACATGATTAAACCCCTTAAATCCTCCATTTATTTTATTATTCACAAAAATGAGCAATCTAGTTATATTTGAGGTTTTGGGTTATTGTAATAATGAAAGAAAAAAACGATCCTTGTTGTATGATTTTCTATATTGTTTGAATTCTTTTTTGTTTTATTTTCATGTAAATTCATATGTTTGATTTTGGGGAAAAAGGTTAAGATTTGGATAACTTTGTAAATCTAGTACGTTTAAATCTCTACTCTTTAAAATAAAGAATTTGAACGTATTATTTACAATACATCTAAATGTTAAGGTTTTTCGTATAAATAAGCATAAGAAAAAGAATCTATTCAAAGCATGAATTTTTTTTGGCAAGGCCGACCAGTTTTTATAGTGACCCGTAACACTGTTTTATTAAGAAAAATAAGGAAATAAAAGGGAGTACAGGTAATTTGCAGAGTACAAATCAGCTAGTTGCTTCCATACATGGAAGACAAGTACGAATATTACATAATCACATTTCATGTTCAGATTTCATTTTAATTTGCATCTTCGTTTTTCTTCTAAAAACTACACCGCTTAAAAGTAGACGATTAGCCATTCTCCTCTAAATTTCTCAGCATCTCCTTCTTCATGCTTCGAGTGACAGGAGTTTTAGGCCCAGCTTTTTCATTAGAGCTTGAAATCACTTGATCAGTGATGATATCTGGAGGTCTCACCTTGTAAGCAGAAGGGGGTTCAATATGCGCATATGGGTTGGTGGACTTGTCCTTGACCGTTGGCAATGGTTCTCTGAAGAACAGCTGACACTGAGTCAAGCTGCGTGGTGTGCAATTGATCAAATACTATTTTGGAACAGAAAGAACTAAAGTTTTCCATTTTCTTCTTAGTTAAAAAATAATCTGGAGAGTTTACTTCCCTGCCCATTGGCTCAGCCTGGAGGGAGTTGGGGATTGCCATTATGTCGGCGGTGATAGTTCGTATATGTGCCGATCTAGCCGATTCTATAGCACTTGTTTTCGGACTGTCATCCTGAAATTGCTTCTCACTGTTTGAATCTGTCTTGCTCACTTGAGTTGCCAACAAGATCGACACAACTGTATTTGCGGAAAGTAGCTCACCGTCTGAATTTGTTGTCTTTTGGTTCTCTATAGGGATAATTACAGGCACAAGAGTTTCAATGTCAACATTATTTTTCTCGCATGGACCTATCTTATCACTGTCACTTGGACTCCCTAAGGCTAAATATAGAATATCATCTACCATAGCTATTTGACTAGCTTGCGTTTTGTTTTCTAAATTTGGTCTCTCTTTGTTCTTCGCCTATAGTGTATCAGATTGATGTTGTAGGGTAAAGCTATTAACAACTCAACTGTTCACGTTTTCTTCTGTATGGCCAGATTGCACTACTTCATTCATATCTTCTGTTTCAATTACCCCTTCTTTAATTTCATAGTTTATTTTATATCCGTTGCTTGCAACATCACATTCTGGCAGTGCCGAAAATCTGTTTGAGGTACCAACATCATTATCATCAAGCAGAGACGCGCCGATCAAAACTTGGTTCCCCTTTTGTTTACCACTAACAACAAATCTCACCAGATTCTTCCTTTTAACGACTTTGGTCTATCTGGTTGCTGCATTAAGGTGAGAGCGCTGAAGCACTGACCTTGGCCTATCATTCATATGAGCTTAAGCGTTCGCTCTGATTTCATTATCATTTCCTTTTACATCGTTTTGCTTCATAGCATTTTCACAATTGCTTACTCCATTGTCAATTTTCTCACTAATCATTTCAATACGGCATTGACACTTCTCAGATGAATGCCCAAATTTGTATAGTATGCATAGTTCTGGTTTCCATAAATATAATACTTTCACCATTTGTATACTTCCGTCTAAATTACGAATGGGAAAAGCATCTGGCAAGGGGGAGTCAGAAGAAACCTCAACCATACACTTGGCAAATTCTAGTCTGTTTAAACTCTCTGTGTTGGAGTCCATACACAAAAACTTCCCAACTCTTGTAGCCATCCAACTGATTCCACGCTTCGACCAAGCAAATAAGGGGACGCCATACATCTTTATCCACACTGGGACAACCCTCATACTGTTTGCGACGTTGCTCAAGCTAGGTTGCCGTGGTTTAACAATGAAGAGGTTATTGCGTATTAATATTGGGTCTGCTTCAAGTACCCTAATTCGATCTGCCAGTGAAGAAAACTGGAAGAAAAATACACTTCTGTTTGATTTAAATTCTACTGTACCTTGAGGACTCCAACGGCTCTTCAAAAAGTTGACTAAAGTAGTGAAAGGCAGAGGTGAGTCTAGGAAGAACCCTACAAGAGACCCGCTCCACTGTTCAATACTGGCCTAAATTATATCGTAAGGAGGCACAAGATTTTCGCCTTCAAATTTCATCTCTGTACCATTGACTTCAAATGATCTCGCATTCTTCGGCTTCGAAGAAAAAGGGTGGACTGTTTATGTTTTGGCAGAGGATCTGGGTTGGATTTTTCGATGGGGGTTGGTGGATCTGGCGAGTGGGATGGGTTGGAGGTGGTAGGAGGGGGGTCAGGCGATGAAGGAGTAGGTTTGGGGGCGGGTTGGCTGAAGTAGGAGTAGGATAAACATGCGTGAGAGGAGGCGGAAAGGTTGGCGGAACAGGAGGCTGAAGCGTGGGAGGGAGAGGTGGTGGATCTGGCGAGGGTGGGATCGGTTCGGGTGGAGGATTAGGAGGCTGATGTGACGGAAGTGAGGAAGCGTAATTTGAGGAGGAAGGTATGGAAAGAGGAATGGCTGTCGCCATTCAAAACATGAATTATAAACATATAGGTATATTTCATGTTATATTTATCTTTTATTGTTGCAATATTCACGTCAAAACTTGGGTAGCAAGTTTATATGTTATTGTGATTGTTTTTCCCATTTTATTATCATATGTTAATATGCACATTTATGTTATGGTGAAGGAAAATATGGGAAGTGACGTTGTAACACCCCACGTCCATTAATGTCACTCTCAAAGGGAATGCATTAACTTTCATGGAGTATTATTGGTGAATAGAATAGAATATAACAAGACAGATACATATATTAGTACTTGAAAATTTTCAAAAAAAACATTTATTGCAGTGGAAAATAGTTTGATTACAACAACTTCATAAAACAACAGAAAAACCAAGTACACTTAGTAATCATCTTGACAAATTGTATTCTGAGTACATAAAATAAAAAGCATAACCCCAACATAAGCAGCCATAAAAGAGACGAGCTGAACTTTACTTTCAGCAATCTAAGCACTTCCAAAAGAGAGAGAAAGAGATTGAAGATCAAGCTCCACTAGTACTAGCCCCACCCTCAGAACCTAGGGGGAGGAAGAAAAGAGGCGAAAACAAAGGGGGTCAGACATAAAGTCTGGCGAGTATAATAACTTTAACGATATAATTATTAAAGTAACTAGGATAAGGCATAAACTGGTAAAACAAGGTATGACCATGAAACAAGTGGGCATGACAAAGCAAACAAGAGGAATATTCTGGCGTTAATCTCGTTCCTAATCACTATAAGATAATTACTATACTTTACTGCACCATTACTAGTCACCCTAAACGTTGATCCCGCCTACTGAACATAATAATGATAATGGTAGTTTCGTGTACCCCTAGTTGCCTACATAGGTGCCGCCTGCCCTTATCTCCACTAGTTGTACCCACTATCCCCATGCGATCGGCTCCTTAACTCATAGATACCCGTGCTGGTCCCATAATGGGGTGTATAACTCCCCAAAGTGGCAACCCGATACCACTAAAGATGCACGGCTTATATCTACACGATGCAACAACGTCTTACCTACCAGCCCGGGCCCACACACGCACATGACCTCGTTGGACTTGCGTTGCCACCGCTAACACGTTTTGACTTCTTACAATCAAATCCAGTATGCGTGTCCCGTCCTCGATCTACTCGAGCTCACAAAGATACTTAATTAGTAAATGGTTTGAAAAGGGTCCCCATGTTTGACACAAGCTTTCCACCTATGCTTGGTCCCCACTAGAACTTCCGACTTAACCCCTTCTTATTCATGTCTTCTTACATGTTTTCAACTTGGTTAAGTGTTTCTAATCGTATTTCACATGCCACCCAGGCCACCCACTTAACCCCCATGTCCCACCACATGTTTATCTGGTTAAGTGTTACTTAATTCATTAGAACCGTAACCTTGTAAAGACCTCCCACATTAGACTACCGTTTGCGGTTGCTGGATTTTCCGGGTGGGTCCGGGCAGTCTTATACCGCAAACGAGCCTAACCTCGTGATACACATTTAATTTGTGTCTTTGACCTCTCACATTAGACTATCGTTTGTGGTTGCTGGATTTGCCGGGCGGGTCCGGGCAGTCTTAAATCACAAACGAGTCTAACCTCGTGTCTTAGGCGGTTAATTATTACACATAATTATTTAACCCCAAATTGGATTAATATCCCTATTCAAACTTGTCAATAAATTCCAAATTAATTTATGTCCATAATTGTCACCTAAATTATGTCCATAATTTCAGGTATATAAATTTATACCAATTAATGTCTCAAATTAACTATATGCCTTTAAGGTCATTTTATGCCAATTCACAATTATGTATATTTAATATTTTCCCATTGTCCCCACGCTATTCGTACGTTTTAATATGACATATGTTAGACTCACAAATAGTCTAACTTATAAAAAGAAAAGCAACATCGAAGCTTGCATAACACATAAAATAGATCTAAGAATCATGACATAAGTTTGCATAGCCAGTAACTTGCATAGGCAATGGATATACATAAATTTGCATAAACTATCATGGATCTAAATATAGATCTAAACATGTAATCATGAACTTGCATATATGTATATGATTTTCCTATAACTTGCATATGAATTTCATTCGAACTAGCATATGATTCACATACAAAACTAGCATAGGCAATGGGCATATAGAACATAAATTTGCATAACTATGTACTGCCATGGATCCAAATATAGATGTAAACACAAAGATGTGAACTTGCATATGGATCTAAACATGTAAATTAATGTCACATGTTTGCATATAAACTAGCATATACATCTACCTGATTCACATATGAACTTGAGTATAATCCACCTACATACTTGCATAAGATTCATAAACTAGCATATGATTTAACATCCCAAACTTGCATAAGATTCATATACATATGATTTAACATCCCAAACTTGCATAAGATGAATCAAGTTAAACATATACAATTCAACATATGAAATAGATCCACAATAACACAACTGTCAACGATAACACCACATGATTCAAAGTCATATTCTCATAATCCCAATTATAACTTATCACAATTAAATTAATTAATTATTTTGTGAAAGAAATTGTAACACCCCACGTCCATTAATGTCACTCACAAAGGGAATGCATTAACTTCCATAGAGGTTTTAAGTGAATATAGAACAGAAAAATTACAACAAGACAGATAATAAGTAGTACTTGGAAATCTAAAACTTCATTTTATTGCAGCGGAAATTAAACATGTTTGTTACATCATAAAACCATAAATCAGAGTCAAGTACAATATCCATCTTGATAAAACAAAATACATAACCCCATTACATAAATAGCCATTAAAGAAGATAACAAGCTGGACTTTACTTCAACGGTCCAAGCTTTCCAAAGAGAGATAAAGCAATCCAATCAAACTCCGCTAGAGCTGGGCCCACCCTGAGGACCTGGAGGGAGAAAGGGATAGAAATAGAGGGGGTTAGACATAAAGTCTGGCGAGTATGATAATTCTAACAATACTATGACCAAAATAACTAGACTAAGGCATAAGCTGGAAAACAAGGAAATGTCTATGAACTATTGGGTATGGAAGAGCAGATAAAGATAACGTTAAAGGCACACCTAATTACTAACGAATAATTACTACACTGCACCGCACCAGTCACCCTAAAGGTTGATCCCACTTGCTTCACTCAGAAGTTATATAAATAGCTTCGTGTACCCCTAGCTGACTACATAGGTGCCGCCTGCCCCTATCTCCACTAGGTGTACCCCACTACCCACTTTCGATCGGCTCCCTACTCGTAGATACCCGTGCTGGCCCCACAGTGGGGTGTATCACTCCCCTAAAGTGGCAACCCGATACAGCTAAAGAATGCACGGCTTATACCTACATGATGCAACAACGTCTTACCTACCAGCCCAGGTCCACACACGCATATGAAACCCGTTGGATTTGCGTTACCACCGCTACCCCGTTTTGGTCTCTTATAGTCAAGCCCAGTATGCGTGTCCCGTCCTCGACTTGGTTCGAGCCCACAAAGATACGTTTGGGTTACTGGTTGAAATGGGCCCCCACAAGCTATCCACCTGAGCTTGTCCCCACTAGTATATCCCACTTAACCTTCTTCTTAGTCATGTTCATTTACATGTGTGTTTGGTTAAGTCTTACTAATCGTATTTCACATGCCACCCAGGCACCTACTAGACTCCTCATGCCACCCAAGGCACCTACTTAACCCCCATGTCCCACCTTACATGTTTATCTGGTTAAGTATTTCTTAATTCATTCAGGCCATAACCTCATAAAGACCTCCCACATTAGACTGGCATTTATGGCAGCTGGATTTGCCGGGCGGGTCCGGGTAGTCTTACACCATAAAAGAGTCTAACCTCGTGTCTTTACAACTGTTATGCTTTAGTTTGGGCCTAGGACCTCTCACATTGGGCTGACATTTGTGACTACTGGATTTTCCGGGCGGGTCCGGGCAGTTTTACGTCACAAACGTGTCCAACCTCGTGTCCTAAGCATTGATTAACACTTACAATCTTTCACCCCAGTTTTAATAATTCTCTATTCAAATTATTAATTAATTCCAATTTTAATGATGTCCATAATTGACTCAATTATGGCCATCCATTCATGGCATGCAAAATCATATCAATTGCACCCCAACTTCTTAATATTAAATCCTTAATATTACCCCTACCCCACGTTGTACGTTCGCTTATTCAACGCAGAATATACGTTAGACTCGAATAGTCTAACTCATAACACAAGGATAAATTATCACAACATATAGACAAATAAAATAATCTAATCATAATAGGGGTGAAACTTGCATAAAACTACACATGTTAAGGATCTAAAGGTGTCAACTTGTTAAATGTCACAATTTACATAATATGATCATAACCCAAATTCATGTATAAACTTGCATATGGGGTTTTATGCAACATAATGATGGTGTGAACTAGAATCTAACACATAGAACTCACCCATGTCATAGCATAATTCTAGATCTAAATAGATGTCATGGCATATGTTCATAATCTTTACTAATCAATCTAAACTTGCATACATGATTTGTCATCAACATAGCCCAAATAATATCAACATTATGACTTGATTAATATGAACTAATTAGCATAGATAATAACATCACGACTTTATAACATGTATGATTTATCACAATTTAGCATAGAAAATTACAACTTATACAATATCATCATAGCACGATTTACAACATATAGGATATCATCATCACATAACATGGGATTTACAACATACATGATAGCATAAGGTTTACAACAACATATATGACAATCCACATCATTCACTTATAATCCATTCATAACTTAATCTAATTAGTTTAATAATAATCTTGTTAAGATCATCATACTCACAATTTAGAGAAGAAAGAGAGTCTTGATTTGCTTTAGAGTTGAGTAGAATTAGGGTTTTGATTAGCTTTCTTCCTTCTTAGTTGGCGGCGGCTACACTGAGTTCCATGGCGGCGGTATGACGGTGGCTATTCTATTTTTCATGTGAATTAGAGTGAGAGACTACCTAGGTATTTATAGAGTTTAGGATTTATTTAGACCGTCAGATCAACTCAGAACTAAACTGAACCGTTAAATTTGCCAACTCAGCCCTAAAGAAACATCAGCAGCTCAAGATTGGGCTCAGCCAAACCCTAGCCGACTGGACTAGGTCGACACCCAGGTCGACTGCCCAGTCGACTCCCCAGTCGACCTGGGGAGGGGGTGTCGACTGCCCAGTCGACTCCCCAGTCGACCTGGGGTGCTGGGTGGGAATTTTCCCGCCTTGCCTGTTTGACTTCGAATTTTGAATTTTAAATTTTCTGAAATCTATTTTGAATTTTCTGAAACTTCCGATGGCCATAACTTCTTCATACGAAGTCCAATTCACGCAAACTCGGACTCTATTTCAACCAGAATTCCGAGACGAACACAATGGCGCAACCCGTTTCCCACAATTCTCACGTCTGAGATTAGTTATTCTTTAATTCGTGAATATTAATATTAACAGAATTACGGGGTGTTACAGAAATTATACTCACAAACAAAAGAACGGTCTTGTTTTTCTGGGATCTGTATTCTGAAATTGAATTGCTCGCCTTTGATGTAGACTAACTGTTATCCTAATTTAGATTAGAATTTGATTCTTGCTTCTATCTTGTTTTTGAGTTGAAAGAGAACGACAGCTACTCTAGGTTCTCCATTGACGGCATGGCGGCTCTTGGTATGAATTAGTGTGATTTTAGGTTGAGAGTTAGGTTGCTGATATAGAATTTTAATTAATTTAGAGCCGTCAGATTAGCCCTCGAAGCAATCAAGACCATGCATTCAAGATAGATAATACCTCAGCCCTAATGACTCAGCAAGGATTCAAAACAACGTCATTTTCAGATCTGCCCGGGGGGTAGGTCGACCCCCTGGTCGACCTGTATGGGTAGGTCGACCCCCTGGTCGACCTGGCCCTTAGGCGGGAGAATTCCCGCCCAGCCTGCTCCCCTGTTTGAATTTGAATTTCAAATTTTCTGAACCTGAGCTGTTTTTAATTTATTTAAATTCTGAAACTTCAGAAGGCCATAACTTCTTCATATGGAGTCCAATTCACGCAAACTCGGACTCTATCTCAAGCAGAATTCCGAGACGAATGCAATGGTGTAACCCATTTCCCTTAATTCTCACATTTGAAATTAAGTATTCTTAAATTTGTTAATTTAATATTCACAAGAAATTCAGGGTGTTACATTCTCCCCTCCTTAAAGGATTTTGCCCCCGAAATCTCCATGTTAAGGAGAATGTATATCCTATCATCCAATCATTCATCTACTCAACCATAAAACACAAGCATCCATTATCCTTACAAGATTTCTAATGCCGTATGAACATATGCAAAAAGCGTGTGTATATGTTGCGTATCTAATGCAAAATCAGGCGGTCTACTGATTCAGTTGACCTCCTTAATGCAAATCATGATAGTGCCATGCATCCATTATGTATGTGAAAGAATCCTAACGATACATATTACTTCTACATGTGTGCACAACCATTCATCAGAATGCAGCATCCATATGATAACACAACTATTATACATCCATTAATTTAAATATGCACTCACATTTATATGCAATATGAAAGTGATTGAGCCAATCTAGTGCCTAAAGTGTGTGTACATGCATCCACTCGCAACCACTCGCAACCATCAATCATAACATGTTTCAAACACATGTTTACATCCATCGGTTTCTACCTAAGGATAAAGAATAGGACTGAGTAGATATACATGAAAGATAGATATAAGCATGAATAAACTTAGGGAAAAAGGGGTCAAGGAGATACCCTCAAAGAGAAAAGGGTAGGCTGTGCGTATTTTCCTCTCAGTTTCCCAAGTCCCGCCTTCCTCAGCATCACTCCATTAAACTTTAACAAGCTTGACTTCAAGGTTGCATAGCTTTTTGACTTCCGTACCCAAGATACGAGTTGGAACTCTTCTTACAGCCGCTTCTCGTTCCACTTCCACTTCCTCTAGTATACTTGGCTCCACCACTTCCGCAGATTCATGTAAGCATTTTCGGAGTTGAGAAACATGAAAAACATTATGCACTCCAGCCAGTCTCTCGAGTAGCTCTACTCTGTAAGACATCATCCAATCCTTTCAATGATAGGAAATGGACCTACAAATCTTGGCGCTAGCTTTCCTATGGACCCAAAGCGAATGACATTCCTCAAAGGAGATACTTTAAGGAACACCCTATCTCCAACCTTAAACTCAAGGTCGGTCCTTCTTTTGTCTGCGTAGGACTTCTGTCAATCTTGTGCAGGCTTCATTTGTCTTCTTATCAAGTCCACCTTTTCTGAGGTCTCTCTAATCATGTCTGGCCCAAGTACGAGCTTGTCTGTAGACTCCCACCAACAAGTTGGTGATCGGCATGGTCTTCCATATAAAGCTTCGAAGGGCACCATTCCTATGGTGGCTTGGTAGCTATTGTTGTAGGCGAATTCCACCAAAGGAAGATGATCCTCCCATGTCCCTCCAAAGTCAAGAATGCACAATCTCAAGAGGTCTTCTAATATCCTGTTCACTCTTTCCGTATGACCATCGGTTTGGGGGTGATAGGCCATGCTTAAGCATTATTGGGTGCTTACTGCCTCTTGCAAACTCTTCCAAAACTCGCTCGTAAAGATAGGATCTCGATCGCTCACTATGGTGGAGGATATCCCATGGAGTCGAACTATTTCTTTGAGATAAATGGATGCTAAGGACGAGGCAGTCCTTCTACTTTTAACAGGTATAAAGTGAGCTCTTTTAGTGAGACTATCCACTATTACCCAAATACTGGTATTACCCCTTCTTGACCTAGGTAACCCATCAACAAAGTCCATCGAAATGCTATCCCACTTCCATTGTGGGACCTCGAGAGTATGAAGCAGACCACCGGGCTTCCTCTCCTCCGCTTTGACTTGCTGGCATTTCAAACACTTAGCGATGAACTCAGCTACATCACTCTTCATGCCATTCCAAAAGAAAACCCTTTTTATATCTTTATATATCTTGTCTCCGCCTGGGTGTATGGTCAGTTTAGAATGGTGCGCCTCTTCGAGAACCGACTTCACTAAATCCCTTACTTGTAGGACGCATAACCTTCCATTCCGTCTCAACCAACCCCTATCATCGATGGAGTATCCATTAAGGTGACTATAAGTCTCACCCCTAACTAGCTTTTCCATCACATCAACTAGATGAGGGTCTTCTCGTTGCGCGGTTCCTATTGAGTCCAAAAGAGTAGGTCGTACCTCTAGTGATGCTAACAGACCAGGCACAATTTTAGAGGAGGTTTACTATATACTCCAAGCTTTGCCTTTCTACAAATAGAGGATTCAAGGTCAGCTTCTTCCTACTTAAGGCATCTGCTACCACATTGCCCTTTGCCTGGGGTATAGGAAATCTCAAAATCATAAGAGGCCAGAAATTCCATCCACCTTTGTTGTATTAAGTTATGATCTTTCTACGAGAAAAGATACTTCAATGATTTATGGTCACTATATAATTCAAACTTCTCACCTAGGAGATAATGGCGCCAAGACTTAAGCGTAAAGACGATGCCAGCCAACTCTAGATCATGGGTTGGGTAGTTTTTCTCATGTACTTTTAGCTGTCTGCCTCCATAAGCTACTACCCTCCCTTCTTGCATCAAGACAACACCTAGTCCCGTACCACATGCATCCGTGTATACGGTAAACATCTTGCTCCCATCTGGCAATGTTAGTACTGGGGCTGTTGTTAGAGCCCTTTTCAAACGTTGGAAAGCAATATCGCAATCCAAATCCCAAGCGAAAGTTAGGTTCTTCTTCGTTAATCTTGTGAGTGGGGCTGAGATTTTAGCAAAGTCTTTAATGAACTTTCGGTAAAAGCCCGCTAGCCTGAGAAAGCTTCGGACTTCGATTGCATTCCGTGGAACCTTCCAATCTTGCACCGCAACTACTTTTGCGGGGTCCACAGCTAACCCCTTTTTGGACACCATATGTCCAAGAAACCTCACCTCTTCTCTCCAGAAATGGCATTTGGAGAATTTCGCCTTCAACTGATGTGTACGAAGAGTATCCAAGACATCCCTTAAATGCAAAGCATGCTCTTCTTCATTCTTCGAGAAGATAAAAATGTCATCTACGAAGACCATCACAAACTTATTCAGGAATTCTCTAAACACCCTACTCATCAAGTCAACGAAGTAGGCGGGTGCGTTTGTCAAGCCGAAAGGCATGACAAGCCATTCGAAGAAACCATCCGGGGTTCTAAACACGGTCTTATCAATGCTGTCTTCAACCACTCTTAGCTGAAGGAACCCGGTAGCCAAATCTAGTTGGGAGAAAACAGACGCACTTACAAGTTGATCAAACAAGTCATATATTCTTGGAAGTGGGTTCCTATTCTTTTTGGTCAGCTTGTTTAGCTCCCTATAATCAACGCATAGGCGAAGTGAACCATTCGCTTTGGTTGCAAATACTACTGGATCACCCCCATTCAGAAATACTCAGCCTTATAAACCCCTTTTCGAGCAGCTCTTTGACTTGCTTACTGAGCTCTTTTCTCTCCCTAGGAGCCATGTGTCTAACGGGTAGAGCTACGAGTTTTGCATTATCAACAAGATATATGCGGAAGTCTATCCCCCGCTTTGGAGGTAAGCCCGTCACCTCTTCAAATATGTATGAGTATTCACGGACTACTCTAACAGACTGCAAATTTTCGACAGACGCATCAAGAGATTCTGGTAACTAAGCATAACAGAATGTATGGGGTTACAAGAGATTTCGAGAGTGTTGCCAAGGCCAGTCATAAGTCTAACTACTATCCTTTCACAATCGAGGACGACACCATTACTGGATAACCAATCCATGCCTAGAATCAATCCATATCCCGTAAAGCCAAGAACGAAGGCGCTGCATTCAAACTCGACGCTCAAAATAGACACTCTCAAATCCCGGCAAATCATTGAAAGATGAGCCTAACCACCAATAGGATTTGAGACTACTATGGGATCCGTAACTAGACTAGTTTTAAGATGCAGTGTTTCAACTAACGAAGCAGACACAAACGAGTATGAAGCGCCAGAATCAAATAAAGTATGAACAGGATGATCAAACAGAAAAACCAAACTTTCAATAGAAATGTTTCTACCTCTCTCCTGTCCTGGTGCCATGAGAGCCTGAATCTGCCCTCTTGCCTACCCTGACGCCATGAGAGCCTGAATCTGACCTCCAGAAGTGGACCCTGTTCTTTTCCCTTGCCCATGTTTCCTCAGGCAGTCTTTAACTAGATGTCCTGCCTCTCCACAGTGGAAGTAGCCAGTCTTCTTCTTTTTCCTACAGTCCTTGCTTAGATGGCCTGGTGTCCCACAATTAAAACACTTTTTCATTCCCTTGCCATTGTTATCCTTACCACCTTTCTTATTTTGCTGTTGTGATTTCTTTTGATCCCCTTTCTTCTTCGGTGCCTTATTAGCATTAGCACCTTTCTCCTCTTCATGCATAAGCGCCATGTCAACCAATCTCTCAAAGGTAGCCCCCATCGGAATGTGGTCATAGCCAACCCATGTAACGACTCATTCAAACCCTTAACGAACCTCAGAGCCTTCTTCTCAGGTGTTTCATTAAGTCTAAAACAAACCTCGCCAACTGATTGAACTTGTTGACGTACTCCTTTACTGATAAATTCCCCTACTTCAATACCTAAAATCTTTCCATATATAAATTCTCTTCTGCTCATGAGAGAAATTTCATCTCGAACCTACGCCTGAAATCCATCCAGGTCTCTACTGGATGCTCTCCATTCGTGACCTCCCACCAAAACGAGGCTTCGTCCTTCATTAACCAAGCGGCCAATTGGAACTTCCTTCCATCTTCCACCTCGACGATTTCAAACAAGTCTTCTACCTCCTTAAGCCAATTTCGAGCTTCAACAAACGTCTCTGATCTATGAAAAGGTTTTCCGCCCATTGCTCGAAAGTCTTTGCATATCTTCGAAAAAGTACCAACATGGGGCGGGGGAGGGGGAGGAGCAACTGCAGCTGGGGGAGGAGGGACATTTGCTAGGTTGCGGTAGTGGCCCAAGCCTCCAGATACCTTTTAAACCAGCCTGTTATCGGTATGCCCTCAGGTATCTCAGGTTCCCCAGATATGCTGAAAAAGAAAAAGGAAGAGATTCAAAACGGAGAATCGAAGGAAAGATATATGGCTCTTGGGGGTTATGTTTTTAAAACAAATTTTTCTCTTGAAAATACATACTTTTGAAAGTATTTCTTCATAAAACGCTTTTTAAAAAACAGTTTTTCAAAATCCCTTATCTGTTCTGTTAACCTGGCTCTGATACCACGTGTAACACCCCACGTCCATTAATGTCACTCTCAAAGGGAATGCATTAACTTTGATAGAGTATTATTGGTGAATAGAACAGAATATAACAAGAAAGACACATATATTGGTACTTGAAAATTTTCAAAACAACATTTATTGCAGCGGAAAATAGTTTGATTACAACAACTTCATAAACCAACAGAAAAACCAAGTACAGTTAGTAACCATCTTGACAAATTGTTTTTTGAGTACATAAAATAAAAAGCATAACCCCAACATAAGCAGCCATGAAAGAGATGAGCTGAACTTTATTTTCAGCAATCCAAGCACTTCCAAAAGAGAGAGAAAGAGATCCAAGATCAAGCTCCACTAGTACTAGTCCCACCCTGAGAACCTGGGAGGGGGGGAGAGGAGGAAGAAAAGAGGTAAAAACAAAGGGGGTCAGATATAAAGTCTGACGAGTATAATAACTTTAACAATATTATTATTAAAGTAACTAGGATAATGCATAAACTGGTAAAACAAGGTATGACCGTGAAACAAGTGGGCATGACAAAGCAAACAAGAGGAATATTCTGGCGTTAATTTCATTCCTAATCACTATAGGATAAGTACTATACTTTACTGCACCATTACTAGTCAACCTAAAAGTTGATCCCGCCTACTGAACATAATAATGATAATGGTAGTTTCATGTACCCCTAGTTGCCTTCATAAGTGCCGCCTGCCCTTATCTCCACTAGTTGTACCTACTACCCCCATGCGATCGGCTCCCTAACTCTTAAATTCCCATGCTGGTCCCATAGTGGGGTGTATCACTCCCCAAAGTGGCAACCCGATACCACTAAAGATGCACGACTTATATCTACATGATGCAACAACGTCTTACCTACCAGTCCGGGCCCACGCACGCACACGACCCTGTTGGGCTTGCGTTGCCATCGCTAACCCGTTTTGACCTTTTACAATCAAACTCAGTAAGTGTGTCCCATCCTCGATCTACTCGAGCTCACAAAGATACTTAATGGGTTACTAGTTTGGAAAGGGTCCCCATGTTTGACACAAGCTTTCCACCTATGCTTGGTCCCCACTAGAACTTCCAACTTAACCCCTTCTTATTCATGTCTTCTTACATGTTTTCAACTTGGTTAAGTGTTTCTAATCGTATTTCACATGCCATCCAGGCCACCCACTTAACCCCCATGTCCCACCACATGTTTATCTGGTTAAGTGTTACTTAATTCATTAGAACTGCAACCTTGTAAAGACCTCCCACATTAGACTACTGTTTGCGGTTGTTGGATTTGTCGAGTGGGTCCTTGCAGTCTTATACCGCAAACGATCCTAACCTCGTGTCTTTACAATTGTTACGCATTTAATTTGTGCCTTTGACCTCTCACATTAGACTACCGTTTGTGGTTGCTGGATTTGCCGGGCGGGTCCGGGCTGTCTTATACCACAAACAAGTCTAACCTCGTGTCTTAGGCAGTTAATTATTACACATAATTATTTAACCCCAAATTGGATTAATATCCCTATTCAAACTTGTTAATAAATTCCAAATTAATTTATGTCCATAATTGTCTCCTAAATTATGTCCATAATTTCAGGTATATAAATTTATATCAATTAATATCTCAAATTAATTATATGCCTTTAAGGTCGTTTTATGCCAATTCACAATTATGTATATTTAATATTTTCCCATTGTCCCCACGCTATTCGTACGTTTTAATATGACATATGTTAGACTCGCAAATAGTCTAACTTAAAAAGAAAAGCAACATCGCAACTTGCATAACACATAAAATAGATCTAAGAATCATGACATAAGTTTGCATAGCCAATAACTTGCATAGGCAACAGATATACATAAATTTGCATAAACTACCATAGATCTAAATATAGATCTAAACATGTAATCATGAACTTGCATATATGGATATGATTTTCCTATAACTTGCATATGAATTTCATTCGAACAAGCATATGATTAACATACAAAACTAGCATAGGCAATAGGCATATAGAACATAAATTTGCATAACTATGTACTGCCATGGATCAAAATATAGATGTAAACACAAAGATGTGAACTTGCATATGGATCTAAACATGTAAATTAATGTCACATGTTTGCATATAAACTAGCATATACATCTACCTGATTCACATATGAACTTGAGTATAATCCACCTACAGACTTGCATAAGATTCATAAACTAGCATATGATTTAACATCCCAAACTTGCATAAGATTCATATACATATGATTTAACATCCCAAACTTGCATGAGATGAATCAAGTTAAATATATACAATTCAACATATGAAATAGATCCACAATAACACAACTGTCAACGATAACACCACATGATTCAAAATCATATTCTCATAATCCCAATTATAACTTATCACAATTAAATTAATTAATTATTTTGTGAAAGAAATTATACTCACAAACAAAAGAACGGTCTTGTTTTTCTGGGATCTGTATTCTGAAATTGAATTGCTCGCCTTTGATGTAGACTATTTGTTATCCTAATTTAGATTAAAACTTGATTCTTGCTTCTATCTTGTTTTTGAGTTGAAAGAGAACGACGGCTACTCTAGGTTCTCCATTGACGGCATGGCGGCTCTTGGTATGAATTAGTGTGATTTTAGGTTGAGAGTTAGGTTTCTTATATAGAATTTTAATTAATTTAGAGCCATCAGATTAACCCTAGAAGCAATCAAGACCATCCAGTAAAGATAGATAACACCTCAGCCCTAATGACTCAGTAAGGAGTCATAACAGCGTCATCTTTCAGATCTGCCCAGGGGGTAGGTCGACCTCCAGGTCGACCCCCTGGTCGACCTATATGGGAAGGTCGACCCCCTTGGTCGACCTAGCCCTTGGGCGGGAGAATTCCCGCCCAACCTGCTCCCCTGTTTGAATTTGAATTTCAAATTTTCTGAACCTGAGCTGTTTTTAATTTATTTAAATTCTGAAACTTCGGAAGGCCATAACTTCTCCATACGGAGTCCAATTCACGCAAACTCGGAATTTATCTCAAGCAGAATTCCGAGACGAACGCAATGGCGTAACTCGTTTCCCTTAATTCTCACATTTGAAATTAAGTATTCTTAAATTTGTTAATTTAATATTCACAGGAAATTTAGGGTGTTACAGACGTGTACATCTTTAAAATTTTAATAAGGATTGACATTTCAAAAATGTGGTAAGGACACTAATTTCGTTCACTTAATTTATGTCTCTCTCTATATATATAACGTAATCAACATATATTAATACGTATTAAGTGCATAATAAATACGATTAAATTAGGAATAGAATTTGAATGTCCCCATATGAATTTGTATGTTTGTATGTGTGTGAGTTAATGGCTTAATTATTATTAATGACACATAGACATGAGGTTAACCGTTATTTGTAGTAGAAGTTTGCTCGGAACTGGCTGGCATATCCAACATCTACAAGTAAATCCGGTTAATGTGAGAGTTCTAGGTGTTATGGACCATTATAATTAGTACGCTTTGATGCGAGGTTAGGTCTAACTTGTAGTAGAATCCTTCCTAGAACCTCCTGGTAAATCCAGCATCTACAACTGGTAGGCCCACTGTGAGATGTCTAATGTGCGTATATGGGTTTCAGTGTAGCTTTTTGCAGAAGTTCATGGGCAATAGGAACATGATACTGGCTCACTGGAAGGTTTCTATTTATCCACATATAGGGCTTGAATCGAACAATGGTGGTTCTCAGACATGAGTGGAAGCGACATGATTATTTAGATAAAGAAGGTAAAGAGCATGTGTAACGATTTCTTTTCTCGCTGCTAGCCACGAGCAGCGATCGAATCTATGACTTCAATAACGTGGTAGTAAGTGTGTACATTATATAATACGAGTGTAATAAAAGGAACCATTTTCAATATATATATGTATATATATATATATGTATGCGTATATATATGTATATATATGTTGCGTGTAGAGTAGGCTTGCCTTGGGAAAAAGGTATTAAGTGGCTGCCCTATCTCCTGTTGGGTATTAAGTGGTTAGGACTAGGTTTGTTCCTAAGGTTCACTCCTTAGTTCAGGACCGAAGTCATGAGGCCCGTCCTTCGAGAATTAAATGGTTATTGGGTCTGTCTTTCTCCTATAAGGTATTAAATGATCATAATAGATGATAATGTCTGTTGAGTAGTTCTGCAAGTAATATCTGCTTCATTTTTAGGAGGTAGTGAGGGCTGACCTAGGGACAGATTATGTATACGTAGCCTAAGGAACCACCGTCTAAGGGAAGTATTAAGTGACTAGTAGTTCACCTTTGGGGATAAGTAGATAGTAACAAGAGGATTTGATAGAGGGTTTCTTCTTAAAAGAAGTTGTAACACCCTGAAACTTTAACGATGCTAAAGATGATGAATTAAAGAATAATTAGTGTGAAATACACTTTTAATAATGAATTTAAGGAAAACTTAATTAAATATTTAGAATTGAGTAAAACAGACTATGCCATTGCGTCCGTCTCGAAATTCTGGTCAAGATAGACATTTGGTTTGCATAAATCGGACACCGTATGAAGAAGTTATTAAGGTTTGAAGTTTATATGCATATAAGGAAGATATATATACATATAAATTCAAAAATATTCAAAAATCAGCAAAACCAGAAATCTGGCGTGCAAATCAAGGAAGGGCCGACCGTACGAGGTCGACCCGAGACCCGGCCGGGTCGACCCATGGGTTGACTTAGGCTCATGGGGGTCGACCCCGGGGTCGACCTAGGGGTCGACACCTATGAAGGGGGGTCGACCTAGGGGTCGACCCACCTGAAGGGGGGTCGACCCACCCGTGGCTCTGAAAACTTTTGTAACACCCCACACCCGCCTAGGTCACTCACTAAGGGAATGCCTTAACTTCGGTGGAGTATTTTAAGTGAATATAGAACAGAAAAATTACAACAAGACAGATATAAATAATACTTGCTAACTAAAACATCATTTCATTGCAGCAGAAGGTAAACATGTTTGGTTACAATAACAAAACCATAAAACAAGAGTCAAGTACTAAATATCCATCCTGATAAAAACATAAGTACATAATCCCACTACATAACTAATAGCTATAATAGAAAAGATAAGCTGAGCTTTACATCAACGGTCCAGGCTCCAAAAGATAGATAAAGCAATCTGATCAAAGCCCACTAGTGCTAGGCCCAACCTGAGGACCTGAGGGGGAAAAAATAATAAAAACAACGGGGTCAGACATAAGTCTGAGCGAGTCCTATAACTTTAACAATCCAATCATTAAAGTAATTAGGGTATGATATAAACTTGGTACGGTAACGAACGGTCTAGATCGGTTTTGCGACTGATTCGGATCGAGCGAAATTCCTTGTTGTCACAATAAGGTGTATGAACTACGCCGTAGATGAGGTGTTAAAATTTACTGAAAAATCGCACTCCAATATCGAGAGTGGTAATGTCGTCTTTAATCAACGAATTGTTTTCCTTCATCTAGCATTGAAAATATTCTTCTCTTTGTTCTTCTAAAATAAAATCCGAAAGAGTACTACAATTTTCAGAGAAAAGAAATAAGATTCTTCTTGGCATTGTGCTCAGCACGTCCAAGCTTATGTGTTTCTAATTTTTTTCTCTATAGTTATTTTTTTAGTATGGTTTTCATATTAAGAAAGAAAATCATATTTCAAGATATGTTTACCTTCATGAATTGAGAAACAAGTTCCAAGGTTAATTGCTTCAGTCGAAAAATCGTCACCAACCTGATGTCTTCCCTTTTCTTCTTATAATTTCATTTTATCAAAATCTCGAGCTCGCGTTTGGGCAGTTTAGTGACTTTGAAAAGCTCTCAAATTTTGAATCGATGGGTAAAGACGAATATGTTATCTTTCTTCCCAAATATTGCATGTAACAAATGGTATTTTTTGACTATTTAATATGATTCTGAATATTATTACTGTTATAAGTAAAATTTAATGATTTAATTACATAATCTTATGATGTATGCTTAGTTAAATTAATTAAGTAATGAATTTTAACTAGTTATAACAATGATCACTTGTATTGATTGTAAATGAAACTATGAATAGTTTAGTATTAATAAATATTTAAATTTGAATTTAATACTAAAATATTTGAATGAAATTGATTTAATTTATTTATAATTGGAATTCAAACAGAATTTGGTAAATAATCAAAATTAGTATTTAATAAACAAAGTCGATTCATAAATCTATTTTGAGTTCTATTTTGATTTGAATATAGTCAGTAAGTTTTTGAATTGAATTAAAATATAATTACTTGAAATTAGGTTTTATATATATTAATTAACCTGTTAAAATAGGCATTTTTCAAACGACCTTGGATTTTGATGAAAGTAGTTTCATTTAGTCTGAAATATTGAAATATAGCTAGATTTAAAATTTTGTTGCAATCAAAATCGTTATGTGGTTGTGTGAGTGCGAAATTCTATACGAGAATATAGTTAAACATAATAATAGAATACCTAGAACTCTTTTCCTATAAATACATCTTTAATTATAACCTAATCATCCTCTTATTTCCTATTCCCATGTTCAAGTCGTCATCGTCTTTTTGTTTCTTTAAAAAAACAATGGCTCCTCCCTCATTTGAAAATCAATAACAATTCAAATTTAAATCCTAAAATTCATATCGTATATTCTATGAACCTCTTAAAGCGAGATCTACAAGTCGTGTGAGCTGTAGAGGGTGCGGCTCCATTTTTGGGTTCGACATTTTTTTTACAGTGGAGGTATATATCAGGTTTCAAATTTGTAGGTAATATAAGGATTAACTCGCAAATTTGATATCGTACTCGGGTTCGTATACCGACTTGTCTTCAATTTTTGGTAGGATTTCCTAAAACTTTGTGTCACACCTTCGCAGTGTAACGTGCGTGTTGGCCTGGAGGACGATTTATGGAGGAGGCGTGCGAGTGGGATGTGGTGGTATCAGGGAGGAAGCATCGAGAAGAGAAGTTTAACGGTGCAAACAAGAGATGATTTCATGAAGTATTGAGGGAGACATGAAAGATGAAAGAATCGCCCATAGTGGGTTTTACTGTGAAGAAACACGACCTGGAGTTGTGAACGGGGTAAATGGAATGGTGACATGGCATTTTTATTCGGGTGAGGTTTGTTTTATTTATTTCTTATTCGTTTAGAAAATTGTATGTTTAAATTAAAAGAGTATTAAATTTTGGGTATGTATTTGGATTTTAAACTAGTTCAAATAAAAGATAAGTGATTAAACTCACTCACTTTAGCTAAAATATTTGATTTTACTTAATTAAAATCATGTTATGATATGATTGTATGGGTGGTTGTTTTTTGTAGTTAAAAATGCATTTTTATGTTTATTTGCATCGATAGTATAATTTAATTTAACCATTAATTTAAATCGTACAGTTAGGTTAAATTTGAAATATTACTGCTAGTTTAATAACTAGTAAATTTATGTGATATTTAACTATTTGGATGGATTGGTTTTGATGGATTTATTGGATTTATATTTTGATATATCGACGTTTAATTGTGCGATTCACCATGTTATTCACCTTATTTATGTATGATTTTTGTTTGTGTTGATTAATCCCAACCATTTACCCTACATGTTACGGGAATCAGATAAACCAAGTATTAATTATTGAAATAAAATAAGAACATCAGTTGAAATGATAAATACCTATGACCCTTGATTTGGATTGAAACGATATACATCCATTCTTGAAATACTAAAATTAAATATCACTTGGCCTTAGGATAGAAAATTATATACAGACACTAGCTGGCTAAATAAAATTTGTTTTAACCTTGAATCTTGAAATATTGTTTCAAAGACAATATAAATGATGTTTTATAAAAAAATCCATTGAACTTGAACTTTGGGTATTGAAATATAAAAGCTAAGGAATCTATTTAATGTTGTAGACTGAACTTAAAATTAAATTGAATATATTGAAAGAATTGTTTTATCCACCTTTGAAATTTACCTTAAACTAACATTGATTTAAAATGATATCTAAATTGTGAACTCAAAATTTGTTATACACTGAAATCATTCAAATGAAAATTCTAATTAGAAACTTAACTATTCGAATTGAATTTAGAATGGAAGTTGATTTGAACTGAAAGATTGGAATTGAATCAAATTGATTTGAAATTGGAATATGACTTTAGATTTATTTATATTTAGAAGAAATAATTCTAAATCAATATATACTATTTTAACCAATTATATAAACTATTTTTCTGAATAACTGTTTTACTTTATGAACTATTTTATTTTGACTTATGTATATTAACTATATTTATAAACCATTTTAGAATTCAACTATTTTGATAAGTCCTATTTTGAATTCGAACTATTAATATGTATAAACTTTTTATGTACTAACTATTTATTTTTCAAACTATTTCAGATATATCTAAACTATTTAATATATAATTTTTTTTTAATTATTTTAAATCTCTAAATTGTTTGTTTAAAGATTCTATGTTTGGTTTAAATAAAAAATTTAATATGAAGGTATATTCTATTTTGGCTATGAAATGGTTTTAAAGCAAAATCTAATATTTTGATGTGAAATATGATCCATTTGAAATGTAAAAGATGCAACTAGTGTGAAAAATGTAGACGTTTGGTTGTTAAAGAGATTGGGATCGGGTATTATCGTACTCTCTGCAAATACCGAAAACCACTTTAACAACTGTGTACGTGGTGGATGAATCCAGAAGGAAGTATGATGGTTTGGTGAGCGCTAATGGAGTGATGTAAGAGAACGATAATGGATATCTTTGACCTTCGGGTCACAATTAAAATGTCTAAAATAGAAGCCTTACCAAAGCCAATGTGAGCTAGCTTCTCTTGGCAGACATGTTTCTTCGATACTATACCTCTTACTCTGTGAATGATTGGGCACACCTTTGACTTTTGGGAGTATTGTCTGAGGTAGGCGGCATCTGCGACTATGCATTATCACTAGCTCGGGCCCACAATCCGGTAGAATCCCACTGATGGGTATAACCTTGATGTCTTTGTCATATTATCCTGATCAATCGCTTACGACGTTGATTTAACGTTGTCGTATAGCGGCGCATCCCTATCTGCCGAGCATTTAACAGATTTTTCATATGCAATGTTTACGATAATGTGTAAATGGTGTAAGGGTAAAATGTAAACTCGCTTACGCTGTTTTCTATAGTATATTTAACCTTAGACACTATTATAATAGTGTATTGTATTATATAGTATCAAGTTTAATGGATCCTTAGGGGATGGAAATTCCCATAACATTTCTTAAGCTACTGCACTCACGAACACATTGAGTATAAGGTGTGAATTAACGTAAGCATCTCTGATGCTGTGACACTCATATTATTATATGGTTTTGACTTGATTGTTATGATAATTGTAACAACCTGTATTTTTAATAACCTGTTAAAATATAAATCGAGGCAGAATTTAATTTAAAAATCTTCCGCTGTTTTATCTACTTACTCTGTTTATTTACATATATATATGTCATGTCCTGCCTTGTTATATCATTATGCATGTTTACCTTGTTTTAAAACGCCCCACCAAAGTCAGAGTTACTTGCAAGAGCCACCCTGGCGGAGGTGGGGTGTTACATTTGGTATCAGAGCATATGGTTTACGAGAAGGGATAAAAAGGTTTTTAAAACTTTTGAAAAACTATTTTCAAAACCAAGTATAAAGTATTTTCCAAAGAAAAGTCTAGTTATTTTTTTTAAAAGCTATTCCCCAAAAGCCATTAGCACTATCCTTTGACCCCTAGTTTGAACTCTTTTCTTTTCGTTTCCAGCATGTCTGATAATCTCATCTTGCCCGAAGGAGTAACAATACCCGATTGGTTTCGTCGGTACTTGGAAGTCACGGCACCGGTCCCGGGTGTCTCTAATGTTGTCTTTCCAGTCAAGGCCGCTGTTCCTCCTCCTCCTTCCGTAGCTGATGTTCCTCTTCTCCCTCAGCCTCCACAAGCGGATTTTGCGGAAACTTGTAATAACTTTAAGATGATGGGTGGCAAGAATTTTAGTGGAACAGAGACTTTTGTACAGGCAAGGAATTGGTTGAAAGAGACCGAAGATCTTTTAGCCACCTTTGATATAGGTGACCGCAGGAAGGTTTTATTGGCAGTATGGTTGCTAAAGGAAGAAGCTGCTCATTGGTGGGTAGTCACCACCGCTACTAGGCCAATTGAGACTTGGGATGATTTTAGAGGAAGGTTTGGACTGAGGTTCTTATCACTGAAGCAAGGGGACATGACTGTTAGGGAATACATAGATAAGTTTAATCAACTGGCTCGGGTCAATTTAGACTTGGTTAATACAGCTCAGAAGAAGGCCCTACACTTTGCTCTAGGATTAAACGAGCCATTACATGGTTTGGCCATGTCTCATATACCCTTGGGGGCGACTTTCGAGAATTTGGTGAATATGGCCCTACTTCAAGAAGAAGATAACAATGACAAGAAAGAGGTCAAGGCGAATGAGTCTCAAGGCAAGAGGGTAAATTCCGGGAAACGAGGCAAGAATAACAACAACCGCAAGGACAAGCCAAGAGAGAATAGGAAATGCAACTTCTATGGTAAAGTTGGACATATATCCAGGGAATGTAGGAAGAAGAAGAGAAAGCAGGGCGAATGCTTTCATTGTGGTGAGTTTGGACATCTCAGCAAGGATTGCCCGAGGAAACAAGGGCAAGGTCAGACTCAGTATGCAGGACTATCTGGAGGGCGAGTTCATCCCCTCAACACCGTTCTTCCAGCTCATGATAGAGGTAGTGTTTCTGTTGAAAGTCTTGTTTACATTTTCTGATCTTCCCTGTTCGTATTTTGTTTGATTCTGGCACCATCGCATAGTTTTATTTTATCTGATCTAGTTGAAAGTTTGCACCTAAGTACTAGTCCAGTTGATGATCCCGTATGTGTTTCAAATCAAATTGGGGGTTCTGCCCGTTTATCTGTGGTCTGAGTGGATTTGAAAATTTCTATCTTGAGTATAGAATTCTCGTGGGATGTTTATCGGTTTCAGGGGATATGGGTTGGTTTTGGGCATGGAATGGTTGTCCTGTTTTGGAGCCATTCTTGGTTTTTGTATATAGGGTTGTGAGGCCCATGACTCGCCTCGGTAATACCCTAGAAATTTCTAGCAACCCTATGGGTCCCGTCATGTTATGTTATCTTGAATCCCTCAACTCGTCTATCGATAGTTTGCAATCTGTGAGGGTGGTCCGAGAATATCCTGATATCTTGGGGGAAGTAAAGGGGTTACCCCTAGACGTGGGATAGATTTCCGCATTATCTGGTTGGTAATACCAAGCCAGTTTCGTGGCCGGTTAGGCACATGACCTCATGAGATGAGAGTTAAGAAAGCAAGTCAAGGAGTTGCTTGAGAAGAACTTCCTGAGACGAAGCATTTTCGAGTAGGGTGCTCCAGTAGTATTCGTTACTAATGTGGAAAGTTTGCTTCGCTTATGTGTTGATTATCGTGAGAAGAATAGACAACCGTTACCAAGGATCGATGATTTGTTTGATCAGCTTGTAGGAGCATCTGTTTTCTTTTGATCTAGCTACCGGATTCCATCAGCTTAGGATGGCTGAGGATGGAATTGACAAGACTGCGTTTAGGACTCTAGATGGATTTTTAGAATGGCTAGTCATGCTATTTGGTTTGACTAATGCACCCGCATATTACGTGAACTTGATGGGTAGGGTGTTTAGGGAGTCCTTGAACAAGTTTGTCGTGGTCGTCGTAGACGATATTTTGATCTCCTTAAAAGAACGAGGAAGAGCATGCTAGACATCTCAAGGAGGTGATGGATACGCTTAGAGCCACCAGTTGAAGGTCAAGTTCTCCAAATGTCACCTTGGAGGAAAGAAGTTGGATTTCTTGGGCACATAGTTCCTAAGTAAGGCTTAGCGGTGGATTCCGCTAAAGTGGTTGCGGTTTAAGACCGGAAAACTCTGAGGAGGGCAATTGAAGTAAGAAGCTTTCTCCATTTGGCTAGTTAGTTAGCATTCCCTGAGCTTAGACTTACTCTTCTGGATCAAGAAGGGGGTTTCACAGGAAGAAGACCCGCAGTTAGTCAAGAACATGGACCAGTTGATTCGAGGCGAGATGTTAAGTCACCTCGCTAGATATATTATAGATGACAAGGGATGACTAAGGTGCGATGAGAGATTATGTGTTCCTCGAGTGGAAGACTTGGTAAAGAAGGTTCTTGAAGATGCGCATCACTCGAGGAAGTGGCCGAGTTGGTCTCAGGATGCATGTTGTGCCACCAGGTTAAGGCCAAGTCATAGAAGCCCGGCGGGCCATTACCTCCATTGGAGGTTCCGCAAGGGAAGTGTGAAAACATCTCGATAGATTATGTGGATGGACTACCTAGATCAAAGAAAGGGAATACGGGTATGAGGGTCATAATAGGTAGACTCACGAAGAGTGCTCATTTCAGTCCGGTGAAGAGCGAGAGGACTGCATCATGGTTAGCAACGGTTTACCCTCAAGAAGTTAGCCAGTTTTGAAATAGCCTACAGGAAGCCATGGGTAGGCAACTGAATCTAGGTATGGCCTATCACTCATAGGCGGATGGTTCATTTCGATTAAGCATGAGTTATAGAAAATCACGTTTATAAGGGCAATTGGCAACGTGGATTGGTATTTTCAAGAAAAGTTCTGCTGCGTGGAATACTTTATGGTAAGTAGACGAGATCCGGGATTCACTAGTGAATTTTGGAGAGCTTGCATGAAATCATGAGGTTACAGTTATGTTTAAGCCAAGTATACAGAAAGAAGAATAAGTGGAAAAGGAAGACGAGAGGCGATAATGAAATGAGTTCCAACTCGAATTTGGGAAATAGGAGTTAGGAAGCCAAGAAATCATGAAGTAAAAGACGGTCAAAGCACAGTGGAGTTAAGCTCAAGGAAACGTGACTAAGAAGAGTGAAGACTAGATACGCGCATCATATCTCTTTTTAAGAGTGCATCCTTGATCCTTGTTTTCCTGTGGAGCTTGCTTGCAAGTTATCTTTTGTATATATCCTCTCGGTCCCATTCTCGATCTTATTTCTGTTGTAAACTCCATAAGGGGGTTATGACTCATCGGTTAGTACTATATGTCAGGGTTTGAATGGATTTCTTGTAATCCAAAAAGGAGTTTATCTTGCTTATCTTCTAAGATCTCTTTTTAGCATATCTCCCTGTCCATGTTTATCTAGTTTATCGTGTTTATCTTGTCATGAGAACCTTAGGTAGAGACCCTTTGGATGAAACATGTATTTGAAACATGTTATGCTTGATGTTTGCAAGTGGTTGCAAGTGTTTGCAAGTGGTTACTCGTGGATGCATTATACACATTAGGCACTAGATCGGCTCACACACTCTTCATGTTGCATATGCATGAGTGCTTACACTTACTCATGGTTGAAACTTGTTGTGCTACCACATGGATGTTGCATATGGATGAATGTTATGTGCACTCATATAGATACTATGAATTATGTTAGGAATTTGCATACATATGGATTCATTTCACTGACATACATATGCATTAAGGAGGTTTACTGTATCAGTAACCGCCTGATCTTTGCATTAGATAAGTACATATACACACACTTTTGCATATGTTCATACCACATTTAGAATCTTGTAAGGACAATGATTGCTCGAGGATGATGTTTTGAGTAGATGGATGATTGGATGGTAGGATATGTTCTTCCTAACTTGAAGATTTCGGGGATGAAATCCTTTAAGGAGGGGAGAATGTAACAACCTGTATTTTTAATAACCTGTTAAAATATAAATCGAGGCAGAATTTAATTTAAAAATCTGAATCAAGGGAAACGGGCTATGCCATTGCGTTCGTCTCGGAAAAATACGCGAAATAGAGTCCGAGTTTTCGAAAATCGGAGTCCGTATGACCCAGTTAAGGCCCATTGAAGTTTTCAGAAATTTCCATGTCAAAAACAGATTTGAATTTCAAGTTCAAAGTTGGAAATTAGGGCAAACTGGCGCAGGCGGGAAAACTCCCGCCAGGACCCCCATGTCGACAGGCATGTCGATAGGGTCCCCAGGGTGTCGACAGCCCTGTCGACACAGGGTGGCCGGGCAGTTTTGCCTGGTGCACCATTTTGGGTCTTGGTCTGGTTTTGTGGCTGTGTTCTGGAGACTTCCGAAATCTGATGGACCTAAACTAACCTAGGGTTAATCCTAAGGCTAAAAACACTCTAATCTTCTATAAATAAGACCTTAATCCTACCCTAAAACCTCATTTATTCATTCTAGTAGCTAAACTATGGCAAAATCAATTCTCTAATGGCCTCCACTTAAAACCCTAGCCTCCACCTTCTTAAAGAATTATTCCTATGAAGATTTTGATGTTCATACAAGTATTTCTAAGTTGTATGAATGGTCACTAGCTTGCATACATCATCAAGTTGCAAGCTTTATTGGCTAAGCTAGAGTTTTTGGAGTTTTTGTCAAGGGTTTTCTCATTAGAGCTTTACTTGGGTTTTTATATGCTTGCATAAAGGGCTTCTCAATCTTTATTAGTAGATTTGTGTCTTCATAATATTTGTAAGCCCTCTTACCTTCATTTTAGAAACTCTAAAGTTAATATGTGATGCAAGTTGGGATTTATGCAAGTTTATTGAGTTATGCATGTTTATGCAAGTTCACTATGCCATGATTTGCAAGTTTATTGAGTTATGCATGTTTATGCAAGTTCACTATGCCATGATTTGCAAGTTTATTGAGTTATGCATGTTTATGCAAGTTCACTATGCCATGATTTGCAAGTTTATTGAGTTATGCATGTTTATGCAAGTTCACTATGCCATGATTTGCAAGTTTATTGAGTTATGCATGTTTATGCAAGTTCACTATGCCATGATTTGCAAGTTTATTGGGTTATTCATGTTTATGCAAGTTCACTATGCCATGTTATGCATGTTTAATAAGTTATGCATGTTTATGCAAGTTCACTATGCCATGTTATGCATGTTTAATAAGTTATGCATGCTTATGCAAGTTCACTATGCCATGTTATGCATGTTTAATAAGTTATGCATGCTTATGCAAGTTCACTATGCCATGTTATGCATGTTTAATAAGTTATGCATGCTTATGCAAGTTCATAATGACCTGTTATGCATGTTTGACAAGTTATGCATGTTTATGCAAGTTCCCTATGCCATGTTAGGCAAGTTTAACATGTTATGCATGTTTATGGTAATATGCAAGTTCACTATGCTAAGTTATGCAAGTCTAACATGTTATGCATGTTTGTTGTGATATGCAAGTTCATCATGTATGTTATGCCAAGTTCCCTCTTCCTATCCTTTATGCGTTATTACGAATATGTAAGCGATAGAATGACGTTGGGGGGTTTGGGTAAACTTAAAATACATGAAAGTATAAGATTGGGAATTTACCTATTAAGTTAGGTCTACCCCTTGGGAATTTACCTATTAAGTTAGGTCTACCCAAGTATTTGTTGACTTGTAATTATGTTTTGAAATAAAGTGGACATGACACTTAGAAAACATAAGTGTGGCCAACTCGAGGTTGGGTTGAGTTTGTAGCGTAATTCTACCCGGAACCTACCGGCTTAACTAGTGGCTACAAACAATAGGACCCAATGTGAGAAGTTGGTCATGTGGTGCCAAGACCCGAGGTTAGACCAAGTTGTGGTGTAAATCTAACCGGAACCCACCGGCTTAACTAGGTAACCACAACAAAGTCTAATGTGAGAGGTTAAGGTGCATTAAATTAATTAATGCCTCATGATTAGGGTTAAGTTAGGGTCCACTAATACTTAACCAATTTGGGGATTCGAGGGATTGAAATGGGGTTAAGTTGTGAACTGTCGGTTACACTTAACCAATTTAATCCATTTGGGGGTTCGAGGGATTGAAATGGGGTTAAGTTGTGAACTGTCGGTTACACTTAACCAATTTAATCCATGATTAGTGAAGGGTTAAATCGCACTTAACCCTCTTAGGAAACCCTAGCAACGTGGTCTGTTCCAGCAGTAATCCCAGTTTGGTATCATCACAACCCTAGAGGCTAGGCTAGGGCGGGGCACGATTACTGGACTGATGTAAGCGACCAAAGCGACGGCTGAGTGGTACAGCGGTGCGGGTCCAGGCGGGCTACGGACGTGCACGTAGTCCGGTATTGGACAAACTCGAGGCACGGGTACCAGTAGGTTTAGACTGTGCATTATTGCTTCAGTGTCTGGGGTTGACACCCGAGGGCTTGATACACCCGAAGGTGGACCCAGCACAGCCTGACTACATCCATATGTGGGCCGTATGGACACCAACACTTGACGTGTTAGGCTTATAGGGAGCCGATCGACTAGACCGTTTGGTTGGACCTTATATTAAGGTCACTTCATGTTATTGGGTCAAAGCTTGGGCCAAGGGATCAATACCTGTTATGTTGGTTTGCTAGTACACCGTGGTGCAAAACTTAACCTTGTTTATGCGATGACACCTCTATCTATCTTGTAGTTAATTTATCATGCCAGTATGTTGTTATCTATGATCATCTCAGTTTCCATCATGCTGTTAACTTTATTAGTTTATAGACTGATCGTAGCAGGGCTTACCAGTCTTTATGACTGACCCGTTTTCTTTTCGCTTCTTTTCTTCCGTCCCCCCCCCCCCCCCCAGGTTCTCAGGGTGGGAACATTGGTGCTTAGCTTGGATCGCTTAGCTTGCTTGCTGGATTAGCTCATGCACGTTTGGATATTGAGCCCGCTATGGTTTATCACTCTTATTTGGGGATAGTACTTATGTATTTCAGTTTATCAGATGATGTTTTTATCTAGACTTGTAATTTTGGGAAATTGACATTTTGATGTACCAGACTTGTGTTTTGAAATGGTTTAAAAATCTTCCGCTGTTTTATCTACTTACTCTGTTTATTTACATATATATATATGTCATGTCCTGCCTTGTTATATCATTATGCATGTTTACCTTGTTTTAAAACGCCCCACCAAAGTCAGAGTTGCTTGCAAGAGCCACCCTGGCGGAGGTGGGGTGTTACAATAATATTTTAGTTCTGATCTGAATACTTTTTCTTTTCATTTGTGCTCGGGTCAGCCTGAGTTTTCAGCTATCGAAGACATTGTTATGAAGATGAAATGGTGCTTGACTTACTTATTTATTAGTATTATTCCGCTGCATTTATTGGTATGTTTTGGGATAGTTTAACTCTGATAATTATTGTAAAGCATAATCAAATGTATATGTTAACAGCTTTATGAGTTGTTATTTATTTATTATATTTTATCCTTCCGCTATGAGATTCTATGGTTGTTTCCTTCTTTCTTTCTTTTTCTTATATTTACCCTAATAACTATATATATTTTGGATTTATTTGAGTCGACATGCATGGATTATTATTGAATTGAATGGTCAAAAACCCACATTGTTATAATTTTGTATCGGAGCTTTGGTTTAGCGATAACCATGGCTCTATTTAGGGTTAACTCATTAGAGATAGGGTAGTAATACCTTAGAATGAGTTTGAGTGTATATGAGAAAGCGTACTTGTAATTTTGATATAAAAATGGTTTCGTATTGTGTTAATTTGTTCTGTTGAGTATTTAAGAATTCTGATCGATACTTGGGACGCCAAGGCATCGGTAGAGACTTCTAAGCACTGGAATTGGACTGATCGATACAATATTGTTATGAATTATATTTTATATATAAGAAATTATTTTGAAAATCTATTAACTATTATTTCGTTGGTTGTTAAGAGATGATAATCTTCGATTTTCATCATTTATTGTTTGATTAGTCAATATATCTAAACTATTGACTATTGAATGATTTTAAGAAAAATAAATAATGTAAAGTAATAGATAATGAAATAAAATGAATTTAAATATGGAATTGAGAATTTAACTTCTGGTGCTTTTGAAATATTGATTTGCGAAGGTTTTGAAATAATTTAAGTATAATATGGAAGTAGTTTCAAATAGAAATTGTTTATAAATGAATTTTCTATGAAGTAAGTGTATATTCCCCTCTTGTCTCTGGAATTAACTTCGATGACAAGTCCGCACATCATCAATGTTTATTTTATAGATTTTGAGTGGGGGAGACCACTAAGAACCTTTTAAACCTTATTTTGAGAAAGTTGGATTTTATTTGGATCTTTTAAAGTATGGTTTGAAATATAACGTATAATAATATATATTATTTCAAAGTTGATTTGGAAATGAACCGAAATTGAATTCTTAAGTTCTTTAATAATTAATGATTTTCAAATTATTGAAATGAATTAGAACTTGAAGTCTTAGAAACTTTTGAATTGTGAAATGGAAAATGAAACTGAGTGTAACGTCCCGCATTTTTGGGTAGTCAGATATATTATTTTAAATATTGATTTATAAATAGAAATGGATATTTATATAGAAATTTTTTAAAAAACGAAGTTGAACATTAAATTTGTATTTAATTTAAAATGAGCTCATAACATCGCGGTAGTTCGTAATATTGAGTTTTGAACTTCAATTGAATATAAAGAATTTGATATAAGTTGGAATTCAGCGAAACAAGAAATATTTGAATCTAGTTGATGATAATTTTCTAATGATTGACAAAAATCTGGATACCATATTTTAAATTGTTAGTTATGTCCCTTTCAAATTTTTGAATAGTCGCTATGAAATCGTTTATAAACGATAACGTTTATTAATAAATTTAAGGGATTTTTATATATTTTGGATATCGTTTAACCTGAAATTATATAACGTTGAGCTGTATATCTATATTGTTTTATATTTGAAGATACATGATATTTCATTTATATATATAATAATAATAATAATTTATTTTTATGTAATTTAGTTGTTTGGATTTATTTATGTTTATTCAATATTATATAAGCCTTACAAAAGGTCATTTTGCAAACAACCTCGGTTTTCGATGAAATTAGTTTCATTGGAATGTAATCTAAAATCATTGTACAAAAGCAAATTTCATGGCATTCCCACGTCATATGTGACAACAGTAGCCATAAATGCCTTGTCGTTTTCTATAGCGCGTAATTAATTTAATTTAATTTAAATAGAAGGTATATTTGTGTGTAACTTGTGCAGACGATCGAATTAACTACGAGACCAATTCCACTGGATTTGCATTGACGTTTAGAGCCAGAATAGGTAGATAGTTCGTTATTTTTGAAGACCGGGTACTTTGGTGTTCAAAATAGCATCGTTTTGCATATAAAATAGCATTTCGGGAAACAATCCCGAAATGCGAGGAAACTTATGCTGTTGGATTCATATTAGTTAATTGTTGTTGGATATTGATTTTTGTATCGATCGGATTTACTGGTTGATCATGAGAGTAGTAAACGCTTATATCTTTATTTAATCATTTTATCGATTTAAATTGGAAATCAAGAATAACTGGTTATCTAACGAACTCTGTTTTCAATGAAACTAATTTTATTAAATCTGTAATGATTTATAATTGTAATATTTCAATTTTCAAGTTAATTGGATTTATTTTGTGATCGTACGTAAGTTAAAAGCGTGTCGATTCACATATATGAGTTAAAAAGGAATTTTCACAAACGATTTCGGAATTCAACGAAACCTTTTCCATCGTGTCCGGAATATTGTTTCATGCTAGGATTTATATTTACATCTCGATCGGAGGTTGTTTGTAGTGGTTTTATCGCGTTACTTCAGGACGAAGTTTCATATAATATTATATTATTTAATGGCTTGCTTATATAAAGGGATATTCTTCGTTACTTTTTTTTCTTAGTTATTTTTTTTATTTTTATTTTTTTCTATGTTATTTTTTTTCTTTGTTATTTTTTTCTTCGTTATTTTTTTGTTTGTTCTTCATTATTTTTTTGTTTGTTTTTTCCCTCAAACTTTGTTTTACTTTTACGAAAGTTCCTAATCTTTTTATGGGGTTCCATGTCTGGCCAACCTCAACTTGTTTAGGATTTATGGCTTAGTTGTTGTTGTTGTTTGTCTATATAAAGGGATGCAAACTTCCCCGTGAAGGAAAGCCCGGATTGCTTCGAGAACACGACAAATCAGAACACAAACAGAAGAACATTTCATTGCTTATTACAACAATTCCATCAGAATACAAGAATATACAGAGTATGAATAAATATTACACAGAAAATATTAGAGATTTAAATTACATTTAAATACATCGCAGCGGAAATAATACAAAACACAACTAGAAGAGATAAACAGATACAGAGCTTTCCAGATATCGTTCCAGCTGTAAATCAGGATCCTGTGAATATAAATCTGCAAAACCAAAACTACTAGCTACCCGTGTGGAAATAGGGGCACCTAGAGTTTAGGTCAAAACAATAAACTCCAGGTCAGTCATGTGACTGGTGTGAGAACTAAAACAGTTATTAATCTTTGTTTTTAAAGTTAGGTAAATCAAGGGACCAAGCCGTATAACACGGAACGGGTTTCCTCTCAAGAATACCAATGCATAAAACAAACAACGCAATGTTAAATAAAGAACAATGAAGCTATTATAAGACCCAGATCCCATCTCACAATGCAACGCAAGCCGAAGGATAGGGTTTTCCCTTATAATAGCCAAATATGCTTGATACGTGAAATTTCATCTTATATTATTACTATAAGTGAGGAAAACAACTTCAAATATAAATGTATCAATCATAGACGGCATCGGTACCATATATCATACCGCCAATACTAGGCTCTACAATCAAAACCGCAAAATGTCATATTTGGAAATTGGATTTCCATCATGGTGGCTCCTGATTCGAAAGATCGACCGCGTAGTGCCATCCACAACGGCTTACGTCTCAGCTAGAGAAAACACCGTAATGCACATCCGCACTTTTGGGAAATCGAGTATCACTACGGCTTACGTCTCGGCGAGAGAAAACACCGCTTACCCTATCCCTCTGAGCACTAAGCTCAATCTTGGTCGACCGAATCCACGACACCACTAAGGTTCCCATCCACTAAAAAGCATACTGATCAAACCATCAGTTTACCACCATACCGGGGTGTGAGGCTCGCGAATCAACGCTATACACAAAGCGGTGCTATATCAAAGCTGTGCTTTGATCATCAACCACCAAACTTTGCTTTTCAACAAAAGTCTGGATCACTGCATCTCAGCATGCCACACTATCAATCCATATCGTACCACTGATTTCTGCCAATATATAACCTCTGAGCTCGTATGTCTCAGAGAAGGGCGTTAAGCAAGAGAATAAATTCTCCGCTGCCAAACATATATATATTTAGCAGAGATCAACGAATACAATATAAAGGAATACAATGTCAGACACACCATCCATTTACAAGTCTGTTCTAGGTCTGAACGAAACCGGAGGCACTTTCCTCGCGTATCCGTCGACCTCCAAGCACGTCCGGACGACTACCACTTTAGCCCCCTTCAAGGTAGCTACTCCCATCGTGAGCATCAGTAGCACCCATCCATTCAATGTGAAGATCGTCGGTCTTGCACCGTCTTCAATCTCTTCGACTCATCGTCGAATCAGTTATTCAGAATGGGTTATACCCGGACTTTCTGAATAACTCGCGTATCTTAATCAACAAGTGCTATAAAACACAATATACGCCTCATTCCAATTCAGAATATTCACACTCCTAGGGAAAGATTCCCATTAATTTTATCAAAGATAAATTCTTTTAAATTTATCCTTTGATCTTCCTTTGGATATCATTTCAAACCATATTATGGTTTTCCAAACTAGTCGGGATTAGCGAACCACACCGAAGTAATTATTTATTTTATTTCCCAATCCCAACCTATTTATCCCATGGAGCAAAACTGGTGATACTCCATATCTAACACCACGGGGTTATCGGTAAAGTTAATTACCATTTCACGTTCAAATCTAATTAAAGATTTTAACTATCGCTTTGGAGCAAAACTGGTAATACTCCATTCTCGCTCACTTTCCAAATTTGGTAATTTAAATTATCAATTCACATTTCAATCTAATTACCTATTCATTAAAACTCCTTTTACTGGGTTGAAGAACTAATGTCATTTAAAACACAGTTCACGATAAACCCAAATCACATTCTATTTATTATCGGGTTAAAGAACAAGTGTTATTTAAAACACCGTTCACGGCAAACCCACAAATCAATTCCAGTTAAATATATTAGAAATTCTGGTTATTGAAAACCCATTTCAAATTCAATTTATTTATTTCAAAAATAAATTGATTTTAATTCTAGTTTAAAATTAGTTCATTTCGATAAAAATCTATTTTTATTTTTTTAAATATGGAATTTTTCATCCCAGTTTTTCCCAAATCATTTCTTATGATTTTACACAAATTGTAGATATTTTTAATGATTTTATCAAGGCCCGTACAGTCGGTTTTCAATAACTGCCACCGAACTGCACTTACAACGACCTTTTCCAAATTTGATTTGGGCATAATTCCATATCCAACCGTTATATTTCAAATTTCTAATATTCATTGGAAAGCTCTTTTCGATACGAACCCAACGGTTCTGGTTTGAGGAGAATCCGACGGTCGGATCTCCCGTAATGTCCGTTCGAAGTCAATGGTCGAAATTCGTGAACTGCCGCGGCGCGTTCTATTCAGGCCATTATATTATATATATAATATATATAATATATATTTCGTCGATTTCTATTTAAAATGAATTTTATAAATCGTTTTAAATTCGTTTCAAAAACAACTTCAACTTCCTTTTCAATTTCAAATCAAAGTTAATTTTTTCCTTATAAATTCGTTTTAAATTCATTTCAATTCAATTCAAATTCGATTTCAATTTCAATTCAATTCGATTTCAATTTCTATTCAATTCAATTCGATTCAATTTCTATTCAATTCAATTCGTTATAAAAAAAACGAATATAATCGATATAAATATCGTTCGCGTCAAAGTAGCGCATCTCTAATCAACACGGCTTTATATTTTTCAATAACTTCGTTATTCTACTCAACAAATGAATATTTATTCTATTCAACACATGAATCTATATTTCTTTCACCACATGACTAATCTCAACAAATGAGTACTGTCAACGCGTGAATCTTTATTTCATAATATTCTTTATTTTCCCTATTGGAATGAGGCCCAATCAATTACCATATAATGTTAATTATATGGATTCCATACAACACATGTATATAATAACAGCGATAAATAATCAACTATCATCCAAAGTGCACCACACAACTGCATAAGCATTAAATATATATAATTAACGCTTACACAGTCTGTCGACCAATCGATCGACATACAATTTAATAATTGGGATTAGTGTACGCCAAATATCATCCCAACACCTATGTGGGGTTTCAAACAATCAAACACAGATTTTATTTGTGTAGTTGGGCGATGTGTAAAATTTATCGTCCCAATCAATATCAGTCAAATATGTGTATATAAATCAATCGTTCGATTTGTTTATAAACATATATTTCATTTTATATACATGTTAAAAATTATATTTTTAACTATATAAATATTTTATTTCACTATATAAATATTTTATTTTATTCCACAACACATATTCAATTTTTCACATCAAAATCAAATAAACAAGCATACAAGCCGTCCATGGTCTGTGGACGACGGGTGTCGGATGCTGCTAAGCACCGTCTGTATCCTAGTATATATATTAACTAGAAATTTAAAATAAAAGTGAGGAGTTCTCACCAAAAGCTAACCAACACCACGACTCTTCATATGTAGGAAATCTTCATCGTGCTCGCCCTTTGTCACTTTCGTTGTCCGTATTCACTACATATATAAAAATCGAATTTTTATTTTCACTTCGTTATAACAATTGAATTTTTTTTATCTTCACTTCGTTATAAAATTTATATTTCTATATCTCTCTTCTTCTAATAAAGGTTATATTTTTATTACTCTACATGAATAAAAATCATATTGTTATAATGCCACTAGTATAAAAATTATATTTTAACTTCTCTATTATATAAAAATTATATTTTTAACCTTTCTATATTATAAAAATTATATTTTAACCTTTCTATATATTAAAAATTATATTTTTAACCTTTCTATATATTATATAAAAATCAAATTTTTATTACCTATATAATATAAAAATCATATTTTTTACTGCTACTTAACATAGATAAAAATCGAATTTTTATCGTTCTATATTGTGTATAAAAATCACATTTTTATAAAATTAAAAATCGTAACTTTACATACTAAAAAAAACACTTCTTTTTCTAACTCAAAATCCAAACTTTTTTTATAACCAAATAAAATCAAAAGTGAGATTTAAAAATTATGTTTTATAATTTAAATAAAATCAGTTTTAACACAGCGTTTCATGTAAATAAAAATAAACACTTACAGTAGAAATTATTGGAGCGGGGAGGGGCTGTCAGGGTTCACCGGAAGTAGGGGGTGTCGGATGCTGCTCTGGCGAGGTCAGGGCGACTAACGGAGGGTGGAGGTGGAGGGGTGCTGCGGGGTTCAGGCATTGGGAGGGCTTGGACGAGAGGGCGACGACAGGAGGGCTAGGGGTTAGGGCGAGGTCGGTTTCAGAGAGGAGGAGAAGAAAAGGCAGAGAAGCAGGAGATGGAAGAGGGAGGAGGCGATGCACAGGAGGGGGAGGATCGACATCGGCGGAGGAGCGATTTGGTGGTGGAGCGGATTTTGGATCGAGAAATTTTAGATCGGGCTGAAGTGGGAATGAGGGAGAGGTTGGTGAGAATAATATATATATATATTATTTAATTAGTTATTTTAATTTCCATAAGGTTGACTTTTCGTTCGAACCCCAATTGAGACCCAACGATTGTCGTCCCTAGCTAATTACCCCCATTACGAACACAATGGGATATGTATCGCAAGCCAGTTTGACCCTTTCGATCAGTTTTCGTCAAAATCCAAATATAACTCTATATATTGAATTTGAACGCACATTTCAATTTACCGGGGTCACATACTGACTAGAAAAATTCCTCAAAAATATTTTCTAGCTTCGTATTGACGATACGGTCCTAACAAAACAAATTTCGTCAAATTATGAGACCGTTTGAAAAATGGTCATTTTCCAGTCGATTAAAATCAACTGAAACTGGTCAAATGCGTTTTCCTTTGCCACGCTCACATATTGATTCGAAAAATTACAAATTTTGAAACCTAGCAATAATTTGACACTACGGATCCAACAAAAGTGGTTTCGTCGAAAACCGAGGTCGTTTGCAAAATGACTATTTTAAGGGCCAGAATTCCATAACGACTATTCTGAATTTTCAACTGGACGTATCTTTTGATTCCCGCTCTGAAATTTTGATTTCCCGGATTCATTAGAAAGATTTTCTTAATTAGTTTCAAATATTTTTGGTTTCGCCGAAATCCGGTTTATTCTGCACCTGGTACATTCATTTGAAATTTGAAATCGAATTATCGAACTACCGCGCCATTTTCAATTCCTTTTATAATTTAAAATAAATATTTATATTCTAACGACGATCTATATAAATATATACTTTCGAATTTTATTCAAAATAAATTTTTCGTCGTTATTATTTAAAATAATTCATTTTAAATATTCAAAATTCATTAAATTTGCAAAAATGAATTTTTTTAAATTGGCTCGGATTTTCCGGGTCGTTACAGCGCACTGAAGTGCCGCCAACTTAAGAAATAAATGGCTGCAAAGCCATAATCTTTTCTCCCTTAGTTCTCTAAATTCAGCAATCGATTTCAATTTTGTTCAACTGGAAACATCACGAGCTCGCCGAGCTCTTCCAACTGATCAGCCATGATCAGGTTTAGTGGGCAGAACTGACCGATAATCAACTTTAAACATCTAGCATTCAAGGGCTTGTACGGGTATCAGGTGACACTGAGCATGACAATACTTAAGTCGAAGGAGAAGCTAAGTGAGCCACTCCTGTTGGCATGGACTGATGATCATCCGGCGATAAGAATTTTGGGCGGCATTCGGATTTTGAATTCGAGAGTGGGTTTTGGAAGTAGTATCGCAAAGGAATGAAGAAGCAAAGAATGAAAAACACGAGAGCAGGAAGAAAAAAGGTCGAGTAGTTCATTTATTTGGTTCGACCGAATTACGCTAAAACAAGGTATACAACTGACTAAATTATAATTAAATTACTTATTATTATTATTAAATGATAAACTAATCTTAATGCTAAATCATCATGGTTTTAAACAGAATGAAACAAAAAGCAGTAAACGAAGGTGGAAGAAAGAATTGATTGGCCCACTTTTTGTTTAAATGTAATTAGTTCAATCTTAAAAACTTAATTAAGGATAATTATATAATTAATTTTTTTATTAAGTTAAATGGTTAATAACTTACTCATATTATTACAGAATGGAACGAAACACATTGCTTTATGATTGTGGTGACGAGCACTATATTGTTAAGCTAATTTGGATGGTTCTGCAATCAACAGGGATTTTTCAATTAAATTAAACACTCATTTAATTTAATTGAAATCAAATCACTTCAGCGATAAATAAAATCAAAGTGAGTATAACATACTCAGTTTATCCCACTTATATTTTATATAAGTCGGATTTTATTTGTATGTGCTATGGTTGCTAATTGTTGGTTGTTTGTTAGTCATATAATTATATATTGAATGAATTTCTGAAATTAAACGTTGTTTAATTTCAGTGAAAACCAAATCGTTATTTTAACGATTAGATCCAATGAAGGTAACCTACCTTCTTGGTCACGTTTAAAAAATAAACTTGTTCAATTCAATGAATTGTCATTGTTGTGTCAAATTATTATTCTTGACTATTATAGAAATTATTATATTAAATTGGATAATTCTTATTGATTGATTTTTTTAGGCAACCTATTTGGATGCAGGGAATAATAGGTTGGAGGGATCCAACTGGATTCCTCACGTAGTTGTTAAACTTTATTATATTATAATATATGTTAAAAATATTAATTTGTGATGCAAGAATTGACAGGTTGGAGGAATCCAATAGGATTCATCACTGATATTGATCATGTTTATCAATATGATTTGTTTTGTTCATTTGGATGTGAAATTGGTTTATATTTCATGGGTTGGTGCTTTAGCAGATATTGACCTCTATAGTACCGTTGATGTAACACCCCGAATTTCGGTTAATGCTAAAATTCACAAATTAAAGAATAACTAATCCCAGATGTGGGAATTAGGGGAAACGGGTTGCACCATTGCGTTCGTCTCAGAAAAATACGCAAAATAGAGTCTGAGTTTTCGAAAATCGGAGTCCGTATGAAGAAGATATGGACGAACGAAGTTAGGCAGAAAAACCGAAAACAAGCAAGAATGCACTGGCGCACTTGTGAAGTGCGCCAACACAAAAATGCACTGGCGCACTTGTGAAGTGCGCCAACACATTTTTACACTGGCGCACTTGGGAAGTGCGCCCGTGTCGGGACAGGAAACCTGCACAGTTTCTAGAGAGTTCTGTGGTTGGGTGCACCAGTTTGGGGTTTGGGCTTGGTCTTAGGGCTGGTTTCTGGAAGCTTCCGAGATCGGATGGCCCTAATCTAATTTAGGGTTAATCTAATGGCCTAAAACACTTGCCTAATCCTATAAATAAGACCCTAAGCTAGCCCTAAATGGTCATAATCCTATCTCTTAACTAAACTATGCCAAAATTTTCTATGATCATGGCCTCCACTCAAAACCCTAGCCTCCATCCTATTTCTAAACTATTTCTATGAAGGCTTTCATGTGCATACAAGCATCTTTGAGTTGTATGAGTGATCATTGGCTTGCATTCATCATCAAGTTGCAAGCTTTATGTTCAAGGCTAGAGTTTTTGGGTGATTTGTGGCAAGGGTTTGCTTATTGGAGTTTAGTGGTGAGTTTCTATAGACTTAAAAATCAATTGTTAAATTGATTATGATAGGATATGATAAGATATGGCTATGTTTGTGGAATCAATGTGTTTATGCAAGTTTAGTATAGTGTATGTTGTGTGCTATATGCAAGTTTAATGCTATGTTTTATGATGCAAAACACTATGTTGAACATTGATTCATATGTAACATGTTATGCATGCTATATGGGAGATTATATGCAAGTCTATATGTAACATGTTATGCAAGTTATGTATTTGGTTTTATGCATGCTAAGTATTTGGTTTTATGCATGCTATGTATGTGGTTTTATGCATGCTAAGTATTTGGTTTTATGCATGCTAAGTGTTTGGTTTTATGCAAGTTTGTCTCTTTTTATGATATGCAAAATATATGCAAGTTATGATGCAAGTTCATATGCAAGTTATGATGCAAGTTCATATGCAAGTTATGATGCAAGTTCATATGCGAGTTATGATGCAAGTTCATATGCAAGTTATGATACATGTTCATATGCAAGTTATGATGCAAGTTCATATGCAAGTTTATGTGCAAGTTCATATGCAAGTTGTCTCTTTTATGATATGCATAATGCAAGTTTGGGTTGAATACTAGTTGGGTTTAATGTATGTTCATATATGCAAGTTGACACCTTTTGAACCCATGATAAAGTTACATGCTATGTTGGCTAAACCCATGACCTTTGTGATGAATCTTCCCTTTATTATGTCGTGTTATGAGAACGAACTACGTGGGGAACGATGGGGTTAATATGCATGTCAATAAAATGATGTGAAATGGGTATGATTAATCATACCACAAATTAAATGGACGTAATTGGGAATTTACCTATTAAGTTAGGTCTACCCATATTATGGAGTTGGGAATTTACCTATTAAGTTAGGTCTACCCATACTATGGAATTGGGAATTTACCTATTGAGTTAGGTCTACCCATATTCTTAAAAATGTGTAATTAATTAGGCATAATTAATTCAAATTATGGGGGTGATTAATTAGGTGTAATTAATCAACTAAGACACGAGGTTGGACCCTTTTGTAGCGGAAGTCTGCCCGGAACCGACCGGCCATCCAGCAGCTACAAATGATTGGCCCAATGTGAGAGGTCTTAGTCATAAATTAAATACGTGATTAAAGTAAATACACGAGGTTAGACCTTTTTATGACAGAAGTCTGCCCGGAACCAACCGGCATATCCAGCAGTCATAAAAGATGGTCTAATGTGAGAGGTCTTTATGAGGTCATGATCTTAATTAATTAAGAAACACTTAACCATATTAGCATGTAGAGGGACATGAGGGGTTAAGTGGGTGCCTTGGGTGGCATGTGGAAATCTAGTGGGTTGCCTTGGGTGGCAATAGAAAATACGATTAGAATACTTAACCAAAGAGGAACATGTAATTAAACATGGGTAAAGGGTTAAGTAAGTGCTTTGGGTGGCATGTGGAAATCTAGTGGGTGCCTTAAGTGGCAATTGATATATGATTAGATGACTTAACCAAACCTTAACATGTAGGTGGGCATGATTATAAAAGGGGTTAAGTGGGATACACTAGATAAAATAACAAGCTTAGGTGGTAGCTTGTGGGGGCCCATTTCAACCAATATCCCAAACGTATCTTAGTGGGCTCGACTCTAGTCGAGTGATGGGACACGCATATTGGGCTTGACTATAAGAGGCCAAAATGGGTTAGCGGTGGCAATGCATGACCAACGGGTTTCATATGCGTGTGTGGATCCGGGCTGGTAAATAAGACGTTGTTGCATCGTGTAGATATAAGCCGTGCACCGTTAGTTTTATCAGGTTGCCACGTTGGGGAATGGTACACCCCACGGCGGGGCCAGCACGGGTATCTACGTTAGGGAGCCGATCGAATGGGGAGTAGTGTGTACACCTAGTGGATTGTAGGGCCCCGAGGCGTCTACTTAGTCACCTAGGGGTACGCGAGAACTATTAAGTTAATTTTATAAGTCCATGGGTGGGATCAACCTTTAAGTTAGGAATGACTGGTGTGGTGCAGTGTAGGAATTACCCTTGGGTGGGTAGATCTGGGGTGGTGTAATCCAGTAATTATCCTTGGGTGGATAAATGCGTCTTTTCGGTTATCTTAGTACATCCTGTGTTTAGTTGGCTACTTAGTGTAGTCATTATCCCCAGAGGTACTGTACCTTGTTTATATCATACCCTAATTACTTTAATGATTGTATTGTTAGGGTTATAGGACTCACTCAGACTTATGTCTGACCCCGTTGTTTCTTTATCTTTTTCCCAACCCTCAGGTTTTCAGAGTGGGCCTAGCACTAGTGGGCTTTGATCAGACTGCTTTATCTATCTTTTGGAGCTTGGACCGTGGATGTAAAGCTCAGTTTATCTTTTCTATTATGGCTATTAGGTTATGTAGTGGGATTATGTACTTTCGTTTTTATCAGGATGGATATTATGTACTTGACTCTTATTTATGGTTTTGGTGTAACCAAACATGTTTTACTTTCCGCTGAAATGAAATGATGTTTTAAATTCTCAAGTATTACTTATATCTGTCTTGTTGTAATTTTTCTGTTCTATATTCACTTAAAATACTCCACCGATGTTATGGCATTCCCTTAGTGAGTGACCGTAGCGGGTGTGGGGTGTTACAGTTGATAAAGGGAAAGAATTTTGGAATCGATGTTAAATCGATTCCGAACGTTTTCAAAGTTATTTTTATATAAGGATTTGAAATACGATGTTTATTTTAAGAATATTAACGTCGAAGTTTTATTCACATTTTTTATAACTATTTAAGTTATTTGAAATTAATGGAATTTACAAGATATTAATAAATAAATGTTTAAGCGACTTGGAAATGTTAAAATGGTTTCGAAGAAAGGGGTTAATTTTTTTTAAAAATGTTGAAACAAACTAATGAAGTTGGAAGGGTACGAGAATTGATTTAAAAGGAATTGAAAAGTGATTTTCTCATAACGAATGAACGTTTTTGCAGACGTTGTTTATAAATATAAGAAATGTGATAAAATGGATTTTTCGTGAATGAGATTAAAAAAAATAGAGTTGTGAAATGATTTATTTAATAAAGGAATTTATCGAATTAGAATTTAATATTAGAAGATGGTTTAAAGGATATGTGAAGTGAAGAATTTGAGTTATTCGCAAAATATTTGCAATTGGAAAGATATTTATAAATGATTAGTTAAGGTATTTATAAACGAATGGTTAAGAATTTTGTAAATGAAAAGTTAACGATTTTGTAAATAAAAGATGAAGTGTTTTGAAAGGGAATTTGTAATATTTATTTATAGAAGTTAAACTGAACTATTTAGTTAATTTTTATGAAATGATATTTAAAATAAATTTGGAAATGATTAGTGAGATTATAAAGGAAAATAATCATTTTAAAAATAGTAAAAGGAAAAATGATGTGTTTTTTAATGAAATTGGAACATGTACGTTGGTTAAGTTGAGTAACTTTCGAGGTATCAATCTGATGTTGGTTTCGGCCTTCGGGGTTGTATACTTAGAGATTTACTCACTTACCAATTTACAATGAGGAGCCAATAAGTAGAAGTGGAATGATAATTGAATATTCTTATATTAAATAAGAAAAAGGAAATGTTTTTCAAATTAGAAGTTTCAATATTTAATTAACGACTGGTTAATTAAAGAGGCTAAATGATGCTAGGTATTAAATCTGTTAATTTATTTTTATGGATGAATGGATGTTTATTTGATTCTTAAATAATCGACTATCAAATCTGGCTTATATGATTATTGGTACGGAAAGATCGGGATCGAATTACATTCAAAAACCATTCTGAACCAGCGTATAAGTGGAAGATGCTAATTGAAGATGAAGCAATCGAAGACCGTTGATCTTTATAAATGGAAGAACTACTTATTGAATTTCTAAGGGTGGCTCTCGATGATATTTTGACTTGTGATTCTGTCTTGATTGGAATCTATGGATTGCAAGGACCACTCACTACTGATCCATAGGGTGATACATAGGATGTGGTAGGAGAGTGCCTTTGGTTCATCCTGTTTCTAGATGACTTGTATGGACGAATGTCATATAAGGTATCTCCAAAGGATTACGTATATTGATTTCTACAAACATACTTCTGTTGGTGGCAGAGGAATTCATTCTTACTGCTTAACGCCCTAATATTTTTATAGACATCAATTAGTGATTTGATGAATTTGACGATGTGACATTCAAAGTGAAGGATGGCCAGATGTTCTAAAAGAAGATTCAAACCTCAAGCCTCATCAACCAGGAAATGGTATAAAATAGGATGGGTAGCATGACTAAGTGGGTCGCTCCCAATTAGGGTATATTATCACCATCTAGAGAAATTTATTTTTGTTCTTCTTTTGCTTCTGTATCTTCTGGGAACAGTTATGTTGGTGCCAACCGTAGGTGACAATATATTCAGATAATTCAAGCGAAGTGAATGGCCCATCATGTTTAGCCTGGGTTGCAAGATGTTCTTGCTGAACCCGATGTATTCCTCTCTAGAGATACACTATCGGAAGGTGGTCCCATACCTTACCGTAGTTGGAATCCATTATCCAGTAAGAGACCATGATTTTGATTGTATACTATGTATGTTGAGCGTGAGATTCAAGCGTTCTACTGATTGTTATTTACTTGATTTAGACACTATTTTAATATAATAAAATTATTAATTTTTAAAATGTTTTGGGTTATCGTAAGGTAAAAATCGTCCATATTTATGTGTGGATTTAGTCATATGATTATCCTTTTCTTTCGAAAAGATTTGAACATTAAAATCAAGTTGGGTGATACCTTTAAATTTGGTAAGTTTTCTCACGCTGATTCACCAGACTGATCCTGGCGTTTGCAATGCTCGAGTCATGTAACGACCCGTATATTCGTACTATTTGAATTGACTGAATACAACTCACGTCCAACCCAAATTGCTTGAGAATACGAATCATAGATAGAAAGAAGTTAGAGGATGAGAAAATATAACACAAGAAATTAGAATAGAAAAAAAATAGATAGAAGATAGAATTGAACAACAACACAGAGTCTCACAATCGCAGCGGAATAAAATACAATATATAAATAATCACCTTTGGAATACAAAACTGTAATTCCACTTACATACATCATTAGATTACATCACATATACAATATGATGGAATAAACTTTAATATCTAACATTGAAGCCTCCTACTCCAAGCTCCTTCAGAAAATCTGTAAAATCCTAGACTACTTGACTGCCCGTACAAATTTGGGCACCCAAGAGTTTAGGAAAACATAGAAACAAACTCTCTCTCAGTCATGGGATTGGTATGAGTGAACGATATAAAATATTTTGATAAAATAAAAGATATCTCATATGACCACGGAGTAAAAACATGAAACGGGTTTTTACCTAATAAGAATCCAATACACTTGGTTTAACTTCAAAATATTTGAAAGAAAATATAATCATAAGACCAATCCACACATAAACATGGATGGCTTTTACCTTACGATAACCCAAATTATTTTTGTATCAAAACTCTTCTGATATTATGATAGTGTCTAAATCAAATAAAAGCAACCTTGCAGAAAGCTTGCATCTCACGCTCTACATATATAGTATACCATCAAAACCATGAGGTCTTATTAGATAATGGATTGTAATGACCCGGGGAAAATTGCGATCCTGATTATCGACCAAATATAGTCGACTAACCAAGCACCCAAAATTTACCGGAACGTTAATGAAAGAAGTTAGAGGGTGAGAATAGATAAGATAGAAAATTAGAATAGAAAAAGAAGAGGAACATACAACACATTAGAGTAACACGAATCTTACAGCGGAACGAATAAAATATAAAATAACATTGAAATAAAACAGCACATATATACAATAACATTATCAGAGTACAACACTTACAACACAACGGAAATAACAATATTAGATAACGCTAAAGCCTCCTGCTCCAAGCTCCTCCAATGATATCTAAAAATACCTGAACTACTTGACTGGGCGTACAAATTTGGGCACCCAAGAGTTTAGGGAAAAACAAAACAAAAATAAACTCTGGGTCAGTCATGGGACTGGTGTGAGTAAACTCCAACCATTTAGTTTAACTTTTAAAAATCCTTTTAAAATAAAGGATAATCATAAGACCGATCCACACATAAACACAAATAGTTTTTACCTTACGATAACCCAAAGTATTCTTTGAAATCAATATTCGTCTGATATTATAACAATGTCTAAATCAAGTAAATAGAATCTAACAGAATGCTTGCATCTCACGCTCTACATATATAGTATACAATAAAAAACCGTGGGCTCTTATTGGATAATTGATTCCAACTGGCAAGGTATGGGACCATCTTCCAACAGTGTACCTCTAGAGAGAAATACACCGGGTTCAACAAGAACATCTTGCAACCCAGGTTAAACATGACCGACCCCTCACTTCGCTTGAGAGTACGAATGTATTATCGCCAACGGTTGGGATCAACAACCGTTTCCCAAAAGGGACAGCATCGATAGAATTAAGAAGCAAAAGGAATTTCTCTAGATCAGGTGACAATACACCCTACGTGGCAGCCAACCACTTAGCCATGCGACCTACCCGATTTTATACCATTTCCCAGTTGCGAGGCTAGAGATCATAACGTATCTTTTTGATCTTCATTCATTTTGAATGTCACATTGTCATACCCGCCAAATCACAAACTGATTTTCCCAAACATATCACGGGTATACAGCTAAGAGAAACGAATTCCTCTATCACCAAACGTAAATACATTTGAAGAGATCAACTTACGCGATCCATTAGATATACCCTGTCAGACATTCTTCCATATAAGTTGTCCTGGGACTGGACAAACCGAAGGCATTATTCTGTAAACAGGACAACCCTTGCATAACTCCATCTCCAGTTATCTTTATAATATTTGATTCGCAACGCTAACGTCCATATAGAGTGGTTTTCAGATAATGAATCTGATCCCGGTCTCTCCATATTAACGATGGAAAAATGGTCAAAAACTTTGATAGTCGGTGATTTAACTATGAAAGAAAAACATGTGTGCAAACAACGATATTATTTCCAGATGGAAATTCTATCGATCAATCATCAATCATCATTTATCTCTTAAATTAATTTATCATTAATTTATCCATTTACCTATTTCCATATATGAATCAAATCCTTATTTTTTTGGGTCTAGAAAATATAGCTTATTAACATTGAAAAACATTTCCATTTCTTATTCACACATCACTGTCATTCCAGTATTTCTTATCAACAAACCATTTCAATTTTTATGCTTGAAAACATTTCTGATTATATTTGGAAAATGTTTCCAAAACACATTCATATGGATTTCAAATGAACTTTGTATAAAACACCGTTACGCCCGCTCAATCCATTTATCGCTTATTTCTTAATGTATCTTTAATCAATCTTCGCCATCGAACTTCAACTATTCCTTAGTTAATTACGAAGTCAATCAAGTTAGGGTATAATTACCTCTCAGACCTTAACTGAACAACGTTCTTAACCTCCCAATAGATAAAGCTTACAACTCCAATTTTTACACCCATCGCTTATGCACATTCTCAAATTCAGTTTACGAATCTACTTCTTTTATGAAAAACATTGGTTATAACGATAACGTTATAAATCCTACTTCTATTTAGAATATCAGTGTTAAAACTGATTTCTACTTCTCTATATAAGTTCAGACTTATATATTCCATTTATCAAAAGATAAATGTTCGAAAACCTGGCATAGTTTGATTTGTGCGCCAATATTTTATTTAATTTATAAAACATTATTTATAAATTAATCTTCCCAATTTATCTGTTAAAACAGATTCTATTTAAAATCTACTTTAAATTAATCTTTTCCATTTATCTATTAAAACAAATTCCCATTTAATATTTATTTTAAAATGATATCATGTTACACCCATGTGCGAAGCACGGGTCTAAACCTTCCTAATGTAAAATTCTCCTTTTATAAAATTCTATTCATTTTCCCAATATTTTCTTTTAAAAATCTATTTATTTTCTAACTATTTCCTTTTATAAAATTCTATTTATTTTCCAAATAAATATTCCTTTTATAATTCTATTTATTTTCCAAATAAATATTCCTTTTATAGATCTCTATTTATTTTCGAAATATTTCCTTTTATAAATGCTGTTTATTTTTCAAATAATTCTTTTAATAATATCTACTTATTTCCGGAATATTCCCTTTTTAAAATGTGTATTTATTTTATACGAATATTTTATTTTCAATATACACTTTAAAATTTTTCTTTTTACATTCCAGTATTCCTTAGGGTATTTAACATACCATATAACAATGATCAATATCATCCAAACACACATAACAACAACAGATTTTATATCACATCATATATCACAATATATGAAAAATAGTAAAATAAATGTTAAGGAATCCAGTTGGATCCCTCCGACCTGTTTCCCTGCATCACAGATGTTACACAATATAATTCACATCAACTTCATTTCAATATCTGATAAACATAATCAATGTTTGTTTAACGATATGTGTATATATCGTTATCTGTAATTTCAACCAATCGACTAACAGTTCAACAAACAATCAAAACACACAGCAATCGATCATCATTTTTCATTACTAGGTTAGATTTATAAAAATATAAATTGAATAGAATTAGTGAGTTTTACTCACCTTGATGGCTGATCTTTAAATAATGATAACCATTGTCAATTCAGATCAGACAATTTATTTTGCTATAAATTGTAACGAGCTACAATTCACTACGTGTCAGTTTCATTATGCAGCCCCCGTCCATACGATCCTAACAGATCTGACTGTTCTAATTTCTGATACAGTATGCAAAAGTTATGATTTACACAAGTTACTGCACTATTTGAATTAATTTAAATTTAATTTCCTTTAATGATTGGGCTTAACTTTTTCGGCCTATTACCTTTTTAAATACCAGGCCCGCCACGATTCATCTCCTCTAATTCACTGCTTCGCACCTGTTGAAGCTCCACTATCTCGATTGCCGACTTCTTATTCCATCCGTTACCACCTTTCTGCTCAACGATAAATCCAACAAAATTCACCAAAAATCCCTCTTTCCTTCCTCTCCCTCTTCATCTCAACAATACCCAACTCACCCTACCATGTTGATTTGCGATTCCAGCCTTCATCTGGCCTTAACAGTAAAGTATCGAACAAAAAGGTCACGTAAATCCCCAAAATTCCCACAAACGAAACCGAATCCAACCACAAACTCAATTTTAAACTCTATTTCTTCAAACGATGCTCCAAAATCGAATATACATGAACCCTAGGAGACGTTGTAAACAATTTCAACAATAAAAAAAGAACGTCGAACCTATCATAGCCCATATAGAAATGAAGCTCTTGCATTGCTGAATATATATATATATATATATATATCTTATAATTTATGTATTTTTGTATGCGTTTCTTTTGATTTTTGGTTCTCATGTTTTATACTGTTTGAAGAAAAAATAGGGGCGGTAGAAATTTTGACCATCAAAGATGAGAAGTTTAGGGTTTGGAGAATGGTGGTTATTTATAACATAGGTATAATATTTTACTTTATTTTTAATTGATTATTTTATCAATTTTAACCAATCGCTATATATATATTCGTTGTTTAAAAATCCGTATAATCACATACAATATCCAAAATAGGAAATTAGTGGCAAGGGATTACTTGGTCGTCGCTATTATTTTGTAGGATACGGGTTTGACATAATATTTTTCCACGACAAAAAATTTAAGCGCTTTCCTTCATCTTCTAAAACAATCAATTTTTGAAATCAGGTTCTTGCGGCGATTACATGAAAATTAAGCCATAGTTTTTTGTGCATTGAAAGCGATCGTTTAATTTTTGCCAAAAATTTAGGCGTTATTATATTCAGAAATCAAATTTGATTTTAATCGTAGAAATCGTGAAGCGATTTTATTTATTTTATTTGGATAAGCTAATCGATTTTCTCTATTGGAGTTCTATAACTGATGTTAATTTACTTATTTTATTACAAAATACAATTTCTAAATCATTTTTTAAAAAGACAACTGTAGCAGATGGAAAAGATTAATATATTCACAAAACAGTTATACTGTTTTATCATGAAACTATTTTTAGATCGATTATGTATCAACATCTTATTCCAAATACATGGAAATGAACGTTCGAATATCATTGAACTAGATGTCGTACAGTGCACTTGGAAATGTAATGAATCACAATACTTAGGCATAAGATGTAATCTGAAATATTGAAAATTAACTATGAAATTTATTTGATGATTGTCTTGCTTTAACCGATTTATTCTTTTATACAAATTTTATTTAAAAAAAACAAAAGATAAATGGTTATGTGGTCTTCAATGGCAAATAACAGGAGTGAAAAAGATAACTCGTAAGTATTAAAAAAATTGTTGTATAATTTTGTATTTTATTGATATCATAATAGGACTGAAAAAGATAACTGGTTATATCTTTATATGTTGTCTTTTAAAAAGGTTTAAGATGTATAGTTATTTACTTATTTAAGTTATAAATTGAAGATCTGATATATCTGTAATGGTTGTACAGTTTAAATTGAAGCTAAATAATCATTTATGTTGTTTTATGTAAAATGATTACTGGATTATTTTGTTTTTTCGACAACAAAGGTTTGACAAGATATTTTTATTTATATTTTCACGTAAAGGCATTTTTTAAAGTTTGTTGTATGTATTAAATGTAATAGGTAGATGTTGTCTGAGTATGTAAGTTCTATAAGGTAAATTTGTTTCATTACAGTAGAAATTAATTACATAATTATTTTGTTGTTAAATTATTATATTATGTGGTATCATGATCAAAAAGATAAAACATTTTATCTTTATTAATAATTTTTATCTAATACATTAGTGAAATAATTATTGATATGATTACAAATTTGATATGAATTAATCATACACTATAAGAAAATTCAGCAGTTAATCATATTCATCAACATAATCAAAACAGATTAACAGATATACAAATAGTATATGGTATATTTGAAAAAGATAAAATATTTTATCTTTTTAGTTCATGTTTTGCTAATAACAGAAGTGAAATAATTATGGATATGATTACAAATCTGATATGAATAAATCATACAAATTAACAAAATCCATCAACTAATCATATTCAACAACATAATCATTGTAACGTCCCGGAAATTTGCGATCTTTGGTCATCGACATAAAACCCACGTCGATTATCCAAACATCGAAAATACCGGTAGTTAATGAAAGAAATTAGAGGGTGAGAATAGATAAGATAGAAACTTAGAATAGAAGAAGAAGAACATACAACATCAGAGTAAACACGAATCTCACAGGGGAACGAATAAATATATTTCATAATCATAACTTCGAAATAAAACAGTATCTGTATACAATACCATTATCAGAGTATAACACTTACAACACAACGGAAATAACACTAGCTATATAATCCTAAATCCTCTTGCTCCAGCTCTTCAAGTATCTGTAAATCCCGACTACTTGACTACCCGTACAAAATTGGGCACCCAAGAGTTTAGGGAAAACAAAACAAAACAAACTCTGGGTCAGTCATGTGACTGGTGTGAGTAAACTCAAATCATTTGATTTAACCTTCAAAATTTCTTTTGAAACAAAGGATAATCATAAGACCGATCCACACATAAACACAGATGGCTTTTACCTTATGATAACCCAAAATATTTCTAAAACGATACTTGTCTGATATTGTAATAATGTCTAGATCAAGTAAATAGAAATCTAGCAGAAACGCTTGCATCTAACGTTCTACATATATAATATACAATCAAAACCGCGGGCTCTTATTTGGGGAATGGATTCCAACTATGACAATGTATGGATCCACCTTCCGCTCAGCGTACTCTAGAAGCGATACACTGGAGTTCAACAAGAACATCTTGTAACTCGACCACACATAACCGACCATTCATTTCTCTTGAATGTCTCGAATATATTGTCACCTACGGTTGGTATACCAACATAACCATTCCCGGGAGATACAGAATTGAAAGAAATAACAAATGAATATTCTCTAGACGGTGACAATATATCCTAATTGGGTGCGACCCACTTAGCCATGCAGCCTGTCCGATTTCTGTCATTTCCCAGTTGTGAGGCTAGAGGCCACGCTTATCTGTGACAGATCACACATTTATTCACTTTGAATGTCACATCGTCATACCCGCCAAATCACAAATTGATTTCCCCAAAAATACAATGTGTATACAGCTAAGAGAAACGAATTCCTCCGCCACCAAACGTACATACGTTTGAAGAGATCAACTTAAACGGTTTACCAAATATACTCTGTCAGACATTCTTCCATACAGGTCGTTCTGGGATTGGACAGACCGAAGGCACTATTCTGTAAACAGGACAACCCTTGCATAACTCCGTCTTCAATTATCTTCATCATATATGATCGCAACGCTAATGCCCATATAGAGTGGGTTTCAGATAATGAATCTGTAACGACCCGCATTCTACGCATCGAATGATCGTAGAATATTTATTTCTTTCACATACGAAGTCGTATGGTCATGTAGCTTTGGGAAATGACTAGTGGGGTTATTTCCCATGTTCATGATTTTTACCGATTTTTAAATGACCATTTTGCCCCTAGCTGGTATTGTTTTGGCCATAACTTTTGATTGGAAAGGAATTTTGACCTGAATCCACTTCCATTGGCTTTGGATGATGGTGTATCTTTCCGAAGAGAGGTCACATTAGCCAAACGGACTCACCGTTTGGGATATATGGCTGAAACAAGGTTTAGAAGGTGAAAAACAGCTTAACCGGGCCTAATTAGGGTGATTAGCAAGAGGGCCCATGGCCCATTTCGGGATTAGAGATGTATAGGGGCTGATTAGGGTTAGAAAACATTTCTTTCAGCCGCCACTTTTATTCTTGGAACCCTAACAATGGCCTCCAACACCCAAATCAACTTCTAATCACTTTCTAATCAAGTTTTGGCTTAATCTACATCGAATCAAAGAAGATCTTCACCAAATCAGTATTAGAGCTACTATTAGACATCAGTATTCGCCCAAATCAGCGAGGTTTCAGTTCTGAAAATTTTATTTGTGGCCAAGGTGAGTGATTTGCATAGTTTTGCACTAATTACGGTTAATTAAGGGTAATTAGTGAAGATTAGCGAATTTATACACTAATAAATTCTGGAAAAATATTTATAAATTCTTAAATAATGTTTTAGATCTCTACTAGAAATTTGGTTTGATCTGATTAAGTTTTGCTAATCATACCATTAGTTTTGCCTAAACATGCTTAAGGGAAAATTAGGGTTTTAGGCTATGTTTGATCCATTTTACATGTTATGGTTGTTGTTTTGATGTTTGAGGTCACTTCTCTATGTTGCTATGACTGTATGGTATGTTTTGTGATTGATTATAACTATTAGATTGGTCGAAAACGCCGTCGTATGGCGTAAAACAGTCGCTGGAAAGTCACAGGAAATATGCAGGGTTTCGAACCGGATCAGATCGGATAATTGGGCTCGGATCGGATAGGAGAACTGGACAAGTGGACTCGATTCGGATTGGAACTTAGCATAAGGGGCTTGACGAGAAGGAAGGCCATTTGCTTAGAATTGGAGTTGGGCAGGTGATCGGATCGGAGAGAAACTAAAGGGGATCGGATCGGAGAGAAACCAAAGGGGATCGGATCGAAGAGACTAACAGGGATCGGATCGGAGGCAAGGGCATAGGGATCGGATCGGAGGACCTAGCTTGGAGCTGGAGTTGGAGCGAAGCACCAGATCGGATTGGGACATCTAGGAGGGAGCAACCACCGAACCAGACACAGGGCATCCGAACCGAACCGATGGAGCAAGAGTACATCGAACCGAACCAGGCCAGAAGGGGAACACCGAACCGAACCGTGCATATGCTATTACTACTACGCGACGACTCTTCTGAAGACCAAATCCAATTCAACCAAAACCCGAGATGCAAAGGAAGTCCAAATGAGGAGCTTTGAGTTAGGATCCAGTTGGGAACCAATGATTGGGCTTCGCTGCAGGACGTCTGCCAAGGGGTTGTCGATGTCTGTAACTTTGAATCACTATGTGTAGGGAGTAAGTGAACGGATTCAGGGCCACAGTGGCATATGTACGACTAAAGCGTTATAGACCAATGAAGTGGGGTCATTTGTAAAGATTGGTCATGACTCCATGTGGTAAGCTTGGTAGTAGCAGTAGTTGTACAAGTCGAACTCCGTCACTACTTCGATGGGTCTAGTAATTGATAGTGGTGGACATCGTATGCTTTATGCACTGAGCGAGAGATGTGAGGATGGTTGATATGTTTGATTTGTTTCCCATCATTACGACATGCACACCCCCACCCTCGTTATCTTTACACCATCTGTTCAGTGGCACCTTAGAGTATTGTACGGTATGTAGTGCTAACTCTTTGGTTGCAGGTCCAGGTTCAGGTATGGTTTAGTATACCTGTTATTGTTCTGTTTAGCTGCTTACCAGACTTTTAGTCTGACCCAGAGTTTTATGTCTCTTCTTATTACTCTGGGTGCTCTCACGAGCAGACTAGAGACAGGTTAGCTGGGTATGCACGGGTAGCTGATCCGGAGACGAGCAAGAGGCTTTCACGTATGATACATATAGTATTCTCCTCGTGTTGTTGAAGATCACTGCTTGGGCATTAGTAATGCATCTTCTACTTTAGCTTTCTTTTGTTCTGGAGACAGTAATTTGGGAAGTTGTAATAAGCTGTATTCGAATTTCCGCTGCTATGTTGGTTTAGTTTTCAGCTTATGCACTGTCTCGCCTGTTTTATGTCAAGATTATGTTATTATTATATTTTGTTCCATGCGCTATGAGACATTCTACAGGTTCCTTGTTAGTTCATTCTCTCCTTTCCTTTCTTTGGCGACCGTTCCGTGCTAGTCGGGCATGTGTACAATGCACCTTCGGAGGAAATACAGGCTGGTGCGGGGCGGGCCGTCACATTTGGTATCAGAGCTCTAGGTTGCGTAGCCAACCTAGGGAAGTTATCAGGGAGAGATAGTATATGTATATGAGAGCGCGTATTTGTGATTATTTTGGTTTTCAAAAGCTATATATATACACTATTAGTATAGTTAAGGATGAAGTCGCACTGCACTAGCACCACTATGGAGATGGTTAATCGTTTTCTCTTTACAGATTGAACGACGAGCCGATACGTAAGAGGTGCCGGTAGAAGAGCCAATAATGGGAATGTTTCTGACATGAGGACGATGTTTACTGACCTCATGAGGGAGATGCTTAGGGATATACAGAGGGCAGTTCCCAATGGTGGTAATGGTGGTGGTCCAATAGTGCAGGCGCCTAAGGCCGATTTCGCCAAGCTAAACAAGGATTATACTTGTCTTGGTGGGAAGCCGTTCCACGGAACGGAGTCGGCCACGGATGTTTAGGATTGGTTGGATAGCTGTGAGCGTATCTTCGAAGATTTGGGTATCGAGGATGCGATGAAGAGAAGGTTAGCATCCCGTCAGCTGCAAGGACGGGCAATGAATTGGTGGAATGCTATAAAGACAGCTATTCCCGAAGATCAGATTACTTGGGATCAGTTTAAAGTTCGCTTTAGCGAGAAGTTCATTCCAGCTGACCAAAAGTCAGTGTTGTTTAAGATATTCTTAGAACTCAAGCAGAATGGCAGAGCTATCTCGGAGTATATTGCTGAATTCGACACTTTGTCGAAGTACGGGTTATCTCTTATTGATATTACCGAGAAGAAGAACGAGAAGTTCATAACTGGTTTGGATAAGTACTTGGGGAAAGGCTCATTAACCACATCAATGAGACGTTTGAATCGATTGTGTGGAAAGCATTGAGGTCAGAAAGTCTTTACCCTAAGTCAAAGACTGAGGTTGCATCTGCAGAGGAGCCAAAACCACAAGCAAGTGGTAGAGGCAAGAGTGGTTCTCAGAATAAGAGGAAGCAGAACCAGAATAAGGATGGCCAGAAAAAGAATAAGAAAGAGGTTGAGTGCTTCAGCTGTGGTAAGAAGGGCCATTATGCTTGTAATTGTCGGGCCAAGCCAGCGGATAGGAAGTGCTTCAACTGTGGCCAAGTAGGACATCACAAGGACAAGTGTCCGCAACCCCCTAAAGAAAAGTAGATGGTGAAAGTATATGCCCTTAATGCTATTCCTTCTTCATCGAATGGCCCAACCGCGGAGGAGAAGGGAAAGAATGTCGTCATTCAAGGTATGCTTTCTGTTTATGATGTTCCTGTTAGGGTTTTGTTTGATACCGGGGCTTCCAGTTCTTTCATATCTAGTGACCTGGTAGATAGGTTGGGATTGGAGCCCGAGATTGTCGATAGACCTTTAGTAGTGACGAACCCGACTGGTGGTTTGACTAGCCTTAGCATGATTTGTCGTAATGTGGTCTTATCGAGTCATGGATGCATGTTTGTTTGTGATTGCTTTATTTTGGGCTTTACTGGGTTTGGCATTATTTTGGGAGTCGATTGGCTCCAAAGATACGGGGTGGTGGTAGACCGTGAGGGCTTTTTGGTGACAGCTAGAGCGCATGATGGGCGGAGAGTACTGTTTGGTGGTCTACCCGGCGATGGGGTAATGGCCAGTTTTCTAAATTCCCTCAACATCCCGCATAGTGAGTTGTCAGGTTTGCCCGTGGTTGGCCAGTATCCAGACGTTTTCGAGGAAGTGACCGGGCTTCCACCACACCGAGAGATTGAGTTCCGTATTGATTTAGTGAAAGATGCCAGACCTATAGTGATGCCACTTCGTCGTATGGCACCAAGGGAGCAGCGAGAGCTCGGGGTGCAAGTCAGCGATCTTTTGAAGAAGGGATTTATCAGAAGGAGTGTTTCTGAATGGGGAGCACCAGTTGTGTTTGCTACCAAGGCGGATGGTTCCCTTCGTTTGTGTGTAGACTACCGCGAGTTGAATAAAGTGACGAGGAAGAACAAGTATCCTCTATCGCGGATAGATGATTTGTTTGATCAGTTGAGTGGCGCGAGAGTATTTTCTCAGTTGGATCTCGCGATAGGTTTTCATTAGCTTAGAGTGGAAGCTGAGAGTATAGCTAAAACGGCATTCCGGACGACGTCTGGGTTTTATGAGTGGTTGGTCATGTCATTTAGACTGACCAATGCCCCAACATATTTTGTGGATCTTATGAATAGGGTATTCAGAGATCAGTTGAATAAGTTTGTCCTTGTGTTCATGGATGACATTTTGCTCTATTCGAGGACAGAGGAAGAACACAAGGAACATTTAAGAATAGTGATGGAGGTGTTGAGAAAAAATCAGTTGAAGGCAAAGTTTTCTAAGTGTCACTTCTGGAGGAGGAAAGTGAGATTCTTGGGCCATGTTGTTTCAGAGAATAGTGTTGCCGTGGATCCCGCGAAGGTGGCTATGGTACAGGATTGGTCTACTCCCAAGAATGCAACGAACATAAGAAGTATCTTGGGGTTAGCTGGATATTATAGTAAGTTTATCCAAGACTTCTCCAAGATAGCGGCACCGTTGACTCAGTTGACCAAGAAGAATCAAGCTTTTGTCTGGGACGAAAGGTGCGAGAACGCATTCAAGAGTCTAAAAGAAAAGTTGACATGTGCACTAGTGTTAGTCATTCCTAAGGGGAATGAAGAGATGACAATATATAGAGATGCGTGTGGCACAGGGGTAGGTGCTGTATTGATGCAAGGAGGTAGGGTTGTGGCTTATGCAAGTCTGCAATTGAAACCGCATGAGAAAAGATACCCTACCCATGATTTGGAATTAGCAGCGATCGTATTCACATTGAAGATGTGGAGACATTATCTCCTGGGAGAAAGATTCGAGTTGTTTACCGATCATAAATCGTTAAAGTATCTCTTCTCTCAGAAGGATCTAAATCTCCGACAACAAAGATGGTTAGAATTCTTGGCTTCCTATGATTTTGACATCGCATATACACCAGGAAAGGGCAATGCGGTGGCTGATGCATTGAGTAGAAGACATGCCAGTTTAGGGGCTATGTTTCTAGAATGGAAGCAACTAGAGTACATCGCTGGGTATGATTTCAGACCAAAGTGCGAATTGGATCCAGAAATGTTAGCAAGTTTGACGATCAGACCCACCTTGATTGAGCGGATTGGTCCCAGTCAGAGGAGCGATCCTAACCTATTGAAAATCATCTCAAAGTTAGAGATGAGAATCGACGAAGAGGTGAACAAGTATGTTCTTGATCGAGATGGATGGCTTAGAAAGAATAGAAGACTAGTTGTACCCAATGTCAATGGATTGAGAGATGAAGTGCTTAGGGAATGTCATCACTCAAAATTGACTATACACCCCGGTGGTAACAAAATGTATCGAGACATGAAGCAGACCTACTACTGGGAAGGGATGAAAAGAGACATTGGGAAGTTTATATCCAAATGCATGAATTGCCAGCTAGTTAAAGCTGAGCAAAAGAAGCCTAGTGGTTTGCTACAACCATTAGAAATTCCAGAATGGAAATGGGGACAAGTGTCAATGGATTTCATTGATGGGTTACCAAGGACTAGATCGGGCCATGATAGCATTTGGGTGATTGTGGACCGATTAACTAAGAGTGCAAGGTTTATACCCGTCAAGTCAAACAGGACGGCAGCTAAGTTAGCAGAGCTGTATATAAAGTGGGTAGTGAGATTTCATGGAATACCCAAAGGCATTGTGAGTGACCGAGATCCGTTGTTCACTAGTGGGTTTTGGAAGAGCTTACAAGAGGCGTTAGGATCAGAACTACATCTCAGTACCGCGTATCATCCTCAAACCGATGATCAGACAGAGAGGGTGAATCGTGTATTAGAAGACCTCTTAAGAGCCTGTATATTGGATTTTGGTGGATCATGGGATGACTATTTGCATCTAGTAGAGTTTGCATATAATAATAGTTATCAATCCAGTATCGGTATGGCTCCGTTTGAAGCTTTGTACGGAAGACTGTGCAACTCACCGTCATGTTGGGTAGAAACTGGCGAGAAGTTTGTGCTTGGACCCGATGTGATAAGAGAAAATTCAGCTAAGATTAAGATTATCCAACAACGAATGAAGGCTGCCCAAGATAGGCAGAAGTGTTATGCGGATAGATGGAGAAGAGAATTAAAGTTCTCCGTTGGCGACTTGGTGTTTGTCAAAATTTCTCCATTGAAGAGCGTGATACAATTTGGCAGGAGAGGCAAGTTAGCACCAAGATTTGTTGGTCCATTCCCAATTCTTGAAAAAATTGGGAATTTGACATACAAAGTTGAATTACCAGAGAAGATGGCAGGAGTTCACAACGTATTTCATGTTTCCCAGTTAAGGAAATTCGTGCATGACCAAGATGTGACTATTTCATCTGACCAGTTGGATGAAATCGAAGTTGAACCCGAGGCGGTTGGGAACCGCAAGCCTATGCGTATTGTTGGGAACGATACGAAGCAACTTCGAAGGAAAGCGGTGAATCTAGTCAAGGTCCAGTGGGGCGAGAATGAGGATGACTGTACTTGGGAGACAGAGGAGAGCATTAGGAAGACGTATCCAGAACTCTTCGCGTGGTAAGATTTTAACTTCGATTTAGACTTCCCGCATGCTAGGATAGGCTTGTTTGTTTGTTTTGCATGTTTGATTGTTGTATATGATTGGTAGGCATGCGGGATACTTTGTATGTTTTGGGTTAAGGAATTTCGGGGATGAAATTTCTTAAGGGGGGGAGAGTGTAACGACCCGCATTCTACGCATCGAATGATCGTAGAATATTTATTTCATTCACATACGAAGTCGTTTGGTCATGTAGCTTTGGGAAACGACTAGTGGGGTTATTTCCCATGTTCATGATTTTTGCCGATTTTTAAATGACCATTTTGCCCCTAGCTGGTACTGTTTTGGCCGTAACTTTTGATTGGAAAGGAATTTTGACCTGAAACCACTTCCATTGGCTCCGGATGATGGTTTAGCCTTCCGAAGAGTGGTCACGTTAGCCAAACGGACTGACCGTTTGGGAGATATGGCTGAAACAAGGTTTAGAAGGTGAAAAACAGCTTAACCGGGCCTAATTAGGGTGATTAGCAAGAGGGCCCATGACCCATTTCGGGATTAGAGATGTATAGGGGCTGATAAGGGTTAGAAAACATTTCTTTCAGCCGCCACTTTCATTCTTGGAACCCTAGCAATGGCCTCCAACACCCAAATCAACTTCTAATCATGTTTTGGCTTAATCTACATCGAATCAAAGAAGATCTTCACCAAATCAGTATTAGAGCTGCTGTTAGACATCAGTATTCACCCAAATCAGCGAGGTTTCAGTTCTGAAAATTTTATTTGCTGCCAAGGTGAGTGATTTGCATAGTTTTGCACTAATTACAGTTAATTAAGGGTAATTAGTGAAGATTAGCAAATTTATACACTAACAAATTTTGGAAAAATATTTATAAATTCTTAAATAATGTTTTAGACCTCTATTAGAAATTTGGTTTGATTTGATTAAGTTTTGCTAATCATACCATTAGTTTTGCCTAAACATGCTTAAGGGAAAATTAGGGTTTTAGGCTATGTTTGATCCATTTTACGTGTTATGGTTGTTGTTTTGATGTTTGAGGTCACTTCTCTATGTTGCTATGACTGTATGGTATGTTTTGTGATTTATTAGAACTGTTAGATTGGTCGAAAACGCCGTCGTATGGCGTAAAACAGTCGCTGGAAGGTCACAGGAAATATGCAGTGTTTCGAACTGGATCAGATCGGATAATTGGGCTCGGATCGGATAGGAGAACTGGGCAAATGGACTCGATTCGGATTGGAACTTAGCATAAGGGGCTTGACGAGAAGGAAGGCCATTTGCTTAGAATTGGAGTTGGGCAGGTGATCGGATCGGAGAGAAACTAAAGGGGATCGGATCGAAGAGAAACCAAAGGGGATCGGATCGAAGAGACTAACAGGGATCAGATCGTAGGCAAGGGCATAGGGATCGGATCGGAGGACCTAGCTTGGAGCTGGAGTTGGAGCGAAGCACCGGATCGGATCGGGACATCTAGGAGGGAGCAACCACCGAACTAGACACAGGGCATCCGAACCGATGGAGCAAGAGTACACCGAACCAGGCCAGAAGGGGAACACCGAACCGAACCGTACATATGCTTTTAATACTATGCGACGACTCTTCTGAAGACCAACTCCAATTCGACCAAAACCCGAGATGCAAAGGAAGTCCAAATGAGGAGCTTTGACTCAGGATCCAGTTGGGAACCAATGAGTGGGCTTCATGATTGGGCTTCGCTGCGGGACGTATGCCAAGGGGTTGTTGATGTCTGCAACTTTGAATCACTATGTGTAGGGAGTACGTGAACGGATTCAGGGCCACAATGGCCTAGGTACGACTAAAGGGCTATAGACCAATGAAGTGGGGTCATTTGTAAAGATTGGTCATGACTCCATGTGGTAAGCTTGGTAGTAGCAGTAGTTGTACAAGTCGAACTCCGTCACTACTTCGATGGGTCTAGTGATTGGCAGTGGTGGACATCGTGTGCTTTACGCACTGAGCGAGAGATGTGAGGATGGTTGCTATGTTTGATTTGTTTGCCATCATTATGACATGCACACCCCCACCCCCGTTATCTTTACACCATCTGTTCAGTGGCACCTTAGAGTATTGTACGGTATGTAGTGCTAACTCTTTGGTTGCAGGTCCAGGTTCAGGTATGGTTTAGTATACCTGTTATTGTTCTGTTTAGCTGCTTACCAGACTTTTTGTCTGACCCGGAGTTTTATATCTCTTCCTATTACTCTGGGTGCTCTTACGAGCAGACTAGAGACAGGTTAGCTGGGTATGCACGGATAGCTGATCTGGAGACGAGCAGGAGCCTTTCACGTATGATACATATAGTATTCTCCCCGTGTTGTTGAAGATCACTGCTTGGGCATTAGCAATGCATCTTCTACTTTAGCTTTCTTTTGTTCTGGAGATAGTAATTTGGGAAGTTGTAATAAGCTGTATTGGAATTTCTGCTGCTATGTTGGTTTAGTTTTCAGCTTATGCACTGTCTCGCCTGTTTTATGTCAAGATTATGTTATTATTATATTTTGTTCCATGCGCTGTGAAACATTCTACAGGTTCCTTATTAGTTCATCCTCTCCTTTCCTTTCTTTGGTGACCGTTCCGTGCTAGTCGGGCATGTGTACAACGCACCTTTGGAGGAAATGCAGGCTGGTGCGGGGCGGGCCATCACGGAATCCGATCCCGGTCTCTCCGTATTGACGATGGAAAATGGTCAAAAACTTCGATAGTCGGTGAGTTAACTATCAAAGAAAAACACATGTGCAAACAACGATATTATTTCCAAATGGAAATTCTATCGATCAATCATCAATCATCATTTATCTCTTAAATTAATTCATCATTAATTTATTCTTTTACTTATTTCCTATTTCCATATATATACATAAATTCTTATTTTCTAATTTAGAAAACATTTCTGATTCTTATTTGGAAAACATTTCCAAAACTCCTTCATTGGATTTAAACAGATGTTAAATAAAACATCGCTATGCCCACTCGAACCATTAACACTTATTAACTAAATTCACTTAACCAATCTTCACTGTCGAACCTTAACCATTCCTTAGTTAAAAACAAAACCAATCAAGTAGGGGTATAACAACCTCTTAGGCCTTAACTGAACAACATTTATAACTTCGAAACAGACAAGGTTCACCTTTTAAACCTTTGACAAACTTCCTTACATAACTCTCTTTCGAATAAATATTTATTCGATAACTCTTTCCTTCGAATAAACTATATTCGACAATCACTCTTGGAATAGCCATATTTGATTCACTCTATTCAATTAACACTATTCGATTAACTGTAAACTATTTACTCTTATCAGTTAGCTCTATTTGATTAACTCTATTCTATTTACTCTATTTGATTAACTCTATTGGATTAACTCTATTTGATTAACCTTAATCGATTAACTCTATTGGATTAACTCTAATCCATTAACTCCTATCAATTAACTCCTTTCGAATAAACTATATTCGATTAACTCCTTTCGAATAACTAATATTCGATAACTCCTTTCGATTAACTAATATTCGATTAACTGTAACAACCCGGAAAATCTGGGCCAGTTTAAAATTTTTATTTTAGCGATTTTAGCGTATTTTGATTATTTAAAATGGATTATTTTAAATAATATCGACGAGAAAACTATTTTGAATATAATTCGAACGTATATATTATATACGTCGTCGTTAGAATATATAATAATTATATATAATTATAAATAGAATTGAAAATGGTGCGGTAGTTCGATAATTCGATTTCAAACTTCAATTGAATGTACCGGGTGCAAAACAATCCGGATTTTAGTGAAACCAAAAATGATAGGATCTAATTGATAATATCTTTCCAACGAATCCGAAAAATCAAAAGTTCGTAGCGGGAATCAAAAGATATGTCCAGTTGAAAATTCTGAATAGTCGCTATGGAATTCAGGCCCTTAAAAATGGACATTTTGCAAACGACCTCGGATTTCGACGAAACCAGTTTTGTTGGGTCCGTGATGTTAAGTTATTGCTAGGTTTCAAATTTCATAATTTTTCGAATCAAGATGTGAGCGTGGCAAAGGAAAACGCGTTTGACCAGTTTCAGTTGATTTTAATCGACTGGAAATTGACCATTTTTCCAACGGTCTCAGAATTCGACGAAACTAGTTTTGTTAGGACCGTATGGTCAATACGAAGCTAGAAAATATTTTTCTGGAATTTTTCTAGTTAGTATGTGACCCCGGTAATTTGAAATGTGCGTTTAAAATTCAATATAGTGATTTAAATGAAAATTCAAAAGGAAACTGATTGTAACGATCAAATCAGCTAGCGATACATATCCCAGTGTGTTCGGAATGGGGGTAAAACGCTAAGGACGACAGGCGGTGGGCCTCGTTTCGAGGTCGTGAGTAAAAGTCAACCCTTTTGCAAAAAAAAATAATAATAATAAAATAATTTTTAATTTCCCTTTCCCCCCCCTTTATCTTCTGCTTGCCCCCCCCCCCCCCCGTTCACTTTTATTTCGATAAGAAAAAAAAAAGAAGAAGAAGGCAGTAGCAGCCGCCGACGAAGACCACCCCACACCGCCTCTGCCGACTCCGCCTGTTCTCTTCCCCCCCATCGATCGAAGGCCCGAACGCTCCCTGCCAAATCGCGACCCCCCCTTAAGCTTCGCGACACCCACGAGCCCCCCCGTTCAAAGCCCTAGCGACGCCCCAGTCAAAGCAAATCGAAGCCACCCCGTCGAATCACATCGCGACCCCCCAGAAGCCATCGCCCCCCCCTGGTCGAATCCCATCGCGACGCCACCTTGCCGCCGTCGATCTGCGAGGAAACCCCCCCCCTCAGTACGTTCTCTTTTATTTTATTTATTTAGTTTGTTTTTGTTTTAATACTGATTTTTGAAAAGGGGATTAAAGTGGATTTTTAAAAAGCAATTTAAAATTGATTTGTTTTAGAAATAAAACTGATTTGTTTTAAGGTATAAAAACAGATTTTGTTTTAATATTAAAAACTGAATATTTTTAAAAGTATAAAACTGATATTTATAAAGATATTAAAACTGAAATTTTTTAGAGAAGATTTTAAAACTGAAATCTTTAAAAAGAAAAACTGATTTTATTTTTAGATTTTAAATAAGAAAAAGTTTGATTTTGCGTATAGAAAAAGGTTTGATTTTGCGTATAGAAAAAGGTTTGATTTTGCGTATAGAAAAAGGTTTGATTTTGTGTATAAAAAAAGATTTGATTTTTAGTTAGAAGAAAGGAAGTGATTTTTATGTAGACAACATAAAATAAAAACGAGATTTTTATTTATATAGCGATATAAAGATTCGATTTTTACTATATGAATATCAAGGTAAAGATAGAATTTTTATCTATATAGTAGCGGTAGAAAAATGTGATTTTTATCAGCATAGTGTAGAAGTAAAAATTCGATTTTTATATATTGAATAGCATAGTAAAAATTCAATTTTTACATATGTAGTGAAAGCGGACAACGAAGGTGACAAAAAGGCGGGACCGACGAAGATCTCTGCAATAGAAGTGCCGTGGAGCTAGGATAGCCATCGGTGAGAACTTCTCACTCAAATTCTATTTTTCTAGTTATATATATATATATATATATATATACTAGGATGCAGACGGTGCTTATTAGAAGCACCCGACACCCGTCCACATACCATGGACTTGTTTGTTTGGTTGTGTAGTTGGTTAGATTATTTGATTTGGATTTGATTGATTGGTTGAATTGGAAATTGATTAAAATTGATATGTGAATGGCGTGGGCCTTCACTAGACCGGGAATAAGGCTAGGCCTCGTCCCGTTTCTAGTATCGTGCCGTTATGCCGCCGAAATTTTCTAAAATAAGTTAGAAAAATAAGAATATCATTTTATTTAAAGAATGAATTGAATAGAAATTCATAGGTTGAAATAAAATGTTTTATCGTTAAAAATATAATTTTTAACGTGAAGTGAATAAAATAGAATATTCATTTACAAACCAGACGGTTTGTTTATGTACACCTATTTGAATGACATTGATTGGGACGATAAATTTTACACATCGCCCAACAGCACAAATAAAATATGTGTTTGATTGTTTGAAACCCCACACGGGTGTTGGGATGAAATTTGAAGTTCACTCGTCCTGATTGATTAAATATGTCGATCGATCGATTGACAGGCTGTTATAAGCGTTAGATATTTATATTTGATGCTTATACAGTGTAGTGCACTTTGGTTGATGGTTGATTATTTTTCAAAGCTATTATATACATGTGTTGTAGAAAATCCATATAATTAACGTTATATGGTAATTAATTGGGCCTCATTCCAATCGTGAAAATAAAGAATATTTTGATAATAACAAATATTTTGATAATAGGAAATATTTGAAATAGAATATTTGAAAATAGGAATATATGAAGCCGTGTTGATTAGATTGACGCCATTTTGACGTAAAACGATTTCGAAATGAAATGAATTGAAAACGAATGAAATGAATTGAAAACGAATTCAAATTGAATTGAAAACGATTTCGAAATGAATTGAATTGAAAACGATTTCGAAATGAATTGAATTGAAAACGATTTCGAAATGAATTGAATTGAAAACGATTTCGAAATGAATTGAATTGAAAACGATTTCGAAATGAACTGAATTGAAAACGATTTCGAAATGAACTGAATTGAAAACGATTTCGAAATGAACTGAATTGAAAACGATTTCGAAATGAACTGAATTGAAAACGATTTCGAAATGAATTGAATTGAAAACGATTTCGAAATGAATTGAAAACGAATTCAAATTGAATTGAAAACAAATTGAAACGAATTCAAATTGAATTGAAATTTGAATTGAATAGAAATGAATTTTAAAACGAATTTATAGAGAAGAATTCAATTTTGCTTTGAATTGAAATGGAAGTTGAAATAGATTTTGAAACGAATTTTAAAACTATTTATATAATTCGTTTTAAATAGAAATCGACGAAGTATATATTATATATATTATATATATAATATAATGGCCTGAATAGAATGCGTCGCGCCGCGGCAGTTCGCGAATTTCGACCATTTGTTTCAAACGGACATTACGGGAGATCCGACCGTCGGATTCTCCTAAAACCGGAACCGTTGGGTTCGTATCGAAAAGAGCTTTCTAAAGAATATTAGAAATTAGAAATCTAAAGGTTGGATTTGGAATTATGTCCAAATCAAATTCGAAAAAGGTCGCTGTAAGTGCAGTTCGATGGCCATTGATGGAAATCGACTGTACGGGCCTTGATAAAATTATTAAAAATAGTAATAATTTGTGTAAAATCATAAGAAATGATTTAGAAAGATTTGGGGTGAAAAGCTCCATATTTGAAAAGATAAAAATAGATTTTTATCGAAATGAACTGGTTTTGAACTAGAATTATAATTCTATTTATTTTTAAATAAATAAATTGAATTTAAAAAGGGTTTTAAAAATAACCAGAATATCCAATGATTGCATTGGAGTGGATTTGAATCGAAATTGTCTTCGGAATATTTCGATGTTGGATTTCGTGATTGTACAAATGTTGTTATGGAAATTTGAAAGATATATATATATATCGTTATTTCCAATGCGATATTTGTTAGTCGTAGAATTCGATATTGAATATAAGCCGATATATTTTCTATTCAGAGCCTTGTATTGAATATCAAATGTGATTTGGGTTTGTCGTGAATGGTGTTTTCACTAACACTGTTCTTGAACCCAGTTGAGAAAAGATTAAATCTTTTTATTTAGATTTAATGAAGCGTACCAATTAAATAATATTTAATTGGAATAGAATTGATATTGATTTTTGGGTTTATCGTGAACAGTGTTTTAAATAACACTTGTTCTTTAACCCGATAATTAATGGATTGTGATTTTGGGTTTATCGTGAACCGTGTTTTAAATGACACTGATTCTTTAACCCAGTTAATGATTAAAACTAAGTGGAGTTTTAATGAATCTTTAATTAGATTGAAATAATCGAGAATGGAGTATCACCAGTTTTGCTCCAGGCGATAGTTAAATCTTTAATTAGATTTGAACGTGAAATGGTAATTGAATTTACCGATAACACTGTGGTGTTAGATATGAAGTATTACCAGTTTTACTTCATGGGATGAATAGGTTGGGATTGGGAAATTAAAACAAATGATTACTTCGGTAAGGTTCGTTAATCCCGACTAGTTTGAATTGATATTCAAAAATGGATTAAAGAATAAATTCAAGGAATTTATCTTTGATAAAATTAATGGGAATCTTTCCCTATGAATGTGAAATTTAGAAACTAACTGTCGGTTGGCCAAGCAGAATGGTTTTCTGGATATTGATCTGATGTTGGTTTCGGCCTTCGGGGTTAATATTTGGGGAATTATTCTCTTGATTAATTTACGGTTAGTGACTAATGAATTGGAATGAGGCGTATGTTGTGTTTGTGTAACACTTTTATAAAATATACGCGAGTTATTCGGAAAGACCGGGTTTATCCCATTCTGAATATATACGACGATAAGTCGAAGATGAAGACGATGGTCGAAGACCGGAGGTCTTCACGTCGTTTGGGTAATTACTGATGATCTTGATTGGGCTGTACACCCAAGAAGATGGAAACAGTTAGTGATCGTCCAGACGTACTTGGAGATCGATGGATATGCGGGGTACTAGGTGCCTCCGGTTTCGTTCAGACCCAGAACGGACTTGTAAATGGACTGTGTGTCTGACATTGGATTTTAGTCCGTGTGATTGATCTCTGTTAAATATATATCTGTTTGGCGGCGGAGAATTTATTCTCTTGCTTAACGCCCTTCTCTGAGACGTACGAGCTCAGAGGTTATATATTGATGGATATCAAACGCATGGAGTGAATTGCCTGTGTGGCATGCCTAAGTGGCAATTGATCGAGGCTTCTGTTGAAAAGCAAAGTCTTGTGGTGATGATCAAAGCAAGGCCTTTGTGGCGTAGCTTTGTGTAACGTTTGATTCGCGAGTTTCACACCCGGTATGAACCAAAAACGGGAGACGGACCTCAGGGAGGACTTGCGTTTCTTTCTAGCTAGAAGTGGCGTCAGTGGTTTTACACGCCCTGACGAGTTTGACTTATGTTGTTGTTGCTGTTGCGAGGCGCCTCGGATTGATCGGTCGTTCTCGAACCGATGGAGTCATTTAGTTGGCTCATTTACACCCCATAGGGTGGGGAAACGTAGTGTTCAGGCATTTTAATCCACATCGGTGGAACGGCCCTGTCGCTCCAAGGGCCCACCCGAGTCTGGGTCCTGAGGCTCGGGCTAGACAGTCTCGAATCGGTTGAGGACTATCTTTTGCCTCGGTTCATAGATGGAAACCCAATTTCCAAATACGTGACATTTGCGGTTTTATTTGTAGAGCCTAGTATGGCGACATAGTGGGATGGGGCGCTCATGCCGCCTATGATTGATACTTATGATTTGAAGTTGTTTTATACACTATGCACTTATTATAGTATCAAATGATTTGTTTTAAACGTATCAAGCATTCTTTGGCTGTTATAAGGGAAAACCCTATCCTCGGCTGCGTTGCATTGTGTGATGGGACCTGGGTCTTATAACAGCTTCATTTTTCTTTATTTAGCATTGCGCTGTTTGTTTTATGCACTGGTATTCTTGGGAGGAAACCCGTTCCGTGTTATACGGCGTGGTCCCTTGATTTACCTAACTTTGAAAATAAAGATTAATAACTGTTTTTAGTTCTCACACCAGTCCCATGACTGACCTGGAGTTTATTGTTTTGACCTAAACTCCGGGTGCCCCTATTTTGACACGGGCAGCTAGTAGTTTTGGTTTTGCAGATTTATATTCACAGGATCCTGGTTTACAGCTGGAACGATATCCGGAAAGCTTTGTATCCGTATATCTCATTCTAGTTGTGTATTGTATTATTTTCCGCTGCGATGTATTTAAATGTAATTTAAATCTCTGATATTTCTGTGTAATATTCATTTATACTCTGTATATTCTTGTAATCTGATGCATTGTTGTAATATACAATGAAACGTTCTTCTGTATGCGTTCTGCTGTGGTTTGTTCTCGAACTATCCGACGCTTTCCTTTACGGGGAAGTTGCGGGTCTCCACAGTTGGTATCAGAGCTTTGGTTTACAAAGCTCGAGAACAAGACACATTAGAAACATACGAAAGAATTCATCAGATATTGGATTAGTAATATCCAATGGGGATGACTCGTTAGAGATAGGATCAGTAGTATCCTAGAACGAGTGTGAAGAGTATATTTTTCAAATGAAAACAAATTTTGTTCTGAAAATTTAAATCAATTATTCGTATTTGATTATTTATTTATATTGATTTGGACAGTCCAGTATATAAAGATTTTGCGTATACGTCTGATCCGCGTGTATTCGAAGTTTTAATATATTGGATAGATATAGAATCGTACTCTAGTGGCCCGAAGATGATTCTGATGGTTGAGTACTCATCGTCAGAATTTATATTCGTGTGACGAAGGTGTGATTTTCTATATATTTCCATTAGGCTGGTGTGAGAACCAAAACTTATATATAGCTAGAACACATTGTTGTGAATTGGCATCAAAAAACCTGATTTTTGACTATGTATCAAAGTTATCAATTTGAAACTCTAATCCACAAATTGATTGATGTTTGTGTTGTTTGTTTATTTGTTTGCTAATTTTTAGCCATTTAGCCTAATTGAAACAAATATTGAATTGTATTGAAAATTGGTTGCATTTGCTTGCATATACATATATATCATTAAACAGGTCATAGCAAGGAGGCTAGAGCCAGAGAATAAAATTTGTTTGCCCGACAAATAGGTACATGTTTACTACATAATTTCCTGTTTTGTTTGAGTGATGATGATTTTGTGAGCCTATTGGCTAGCCGCTTGGCTTTTTCTTTTTCTTTTTGAGATCTGAAGGACCGGGGAAGCTATTTGAAATTCCCCGATGCTCCCGGTGCAGGGGAGGTTATGGCGAAATTTTTCAAAAATTTAGAGTGTTAGCCAAATTTTTGAAATTTTGAAAATTCTCAGAAACCAAAGGGTTGGAGAATGAAAGCCAAATCGAACATAGAGTTGATTATTCAAACCACTTTCGACTTTGTTCCTTTTCGGGGACGAAAAGTTTTAAGTGGGGGAGATTGTAACAACCCGGAAAATCTGGGCCAGTTTAAAATTTTTATTTTAGCGATTTTAGCGTATTTTGATTATTTAAAATGGATTATTTTAAATAATATCGACGAGAAAACTATTTTGAATATAATTCGAACGTATATATTATATACGTCGTCGTTAGAATATATAATAATTATATATAATTATAAATAGAATTGAAAATGGTGCGGTAGTTCGATAATTCGATTTCAAACTTCAATTGAATGTACCGGGTGCAAAACAATCCGGATTTTAGTGAAACCAAAAATGATAGGATCTAATTGATAATATCTTTCCAACGAATCCGAAAAATCAAAAGTTCGTAGCGGGAATCAAAAGATATGTCCAGTTGAAAATTCTGAATAGTCGCTATGGAATTCAGGCCCTTAAAAATGGACATTTTGCAAACGACCTCGGATTTCGACGAAACCAGTTTTGTTGGGTCCGTGATGTTAAGTTATTGCTAGGTTTCAAATTTCATAATTTTTCGAATCAAGATGTGAGCGTGGCAAAGGAAAACGCGTTTGACCAGTTTCAGTTGATTTTAATCGACTGGAAATTGACCATTTTTCCAACGGTCTCAGAATTCGACGAAACTAGTTTTGTTAGGACCGTATGGTCAATACGAAGCTAGAAAATATTTTTCTGGAATTTTTCTAGTTAGTATGTGACCCCGGTAATTTGAAATGTGCGTTTAAAATTCAATATAGTGATTTAAATGAAAATTCAAAAGGAAACTGATTGTAACGATCAAATCAGCTAGCGATACATATCCCAGTGTGTTCGGAATGGGGGTAAAACGCTAAGGACGACAGGCGGTGGGCCTCGTTTCGAGGTCGTGAGTAAAAGTCAACCCTTTTGCAAAAAAAAAAAATAAAATAAAATAATTTTTAATTTCCCTTCCCCCCCCCCCTTTATCTTCTGCTTGCCCCCCCCCCCCCCGTTCACTTTTATTTCGATAAGAAAAAAAGAAGAAGAAGAAGGCAGCAGCAGCCGCCGACGAAGACCACCCCACACCGCCTCTGCCGACTCCGCCTGTTCTCTTCCCCCCCATCGATCGAAGGCCCGAACGCTCCCTGCCAAATCGCGACCCCCCCTTAAGCTTCGCGACACCCACGAGCCCCCCCGTTCAAAGCCCTAGCGACGCCCCAGTCAAAGCAAATCGAAGCCACCCCGTCGAATCACATCGCGACCCCCCAGAAGCCATCGCCCCCCCCCCCCCTCCCCCCCCCGTCGAATCCCATCGCGACGCCACCTTGCCGCCGTCGATCTGCGAGGAAACCCCCCCTCAGTACGTTCTCTTTTATTTTATTTATTTAGTTTGTTTTTGTTTTAATACTGATTTTTGAAAAGGGGATTAAAGTGGATTTTTAAAAAGCAATTTAAAATTGATTTGTTTTAGAAATAAAACTGATTTGTTTTAAGGTATAAAAACAGATTTTGTTTTAATATTAAAAACTGAATATTTTTAAAAGTATAAAACTGATATTTATAAAGATATTAAAACTGAAATTTTTTAGAGAAGATTTTAAAACTGAAATCTTTAAAAAGAAAAACTGATTTTATTTTTAGATTTTAAATAAGAAAAAGTTTGATTTTGCGTATAGAAAAAGGTTTGATTTTGCGTATAGAAAAAGGTTTGATTTTGCGTATAGAAAAAGGTTTGATTTTGTGTATAAAAAAAGATTTGATTTTTAGTTAGAAGAAAGGAAGTGATTTTTATGTAGACAACATAAAATAAAAACGAGATTTTTATTTATATAGCGATATAAAGATTCGATTTTTACTATATGAATATCAAGGTAAAGATAGAATTTTTATCTATATAGTAGCGGTAGAAAAATGTGATTTTTATCTGCATAGTGTAGAAGTAAAAATTCGATTTTTATATATTGAATAGCATAGTAAAAATTCAATTTTTACATATGTAGTGAAAGCGGACAACGAAGGTGACAAAAAGGCGGGACCGACGAAGATCTCTGCAATAGAAGTGCCGTGGAGCTAGGATAGCCATCGGTGAGAACTTCTCACTCAAATTCTATTTTTCTAGTTATATATATATATATATATACTAGGATGCAGACGGTGCTTATTAGAAGCACCCGACACCCGTCCACATACCATGGACTTGTTTGTTTGGTTGTGTAGTTGGTTAGATTATTTGATTTGGATTTGATTGATTGGTTGAATTGGAAATTGATTAAAATTGATATGTGAATGGCGTGGGCCTTCACTAGACCGGGAATAAGGCTAGGCCTCGTCCCGTTTCTAGTATCGTGCCGTTATGCCGCCGAAATTTTCTAAAATAAGTTAGAAAATAAGAATATCATTTTATTTAAAGAATGAATTGAATAGAAATTCATAGGTTGAAATAAAATGTTTTATCGTTAAAAATATAATTTTTAACGTGAAGTGAATAAAATAGAATATTCATTTACAAACCAGACGGTTTGTTTATGTACACCTATTTGAATGACATTGATTGGGACGATAAATTTTACACATCGCCCAACAGCACAAATAAAATATGTGTTTGATTGTTTGAAACCCCACACGGGTGTTGGGATGAAATTTGAAGTTCACTCGTCCTGATTGATTAAATATGTCGATCGATCGATTGACAGGCTGTTATAAGCGTTAGATATTTATATTTGATGCTTATACAGTGTAGTGCACTTTGGTTGATGGTTGATTATTTTTCAAAGCTATTATATACATGTGTTGTAGAAAATCCATATAATTAACGTTATATGGTAATTGATTGGGCCTCATTCCAATCGTGAAAATAAAGAATATTTTGATAATAACAAATATTTTGATAATAGGAAATATTTGAAATAGAATATTTGAAAATAGGAATATATGAAGCCGTGTTGATTAGATTGACGCCATTTTGACGTAAAACGATTTCGAAATGAAATGAATTGAAAACGAATGAAATGAATTGAAAACGAATTCAAATTGAATTGAAAACGATTTCGAAATGAATTGAATTGAAAACGATTTCGAAATGAATTGAATTGAAAACGATTTCGAAATGAATTGAATTGAAAACGATTTCGAAATGAATTGAATTGAAAACGATTTCGAAATGAACTGAATTGAAAACGATTTCGAAATGAATTGAATTGAAAACGATTTCGAAATGAATTGAATTGAAAACGATTTCGAAATGAATTGAATTGAAAACGATTTCGAAATGAATTGAAAACGAATTCAAATTGAATTGAAAACAAATTGAAACGAATTCAAATTGAATTGAAATTTGAATTGAATAGAAATGAATTTTAAAACGAATTTATAGAGAAGAATTCAATTTTGCTTTGAATTGAAATGGAAGTTGAAATAGATTTTGAAACGAATTTTAAAACTATTTATATAATTCGTTTTAAATAGAAATCGACGAAGTATATATTATATATATTATATATATAATATAATGGCCTGAATAGAACGCGTCGCGCCGCGGCAGTTCGCGAATTTCGACCATTTGTTTCAAACGGACATTACGGGAGATCCGACCGTCGGATTCTCCTAAAACCGGAACCGTTGGGTTCGTATCGAAAAGAGCTTTCTAAAGAATATTAGAAATTAGAAATCTAACGGTTGGATTTGGAATTATGTCCAAATCAAATTCGAAAAAGGTCGCTGTAAGTGCAGTTCGATGGCCATTGATGGAAATCGACTGTACGGGCCTTGATAAAATTATTAAAAATAGTAATAATTTGTGTAAAATCATAAGAAATGATTTAGAAAGATTTGGGGTGAAAAGCTCCATATTTGAAAAGATAAAAATAGATTTTTATCGAAATGAACTGGTTTTAAACTAGAATTATAATTCTATTTATTTTTAAATAAATAAATTGAATTTAAAAAGGGTTTTAAAAATAACCAGAATATCCAATGATTGCATTGGAGTGGATTTGAATCGAAATTGTCTTCGGAATATTTCGATGTTGGATTTCGTGATTGTACAAATGTTGTTATGGAAATTTGAAAGATATATATATATCGTTATTTCCAATGCGATATTTGTTAGTCGTAGAATTCGATATTGAATATAAGCCGATATATTTTCTATTCAGAGCCTTGTTTTGAATATCAAATGTGATTTGGGTTTGTCGTGAATGGTGTTTTCACTAACACTGTTCTTGAACCCAGTTGAGAAAAGATTAAATCTTTTTATTTAGATTTAATGAAGCGTACCAATTAAATAATATTTAATTGGAATAGAATTGATATTGATTTTTGGGTTTATCGTGAACAGTGTTTTAAATAACACTTGTTCTTTAACCCGATAATTAATGGATTGTGATTTTGGGTTTATCGTGAACCGTGTTTTAAATGACACTGATTCTTTAACCCAGTTAATGATTAAAACTAAGTGGAGTTTTAATGAATCTTTAATTAGATTGAAATAATCGAGAATGGAGTATCACCAGTTTTGCTCCAGGCGATAGTTAAATCTTTAATTAGATTTGAACGTGAAATGGTAATTGAATTTACCGATAACACTGTGGTGTTAGATATGAAGTATTACCAGTTTTACTTCATGGGATGAATAGGTTGGGATTGGGAAATTAAAACAAATGATTACTTCGGTAAGGTTCGTTAATCCCGACTAGTTTGAATTGATATTCAAAAATGGATTAAAGAATAAATTCAAGGAATTTATCTTTGATAAAATTAATGGGAATCTTTCCCTATGAATGTGAAATTTAGAAACTAACTGTCGGTTGGCCAAGCAGAATGGTTTTCTGGATATTGATCTGATGTTGGTTTCGGCCTTCGGGGTTAATATTTGGGGAATTATTCTCTTGATTAATTTACGGTTAGTGACTAATGAATTGGAATGAGGCGTATGTTGTGTTTGTGTAACACTTTTATAAAATATACGCGAGTTATTCGGAAAGACCGGGTTTATCCCATTCTGAATAACTGATACGACGATAAGTCGAAGATGAAGACGATGGTCGAAGACCGGAGGTCTTCACGTCGTTTGGGTAATTACTGATGATCTTGATTGGGCTGTACACCCAAGAAGATGGAAACAGTTAGTGATCGTCCAGACGTACTTGGAGATCGATGGATATGCGGGGTACTAGGTGCCTCCGGTTTCGTTCAGACCCAGAACGGACTTGTAAATGGACTGTGTGTCTGACATTGGATTTTAGTCCGTGTGATTGATCTCTGTTAAATATATATCTGTTTGGCGGCGGAGAATTTATTCTCTTGCTTAACGCCCTTCTCTGAGACGTACGAGCTCAGAGGTTATATATTGATGGATATCAAACGCATGGAGTGAATTGCCTGTGTGGCATGCCTAAGTGGCAATTGATCGAGGCTTCTGTTGAAAAGCAAAGTCTTGTGGTGATGATCAAAGCAAGGCCTTTGTGGCGTAGCTTTGTGTAACGTTTGATTCGCGAGTTTCACACCCGGTATGAACCAAAAACGGGAGACGGACCTCAGGGAGGACTTGCGTTTCTTTCTAGCTAGAAGTGGCGTCAGTGGTTTTACACGCCCTGACGAGTTTGACTTATGTTGTTGTTGCTGTTGCGAGGCGCCTCGGATTGATCGGTCGTTCTCGAACCGATGGAGTCATTTAGTTGGCTCATTTACACCCCATAGGGTGGGGAAACGTAGTGTTCAGGCATTTTAATCCACATCGGTGGACCGGCCCTGTCGCTCCAAGGGCCCACCTGAGTCTGGGTCCTGAGGCTCGGGCTAGACAGTCTCGAATCGGTTGAGGACTATCTTTTGCCTCGGTTCATAGATGGAAACCCAATTTCCAAATACGTGACATTTGCGGTTTTATTTGTAGAGCCTAGTATGACGACATAGTGGGATGGGGCGCTCATGCCGCCTATGATTGATACTTATGATTTGAAGTTGTTTTATACACTATGCACTTATTATAGTATCAAATGATTTGTTTTAAACGTATCAAGCATTCTTTGGCTGTTATAAGGGAAAACCCTATCCTCGGCTGCGTTGCATTGTGTGATGGGACCTGGGTCTTATAACAGCTTCATTTTTCTTTATTTAGCATTGCGCTGTTTGTTTTATGCACTGGTATTCTTGGGAGGAAACCCGTTCCGTGTTATACGGCGTGGTCCCTTGATTTACCTAACTTTGAAAATAAAGATTAATAACTGTTTTTAGTTCTCACACCAGTCCCATGACTGACCTGGAGTTTATTGTTTTGACCTAAACTCTGGGTGCCCCTATTTTGACACGGGCAGCTAGTAGTTTTGGTTTTGCAGATTTATATTCACAGGATCCTGGTTTACAGCTGGAACGATATCCGGAAAGCTTTGTATCCGTATATCTCATTCTAGTTGTGTATTGTATTATTTTCCGCTGCGATGTATTTAAATGTAATTTAAATCTCTGATATTTCTGTGTAATATTCATTTATACTCTGTATATTCTTGTAATCTGATGCATTGTTGTAATATACAATGAAATGTTCTTCTGTATGCGTTCTGCTGTGGTTTGTTCTCGAACTATCCGACGCTTTCCTTTACGGGGAAGTTGCGGGTCTTCACATTAACTCCTTTCGAATAACTAATATTCGATAACTTCTTTCGAATAGCTAATATTCGATAACTCCTTTCGAATAACTAATATTCGATAACTCCTTTCGAATAACTAATATTCGATAACTCCTCTCGAATAACTAATATTCCATAATTCCTCTCGAATAACTAATATTCGATAACTCCTTTCGAATAACTAATATTCGATAACTCTTTTCGAATAACTAATATTCGATAACTCCTTTCGAATAACTAATATTCGATTAATTCTAATTGAATAACTAATATTCAATTAACTCTACTGATTAACTCTAACTGGTTAACTCTAACTGATTAGCTCTAACTGATTAACTCTAACTGATTAACTCTAACTGATTAACTCTAATCAATTGCTCTAAGTCGATTAACTCTAATCGATTACTCTAATTCGATCAACTCTAACCGATTACTCTAATCGATTACTCTAACTGATTAACTCTTAATCGACTTACTCTTCGTCCATATTCAGTTTCAAATATCGATGTTGAAATTGATTCTTACTTCTCTATATAAGTCCTGACTTATATATTTTATTTATCCAATGATAAACATTTTATTTTATTTGTAAAATATTATTTATAAATTTATCTTTTCCACTTATCTGTTAAAAAAGATTTCTATTTAAAATCTATTTTATATTCATATTCTGTTATACCCGTGTGCGAAGCATGAGTCTAAACCTTCCTAGTGTAAAATTCTCTTTTTATACAATCCTATTCATTTTCCAAGTATTTCCTTCCAAAATCTATTTATTTTCTAAATAAATATTCCCTTTATAATTCTATTTATAAATCTTTTACAAATACTCCCTTTTCATTTCTATTTGTAAATGTTATACAAATATTCCCTTTTCAATTTGTTTCACAAATATTTTCCTTTTATATATAAAATCCATTGATTTTACATAAATAATTCATTTTCAGAATACACTTTGAAAATCCCCTTTTCTACATTCCAGTATTTCTTACGGTATTTAAAATACCCAAATAACAATGATCAATTTCATTCAACACACATAATCAACACAGATTATATATCACATCATATATTACAATATATGAAAAACAGTAAATAAATGTTGAGGAATCCAGTTGGATCCCTCCAACTTGTTTCCCTGGATCCACAAATGTTACACAATATAATTCACATCAATTTCAGTTTAATATGAAATATTCTGATAATAGAATCAATATATTTTTAACGATATATATATATATATATATAATTTCAACCAACTGACTAGCAGTTCATCCAAACAGTCAACACACAACAATCAACCAATATTTATCAGTTCTAAAAATACGTTATAAATATGTAAACTGTTCAGAGTTGGTGAGTTTTACTCACATTGGACGATCATCGTTAATAACGATAACCATCGCTGGATTCAGAGGGACAATTTATTTCGCTATAAATTGTAACGAGCTCGAATTCACCGCCAATAGGTTCCATCGTGTAGCCGTCGTCCATACGATCCCAACGGATCTTGTTTTGTCAGATTCCGATATCGTATGAATAAGATATTACATAACAAGTTATTATACAATATTAACTTTAATTCAAACTTAATTAATTAAAAAGTTTGGGCTTTAACCTTATATGTAGGGCCGATACTCTGCTTTAAACCAATCCCCCATTTACATTTCTTCTTCACTTCGAATTGCCTAGCCTGTTTCCAGTAAGAAACCCAAAACCATGCCATCATTAATCTCATTTTCTTCCTCCTTCCATGCTTTTAAATTCAAACAAAAATCACACCCGAGATCCTCTTGAAAAACCCCATCCACTCATACTCTTTTCATAGAACCTGAAACAACATATTTGTATTAAAATAGTAGCTCCTCACGCAAGAAAACTTGCGTTCATTTACAGGCCCACTTCATTTTAACTGTTTCTTCCTTCTCCTCTTCTCATTTACAGTACCCGTATTCCTTACTATCATTCACATGCTCCAACACCATGCCGCTATTTCCTTCAATCCCTTATTCACCAAACTGACCACTCCGTTGAACTTCTCTTCTCACTCCCCCATTGAGCACTCCATTTTCTCCACACCGATGCTATGGAAACCACTGCGACTGGTGACAGACCCCTGTAGCTAACGCTAAAGGTTCAAAAATCTTGGTCACCGAATACTTCCAAACTCTATCTATTGGAACTTCTCCTACCCAGAAACCCAAACAAGTATTGAAATCTGAGAATAACTCCTGCTAATTTCCAAGTTTTTCGACCCTAAGTCACCGTATAAAAAACCTGATAAGGAAGAGATGGCTCGCCGAACCCAATACAACTAGTACCAGCTTGAAGCTCCAAGGTTTTAGAGGTCAATGAATTTAGCAGGGTTCGTTTTCATCATGTTTTTGAATTACTTCGATTCTTTGAAGATCCGGTTATCATTTTGAAAGTGGCGGCTCAAAGGAGCATTGACAAGAAAGTGAGCAAATTTTTAGGTTTAGAGGAAATTAAGGGTGTATTTATAAAGGTGGTTTATTAATATTAAAATCGATTATTTTATACATTTTAATCATATCGCTACTTACATTACTGTTTAAAAATTCCTACAATCATATATAATATTCAATTTCAATGAAAATTGATAGACAGCTACAGTTTGACGTTGCGAACCCAACGAGACTGGTTTCGTCGAATTCCGACTCCATTTGCTCACACAACGTATTTTTAACCGTCAAAATACTGACTGTTTTTTACATTAAAAATCCGTACGGCCACACACTGACTTCAAAAATCACAGAAATTAAATTCTAGCAATAATTAAATATTATGGATCCAAAAAAATTAGTTTCGTCGAAAACGGAGGTCGTTTGCAAAACTGGCTATTTTTAAAGCTCTAAATGACCTATTTAAATATATAAATATATTTAAAAATAGTTAAATTAAATATTTAAAAATAAATATTATCGTATATATTCACAATAGAATATCATACAGCTCCAATTGGATTTATAACTTGATATTTCAAAATTACCAGTTATATCGATATTTGATTTATATTAAAAATCCTTTTATAATATAAATATATATTTATAAATTTCAAAGGAATTCCATAGCGACTTTTCTAAAATTTGATTTGGACATAAATCAAAATTTACACGACGAAATCCCGATTTTTCTCTTCCACTAAAAAAATATACTTCACTAGCTCCGAACGTTTCTTGTTTCACAGAAATTCGATTTAAAACGGACCCTGTATATTCAATTGAAGTTCGAATCGCCAAATTACGAACTACAGCGCCATTACGTGCTCGATTATAATTATATTATAATTCTACTTCAAACTTCGTTTAAATAATATATTCGTTAATACAATTCAACTCCAAACTGAATTATATATTTGTAAATGGTCCAATTCACACAGTATTGTGAATTCTGTTAATTCCGATTATTTTAGAATTAAATAAACTATTTAATTATTATTTTAATTAAATATTCAATATAATTTAATTCAGCAACCATTTAAATTTCAAATTCACTATTTAAATAATTAAATAAATTAATTATTATATTGTGAAAATTACGGGACATTACATTATTTTCCCCTTAAAATAATTTCGTCTTCGAAATTGCTAAGGTACAAAACAAACCCTACTAACTAGGTAAAAATTATTTGTTTACTTCTTTATCTTCAGTTTCAACTGCACCAATTTAATTTCAATTAAATTATTAATTTATTCCTACTAACGAAAATTTCCATAAACTCTGAAAATTTCCTAGCATCCAAAATTTCTGAAAAATTTCGCCGCACCTCCTTTGTACTAGTCAATCGGTACAACTACAACTCGCCTCTTTGGGCCTTCTCCATCTCAAAAATAAAATCAAACAGCCAAGCGGCTTGCCAATTTGGCTCATCCAAATCTCAAACCCATATAAATATAACCTTGTACCTTTTTGTCGGGCATATCATTATATCGTTTCCATTTGCTGTTAATTCAGCATATACCCATGTCATCCCAATCAAACTCAAATCATTTTTATCTCCAACATAACCATTCGCTTATATCCAAGCCAAATATCATTTCAAACTCGAGTTTCATTTTCGATTCCAAATTCTTAACTTGATTATCAAATTACACTTCATATTCGAATCTCACAATCCAATTTGTCTTGATATCATTCTAATTCAATTCAATTCAATTACCACTAAACTGTCTTTATTTCAATTTCAAATTTGCTTTCACAAATTTCTACTTAATTTTTTTTTTATTTCAAACAATCTTTACTTGGGAGTTTCAAATAGCTTAGCCTTTCCAAAAATCAAAATATTCATTTGGGATATCAGCCTATGATACATATCCCACTGACGAAATTAGTTCTGTTAGGACCGTATTGTCAATACGAAGCTAGAACTAATATTTCGGGAATTTTTAGAGTTTGTATGTAGCCATGGTAAATTGAAATGTGCGTTCAAATTCAATATATAGATTTATATTTTGATTTTGATGGAAACTGATCGAAACAGTCGAATCAGCCTATGATACATATCCCACTGTGTTTGGAATGAGGGTAATTAGCTAGGGGCGACTGTCGTTGGGTCTCGATTGGAGATCGAATTTAAAAGTTGCTTTTTAGAATTAAATAAATAATAAAATATATATTATTATAAATATCTCTCCCCTCTGTCTCATTACAGTCAACCCCCTCCCCCCCCCCCCCGCGGTTTAGTTTCAAAATCAAAAAAGGGGGGAGCCCGTCGCACCGCCAACCGTCGTCGGTCTACGGCCACCCACCAAGCCGCCGCGCCTCCCTAGGCCACGACCCCCCTGCTGGCTCCTCATTCTCTCCCTCCTCACCCAAGGACGTAACCCAATTCGTGAATCCCTGGACCCGCAGCAACCCCAAAATCGCACCCCCTGACCTGGTGCACCACCACCGGCCCTCCCCTCTTCCAGCCGCCGCCTGAGGGCCTGGCGCTGCCTCCCCCAACCCCCAAAACCGAATGTAAGTCCCTTCTCTTTTTATTATTTGTTTTTGCTACTTTCTCTTAAGTAATTTGATTTTATCGACAAGAAAAATCTGATTTTTGTGTAAATAAAAATTAAATTTTTCATTATAGAAAAGATTGTGTTTTTCTTTGTGTGAATGAAGCATAAAGGAGAGGTTTTTATATAGAGAAAAAATAGAATTTTTATCTATATAGTAGCGGTATAAAAATAGAATTTTTATCTATATCGTAGCGGTATAAAAATAGAATTTTTATCTATATATTAGCGGTATAAAAATAGAATTTTTATCTATATAGTAACGGTGTAAAAATAGAATTTTTATCTATATAGTAGCGGTGTAAAAATAGAATTTTTATCTATATGTAGCGAAATAAAAATGTGATTTTTATAGCGACGATATAAAAATTCGATCTTTATATTAGAAGTAGAAATATAAAAATATAATTTTTATATAGAAAAAAAAACGTTGTAAAAATATATGAAGTTGAAATAAAAATATGATTTTTATTTAGTGGAATGAAGCAATAAAAATATAATTTTTATTATGAACAGCGTGGCAAGGACTACATTGGAATTTCAAACAAATCCAAACGGTTCAGCAGTTCAAAAATAGAGAATGGAGGAGTGGAACCCTCGGTGAGAACTCCTCACCTTTATTTCGTTTTCTGGTTAAAATATATACTAGGATGCAGACGGTGCTTAGTAGCACCCGACACCCGTTGTCCACAGACCATGGACGACTTGTGTGATTGTTTGTGTTGTGAAGTTTGACTGTTGATTGTGATGTGAAATATATATATATTCATGTGTTGAAATAAAATATATATTCATGTTTTGAAATAAAATATATATTCATGTGTTGAAACAAAATATATATTCATGTGTTGAAGTAAAAAAAATATTCATTTACAAATCGAACGATTTGTTTATGTACATCGATTTGACTGATATTGATTGGGACGATAAATTTTACACATCGCCCAACTGCACAAATAAAAATCAGTGTTTGTTGATTTGAAACCCCACACGGGTATTGGGATGATATTTGACGTACACTAATCCCGATTGTTTAGTTGTATGTCAATTGATGGGTTGATAGACTGTGTAAGCGTTAATTATTTATATTTAATGCTTATGCAGTTGTGTGGTTCACTCTGGATGATGGTTGATGATTTATCGTTGCTATTATATGCATGTGTTGTAGGGAATCCATATAATTAACGTTATATAGTAATTGATTGGGCCTCATTCCAATTTCGAAAATAAGGAATATTATATAAGAAAATTCATGTGTTGAATAAAATATATATTCATGTGTTGAATAGAAGAAAATTCATGTGTTGAATAAAATATATATTCATGTGTTGAATAAAAGAATATTCATGTGTTGAATAAAAGAAAATTCATGTGTTGAAACTTATTATGTATTGAACGAAATATTTTAACAATAAAATTTACATCTTTATCATGTATGAAATTAGAAACTAACTGGAAACTAGATAAGATGAGTGGTTTCCTGGGTATTGATCTGATGTTGGTTTCAGCCTTCGAGGTTAATACTTAGGGAATCGTTCTCTTACTAATTTACGGTTGGAGTATGATTAAGAATTAAACGATAGAAATCATAATTTTATAAAATATATTAAATAACAAAAATTGTCATGTGTTGACAATACTCATGTGTTGAGAATATTCATGTGTTGAAAAATATATATTCATGTGTTGAAGAAAATATTCATTTGTTGAATAGAATAACAGAATTATTGAAATATATAAAGCCGTGTTGGTTAGATATGTGCCATTTTGACGCGAACGATATTTATATCGATTATATTCGTTTTTATAATGAATATAGAAAAGGAAGTGATTTCAAAATATAACGTTTTGAAAATTTTATCATTTGTATATTGATAATGTGGAATATTCAATTTTGATTAGAAATTGAATATGAACTTGAAATCGTTTCGAAAACGAATTTAAAACGATTTATAAATTACGTTTTAAAAGGAAATCGACAAAATATATATAATATATATATTATATATATTAAACGGGCTGAATAGAACGCGTCGCACCGCGACAGTTCACGAATTTCGACCATTGACTTCGAATGGATATTACGGGAGATCCGACCATTGGATTCTCCTAAAACCGGAACCATTGGGTTCGTATCGAAAAGTGGTTTCTAACAAATATTAGAGATTTGAAATCTAACGGTTGGATTTGGAATTATGTCCAAATCAAATTTGGAAAAGGTCGCTATAAGTGCAGTTCGATGGCTGTTGATGGAATTCAACTGTACGGGCCCTGATAAAATTATTAAAAATAGTAACATTTTGTGTAAAATCATAAGAAACGATTGGTGAAGAATTGGGATGAAAAATTCCAAATTTGAAAAGGTAAAAATAGATTTTTATCGAAATGAACTAGTTTAAACTAGAATTATAATCCCATTTATTTTTAAAATAAATAAAGTGGATTTGAAATGGTTTTGAAAATAACCAGAATTTCCAATATATAAAGTAGAAATGGATTTGAATCGAAATTGTCTTTGGAATATTTCGATGTAGGATTTCGTGATTATATAGATATTGTTACGGAAATTTGAAAGATATATTGATATCGTTATTTCCAATACGATATTTGTTGGTCGTAGAATTTGATATTGAACATAAGCCGATATATTTTCTATTCAGAGCCTTGTATTTAATATCAAATGGGATTTGGGTTTGTCGTGAATGGTGTCTTCATTAACACTATTCTTAAACCCAGTTGAGAAAAAGATTAAATCTTTTTATTTAGATTTAATGAAGTATACCAATTAAATGATATTTAATTGGAGTTGAATTGGAATTGATTTTTTTTGGGTTTATCGTGAACGGTGTTTTAAATAACACTTGTTCTTTAACCCGATAATTGATGGAATGTGATTTTTGGTTGTCGTGAACGGTATCTTCAATAATAATGTTCTTAGACCCAACGGAGTTAAGAAAATCAAAAATTAACTGAAGATTAGTTAAGTTGAATGGTTTCTTGAGTATTGGTCTGATGTTGGTTTCGGCCTTCGGGGTTATTACTTAGGGAATTGTTCACTTGCTAATTTATGGTTAAAGGCTGATGGAATAGAATGTGATTTTTGGTTTATCGTGAACCTATTTTAAATGACATTGGTTCTTTAACCCAATTAAAGACAGGATATGATTTCCCAAGTTAAATAATCATTGATAGTGATTATTGGGAAGATTAAAACCAAGTGGAGTTTTAATGAATCTTTAATTAGATTGAAATAATCAAGAATGGAGTATCACCAGTTTTGCTTCAGGCTTCTGTTGAAAAGCAGAGTCTTGTGGTTGATGATCAAAGCACGGTCTGTGTGCCATAACTTTGGGTAGCGTTGATTCGCAAGCCTCTAACTCCGGTTTTGAACCAGAAACGGGAGAGGACATCAGGGAGGGCATGTGTTTCCTTCTAGCTAGGGTGGTGTCAGTGACCTACCAGCCCTGACATTTATATTATTTTCACCTGTGTGGTTGTTGCTGTTGCGAGGCGCCTCGGATATATCAGTGACTATGTGGAGCCGATGGAGCCATTTGGCTCATTAACGCCCCAAAGGGTGGGGAAACGCAGTGTTCAGGCATTATAATCCACATCGGTGGGCTGGCCCTGATGATCCAAGGGGAAGTTGCGGCTGTTCCTTAGACATGGGCTAGAGCGTCTCGAATTAGGTAAGGACGATCCCTTGCCTTGGTTCATAGATGGAAATCCAATTTCCAATACGAGACATATGCGGTTTTGATTGTAGAGCCAAGTATTGGCGACATGATATATTGTACCCATGCCGTCTATGATTGATACTTATGATTGAAATTGTTTAAACACTATACACTCATAGTAATAATAAAAGATGAAATTTAGTGTATCAAGCATTCTTTGGCCATTATAAGGTAAAACCCTATCCTCCGGCTTGTGTTGCATTGTGTGATGGGACCTGGGTCTTATAATAGCTTCATTGTTCTTTATTTAGCGTTGTGCTGTTGTTTTATGCACTGGTATTCTTGGGAGAAAACCCGTTCCGTGTTATACGACATGGTCCCTTGATTTACCTAACTTTAAAATAAAGATTAATAACTGTTTTAGTTCTCACACCAGTCACATGACTAACCTGGAGTTTATTGTTTTAAACTAAACTCTGGGTGCCCCTATTTTTCGCATGGGCAGCTAGTAGTTTTGATTTTGCAGATTTATATTCATAGGATCATGATTTACAGCTGGAACGATATCCGGAAAGCTCTGTATCCGTATATCTCTTTCAGTTGTGTTTTGTATTATCTTCCGCTGCTATGTAATGTATTGTAATCTCTGATCTTTTTTGATGTATATTATTTATTCATACTCTATATACTCTTGTATTCTGATGTAATTGTTGTAATAAATAATGAAATGTTCTTATGTTTGTGTTCAGATTCGTCTTGTCCTCAGTACAATCCACGATTTCCCGTAAGGGGGATTTCGGGTCGTTATAATTCTCATATGTTTAATTCAAAATCATTTACAAACACTTCTCCAACTTTTAATTCCAGTTCTGAATTTAATTTCAGATTCAATTCATTTTGTAACACTTATACGAATTTTATTTGGTTATATATATAACCGTTTAATTTGTAATCTTGCTCGATTATATTAACAACCAATATGTTCAATATATTATAATAATCCCAATTTAAATATTTTCTCTATATCAAAAATATACTTTGGGTAAAATTATTTTCATTTATCCTCTTTTCAAAACATATCGTGTCGACCCATCGTATGCGAGTGTTTATAAACCCCTACCGATATAGTGGATCAAATTGATCGACCAGAACCCATAAACAACTCAACCAATAAATCTCCATAATATAAAACAATTTTTATATTGAATAACAAATATCTTCACTCGTATATATACACTCAACTCAATCTAGGGTATTACTAACCCTATCTCTACTGAGTCACACCACAGAGCCAAGGTAATTACTTAACCTTAAGCTCTGATACCAACTGTAACGTCCTGGAAATTTGCGATCTTTGGTCATCGACATAAAACCCACGTCGATTATCCAAACATCGAAAATACCGGTAGTTAATGAAAGAAATTAGAGGGTGAGAATATATAAGATAGAACTTAGAATAGAAGAAGAAGAAGAACATACAACATCAGAGTAAACACGAATCTCACAGCGGAATGAATAAATATATTTCATAATCATAACTTTGAAATAAAACAGTATCTGTATACAATACCATTATTAGAGTATAACACTTACAACACAGCGGAAATAACAATAGCTATATAATCCTGAAGCCTCCTGATCCAGCTCTTCAAGTATTTATAAATCCTGACTACTTGACTGCCTGTACAAAATTGGGCACCCAAGAGTTTAGGGAAAACAAAACAAAATAAACTCTGGGTCAGTCATGTGACTGGTGCGAGTAAACTCAAATCATTTGATTTAACCTTCAAAATTTCTTTTGAAACAAAGGATAATCATAAGACCGATCCACACATAAACACGGATGGCTTTTACCTTATGATAACCTAAAATATTTCTAAAACGATACTTGTCTGATATTATAATAATATCTAGAGCAAGTAAATAGAATTCCACCAGAAACGCTTGCATCTAATGTTCTACATATATAATATATAATCAAAACCGCGGGCTCTTTTTTGGGGAATGGATTCCAACTATGACAAGGTATGGATCCACCTTCCGCTTAGTGTGCTCTAGAAGCGATACACTGGAGTTCAATAAGAACATCTTGTAACTCGGCCACACATGACCGACCATTCATTTCTCTTGAATGTATCGAATATATTGTCACCTAGGGTTGGTATACCAACATAACCGTTCCCGGGAGATACAAAATTGAAAGAAGTAACAAATGAATATTCTCTAGATGATGACAATATACCCTAATTGGGTGCGACCCGCTTAGCCATGCTGCTTGCCTTATTTTTGTCATTTCCCAGTTATGAGGCTAGAGGCCATGCTTATCTTTGACAGATCACATTTATTCACTTTGAATGTCATATCGTTATACCCGCCAAATCACAAATTGATTTCCCAAAAAATACAATGGGTATACAGCTAAGAGAAACGAATTCCTCCGGCACCAAACGTACATACATTTGAAGAGATCAAATTACGCGATCTACCAGATATACTCTGTCAGACATTCTTCCATACAGGTTGTTCTGGGACTGGACAGACCGAAGGCACTATTCAGTAAACAGGACAGCCCTTGCATAACTCTGTCTTCAATTATCTTCATCATATTTGATCGCAACGCTAATTCCCACATAGAGTGGGTTTCAGATAATGAATCTGGTCCCTGTCTCTCCGTATTGACGACGGAAAAATGGTCAAAAAATTCGATAGTCGGTGAGTTAACTATCAAAGAAAAACACGTGTGCAAACAACGATATTATTTCCAAATGGAAATTCTATCGATCAATCATCAATCATCATTTATCTCTTAAATTAATTCATCATTAATTTATTTGTTTACCTATTTCCTATTTCCATATATATACATAAATTCTTATTTTCTAATTTAGAAAACATTTCTGGTTCTTATTTGGAAAACATTTCCAAAACTCCTTCATTGGATTTAAACATATGTTAAATAAAACATCGCTATGCCCACTCGAACCATTAACACTTATTAACTAAATTCAGTTAACCAATTTTCACTGTCGAACCTTAACCATTCCTTAGTTAAAAACGAAGCCAATCAAGTTGGGGGTATAACTACCTCTCAGACCTTAACTGAACAACATTTCTAACTTCGAAACAGACAAGGTTCACCTTTTAAACCTTTGACAAACTTCCTTATGTAACTCTCTTTCGAATAAATCTCTATTCGATAACTCTTTCCTTCGAATAAACTATATTCAATAATCACTCTTCAAATAGTCATATTTGATTCATTCTATTCAATTAACACTATTCGATTAACTCTAATCAATTTACTCTTATCAGTTAGCTTTATTTGATTAACTCTATTCTATTTACTCTATTTGATTAACTCTATTGGATTAACTCTATTTGATTAACTCTAATCGATTAACTCTATTGGATTAACTCTAATCCATTAACTCACTATCAATTAACTCCTTTCGAGTAAACTATATTCGATTAACTCCTTTCGAATAACTAATATTTGATAACTCCTTTCAAATAACTAATATTCGATTAACTCCTTTCGAATAACTAATATTCGATAACTCCTTTCGAATAACTAATATTCGATAACTCCTTTCGAAGAACTAATATTCGATAACTCCTTTCGAATAACTAATATTCGATAACTCCTTTCGAATAACTAATATTCGATAACTCCTTTCGAATAACTAATATTCGATTAACTTTAATTGAATAACTAATATTCAATTAACTATACTGATTAACTCTAACTGGTTAACTCTAACTGATTAACTCTAACTGATTAACTCTAATCAGTTACTCTAATTCGATTAACTCTAATCGATTACTCTAATTCGATTAACTCTAACCGATTACTCTAATTGATTACTCTAACTGATTAACTCTTAATCGACAAACTCTTCGTCCATATTCAGTTTCAAATATCGATGTTAAAATAGATTCTTACTTCTCTATATATGTCCTGACTTATTTATTCTATTTATCTAATGGTAAACATTTTATTTAATTTATAAAATATTATTTATAAATTTATCTTCTCCACTTATCTGTTAAAATAGATTTCTATTTAAAATCTACTTTATATTCATATTCTGTTATACCCATGTGCGAAGCACGGGTCTAAACCTTCCTAGTCTAAAATTCTCTTTTTATACAATCCTATTCATTTTCCAAGTATTTCCTTCTAAAATCTATTTATTTTCTAAATAAATATTCCTTTTATATTTCTATTTATAAATGTTTTACAAGTACTTCCTTTTCATTTCTATTTGTAAATGTTATACAAATATTCCCTTTTCAATTTGTTTCACAAATATTTTTCTTTTATATATAAAATCCATTGATTTATATAAATAATTCATTTTCAAAATACAATTTGAAAATCCCCTTTTCTACATTCCAGTATTTCTCATGGTATTTAAAATACCCAAATAACAATGATCGATATCATTCAACATACATAATCAACACAAATTATATATCACAACATATATTACAATATATGAAAAACAGTAAAATAAATGTTGAGGAATCCAGTTGGATCCCTCCAACCTGTTTCCTTGCACCCACAGATGTTACACAATATAATTCACATCAATTTCAGTTCAATATGAAATATTCTGATAACAGAGTCAATATATTTTTAATGATTTATATATATTTGTATATATATATATATAATTTCAACCAACTGACTAGCAGTTCATCCAAATAGTCAACACACAACAATCAACCAATATTTATCAGTTCTAAAAATACGTTATAAATATATAAACTGTTCAGAGTTGGTGAGTTTTACTCACATTGGACGATCATCGTTAATAACGATAACCACCGCTTGATTCAGACGGATAATTTATTTCGCTATAAATTGTAACGAGCTCGAATTCAAACCCAGTCGGTTCCATCGTGTAGTCGTCGTCCATAAGATCCCAACGGATCTTGTTTTGTTAGATTCCGATATCGTATATATAAGATATTACGTAACAAGTTATTATACAATATTAACTTTAATTCAAACTTAATTGATTAAAATGTTTGGGCTTTAACCTTATATGTAGGCCCGATACTCTTCTTTAAACCCAATCCCCCATCTAAATTTCTTCTTCACTTCGAATTGCCTAGCCTGTTTCCAGTAAGAAACCCAAAACCATGCCATCATTAAATCTCATTTTCTTCCTCCTTCCATGCTTTTAAATTCAAAAAAAAATCACACCCAAGATCCTCTTCAAAAACCCCATCCACTCATACTCTTTTCATAGAACTCGAAACAACATATTTGTATTAACATAGTAGCTCCTCACGCAAGAAAACTTGCGTTCATTTATAGGCCCACTTCATTTTAATTGTTTCTTCCTTCTCCTCCTTCTCGTTTACAATGCCCATACTCCTTACTGTCATTCACATGCTCCAACACCATGCCGCTATTTTCTCCAATCCCTTATTCACCAAACTGACCACTCCATTGAACTTCTCTTCTCTGTCCCCCCCCATTGAACACTCCATTTTCTCCACACCGATGCTCTGGAAACCACTGCGACTGGTGACAGACCCCTGTAGCTCACGCTACAGGTTCGAAAATCCTGGTCACCAAATACTTCCAAACTCTATCTATTGGAACTTCTCCTACCCAGAAACCCAAATAAGTATTGAAATATGAGAATAACGCCTGCTAATTTCCAAGTTTTGCAACCTTAAGTCACCGTATAAAAATCCTGATAAGGAAGAGATGGCTCGCCGAACCCAATACAACTAGTACCAGCTTGAAGCTCCAAGGTTTTAGAGGTCAACGAATTTAATAGGGTTCGTTTTCATCATGTTTTTGAATTACTTCGATTCTTTAAAGATCCGGTTATCATTTTGAAAGTGGCGGCTCAAAGGAGCATTGACCAGAAAGTGAGCAAATTTTTAGGTTTAGAGGAAATTAAGGGTGTATTTATAGAGGTGGTTTATTAATATTAAAATCGATTATTTTATACATTTTAATTATATGGCTACTTACATTACTGTTTAAAAATTCCTACAATCACATATAATATTCAATTTCAATGAAAATTGATAGACAGCTACAGTTTGACATTGCGAACCCAACGAGACTGGTTTCGTCGAATTCGGACTCCATTTCCTCACACAACGTATTTTAAACCGTCGAAATACTGACTGTTTTTCACATTAAAAATACGTACGACCACACACTGACTTCAAAAATCACAGAAATTTAAATCTAGCAATAAGTTAATATTGTGGATCCAACAGAATTAGTTTCGTCGAAAATGGAGGTCGTTTGCAAAACTGGCTATTTTTAAACCTCTAAACAACCCATTTAAATATATAAATATATTTAAAAATAGTTAAATTAAATATTTAAAAATAAATATTATCGTATATATTCACAATAGAATATCATACAACTCCAATTGGATTTATAACTCGATATTTCAAAATTCCCAGTTATATCGATATTCAATTTATATTAGAAATCCTTTTATAATATAAATATATATTTATAAATTTCAAAGGAATTCCATAGTGACTTTTCTAAAATTTGATTTGGACATAAATCAAAATCTACACGACGAAATCCCGATTTTTCTCTTCTACTAGAAAAATATATTTCACTAGCTCTGAACGTTTCTTGTTTCACAGAAATCCGATTTAAAACGGACCCTGTATATTCAGTTGAAGTTCAAATCGCCAAATTACGAACTGCGGCGCCATTACGGGTTCGATTATAATTATATTATAATTCTACATTCAAACTTTGTTTCATATTGTATTCGTTAATATAATTCAATTCCAAACTGAATTATATATTTTAAATGGTCCAATTCACACAGTATTAAGAATTTTGTTAATTCCGATTATTTCAGAATTAAATAAATTATTTAATTATTATTTTATTTAAATATTCAATATAATTTAATTCAACAACCATTTAAATTTCAAATTCACTATTTAAATAATTAAATAAATTAATTATTATATTGTGAAAATTACGGGACATTACAATCATAACCAATATATAAATATTATACAATATATTTGAAAAATATATATGGTTTTACATTTTTAGCAAAATGAAACACCCCACCTCCGTTAGGGTCACTCTCAAAGGGAATGCCCTAATTTTGGTGGAGGTTTATAAGTATAAGTCACAGATATACAAGACAGATATAATAACACATATTTTTGAACAGCGGAAAACAACAACTTTTATTTCTTCAAAATACGTGTTACACAAACCATGCCATAATTGTCTTACAATACTTCCCAAAATCATAACTGTCTTGATTACATTATTTAAAGAAGCATGAAGAAAACATAAATAAACTGCAAAAGTCCCCTAATTGCTGTCCAAAGCCATAGTCCAAAACGGAAAAGATCCAAGCAATGCATTCTTTCTCTTCAAGCTGGATGTGAAAACTGGTCAAGCTGCGGTATTCCCTCCCTGAGAACCTAGGGGGGAGGGGGGGGGGGGAAACGGAAGAAAAAGAGGCGAAAGGAAAAAGGGTCAGTCATAAAGACTGAGTAAGTTCTAGTGACTTTCAGTGTAGAAACGGTTAAAACAACCTGTCATGTATGAACTGGAACTAAACTTAAGAATGGTGTCAAGGTGAACAAGATAGACTAAGGTGATCAGGATAAGTCAAGACAAGTCAAGTAAAGCATCACATGTTCGAGATTTGTTGCATCGACTGTACTAGTATACTAAGCCCATATCACAAGTTAATCACGAAATAAATCCCATGGCCCAATGTCATGAAATGACCCTGAAACGGGGTCTGACCCAAGTACGGGGTCCTACGGAGCGATTATCTAGTCGATCGGCTCCCTACAAGTTCTAGCTCGTCAAGTGTCCGTGTCATACGGCTAATCACGAATGTAGTCACCTGTGCTGGGTCCACCTTCGGATGTATCAGCCCTAGGGTGTCAACCCCTGACACGATTCAAGATGCACAGATAATTCTACGGATACCCAGTGTCTGCCCCGGATACGTGCACGATCGTAGTCCACCGAACCTACACTGGCGTACCCCACTGCCGTCGTTCACCTCTTACAATCAGCCCAGTAATCGTGCCCCACCCGGCCTAGCCCCAGGGTACCTTGATACATCTAGAGGGTTACTGCTGAAAGGGGTCGTGTCTAGGGTTTCGCCTAATAGATTAGGTCATGTAATTCGTGACCTAACCCGCCTAACAGATTAAGTCATGTAATTCGTGACTTAATCCTTTTCTAGTCTAGTCATGTCAAGATGGTTAAGTATGTCATTTCAGTTCACGACTTAACCCGCCTACGTGTCATGTCAAGTTGACTAAGTGTTGTCGTTTTCAAATTCATGACTAAGCCCTACAAATCGTGTTCAAGTTGGTTAAGTTGTCTTTTCATGTTCATGACTTAACCCTAATTGGCATTAATTGATTCGTTAATGCACCGAACCACTCACATTGGATCCTATTGTTCGTAGCCACTGGATTTGCCGGGCGGTTCCGGGCAGGTTTACGCTACGAACTCAACCCAACCTCGGGTTTCAAGCGCGATGTGACCAACTACCCACATTGGATCCTATTGTTTGTAGCAACTGGATTTGCCGGGCGGTTCCGGGCAGATTTACACTACAAACTCAACCCAACCTCGAGTTGGCCACTTTCTTGTTTTCTAAAGTCATGCCCATGTTCTTATCAGATTTTACGATATTTCCATAGCATGTTCATATGTCAATTTCGTGCCCAACTAAGGCATGTTTTAAGGTCAAGTTATGGCATGTTCAAGTCAGGTTTTCGTGCCATATTTTATGTTCTACTTATGCCAAATTCCACAGTTTATGCTTATAATTAATTCAAGTTTTGCCTATTCTACCCAATCGTATCCCCAACGTATATAAACGTACTTCGTTCACAAGCATAAACAATTCAAGAGATAAAGGGGAATAACACCAAATATGTGATAGGCATATGTGACAATTCCAACATCACTTGCATAATAAACAGGCTATAACATATCACATAGTTTCAATACTAGCATGATGATAACTTGGCATAGTAATGATTCCAACTTAATTTAACATGATGATTTCAACTTTACATCATAGGCATAATAATCATTGCGGGCATAATAATAATTGTATTACAAACATGAAACATTAAAGACATAGTAATCCTAATAGGCATAGTGGATTCCAATTTAGCATTTTTAACATAATGATTCTCATAGACATAATGATTCCAATTTATCATAATGATTCTCAACTAACATTATAAACATAATGGTTCCAACTTAGCTTTTTTTACATAATGATTCTCAACTAACATTATAGACATAATGATTCCAATTTAGCGTTTTTAACATAATGATTCCCAACTAACATTATAGACATAATGATTCCAATTTAGCGTTTTTAACATAATGATTCTCAACTAACATTATAGACATAATAATTCCAATTTAGCGTTTTTAACATATCTAACATTTTAAACATAATGATTCCAACTTTTCATCATAACTTAGCAATACCAAATTTTTCATTAATCATGATGGGTATATTAACATCACAGGCATAATTCCATCAATGGTCATAGACATGGTTTAATTAGCATCATAGGCATGGTTTAATCAACATAAAGTTTTCAATAAACATAGTGATTCCATGGACATGTATTAGTCCAACTTGCCAAACAATTAAGCCCAAGTGATTCATAACAACATCAAAATCATGACAAGTTTAACTTGCAGCGTTGCCATAGCAATATCCCCAAATTATAATTCAAAGATAAACAATATAAACATGGATTAACAATATTTCCTAAATCCGGTTTTAATTCATGGCATGTCCATATTGTTTTAGCGTTTTTGCCTAAAAAGTAACATAGAACTTACAATATGAAGCAAATAATCCAAATAAAAATCCCAAATCAATTAGTCCCAAATTCATTGTCTAAAGCGTCGTAGTTGTTGTAGCTTCTAGTTGTAGCCTTCAAGAATCGTCCTCCATCTTCTATAATTTCATTCTTTGTATTTTTAATTCAGAGCTCTAGGTTTAATGGCGGCGGCCTGAGGCTAAAATGAAATAGTATGATTTAGGCTAGGTCTTAGGTCCTTTTTATAATGTTTGCAAGTTGTTTTAGACCGTCGATGGATCTTGATTCAATAATAACCGTTCGTTTGAAGGAGAGGCCAATCCGGAGCTGACACCTAGCCCTAGTGACAAGGCAAGGCTCAGAAAATCGACCAAACACAGACCAGGCCAGCCAAGACCTGACCAGCCAGCATATTCTGACCTGGGCGCACTTGGTAGGTGCGACAGGCTAAAAATGCACTGGTGCACTTCCCAAGTGCGCTAGTTCATTTTTGTTCTGGCGCACTTCCCAAGTGCGCCAGTGCATTCTGACCCGTTTTCTGGTTTTTCGCCCAACTTTGTCTGTCCATATCTTCTTCATACGATATCCGTTTTACGCAAACTCGGACTCTATCTCAAGCAGAATTCCGAGACGAACGCAATGGCGTATCTCGTTTCCCTTAATTCTTTGATTTGAAATTAATTATACTTTAATTTGTGAATCTTACTGTTATAAAATACACGGGGTGTTACATTCTCCCCCACTTAAAAAGGATTTCGTCCCCGAAATCTTCAAGTTCAGGAAGAATGTACATCCTAACATCCAAACATCCATCTACTCATCCATCAAACACGAGCATCCATTGTCCTTAAAAGACTTCTAATGCTTCATGATCATATGCGAAGAGTGTGTGTATATGTTCCTTAGCTAATGCTAATGATCAGGCCTGATTGATCTTCTAAATGCAAAATATGTTTAGTGAAATGAATCCAATATGTATGCAAATTTTTTCCTATTATAATTCATAATTTCTACATGAGTGCTCGAACATTCAATCATATGCAACAACCAAATGATAGCACAACCAAGTTTCCAAAATAAACACTCATGCATATGCAACATGAAAATGTGTCTGAGCCGATCTAGTGCCTAATGTGTATTCATGCATCCACGAGCAACCACTTGCGACCACTTGCAACCATTTCGCAATCATAACATGTTTCAATTACATGTTTACATCCAAAAAGATTCTACCTATGGTTCTTAAGATAGGATCGAGGAGCGAAATAAGATAAAACAAAGCATCTAGAATAAGTTAACGATGTACCGCCAGAAGGTCCGGTCTGCTTCTCAGGGCAGTCTTTACTGATGTGTCCAGTTTTCCCACAATGAAAACATTCACCTTGCTTTCTCTTCCTCTTTCTACAATCCTTGGCTATGTGCCCTTCCATACCACAGTAATTGCATTTCCTTTTATCACGTGAGTTGTTGTTCTCGCCTCCTTTCTCGGAGTCTACCTTCTTATTCTTAGAATCGTTGGGCTTGACCTCTTTCTTCCCTTGAGAGTTTTCTGCCTCTGTCTCCTTCTTGCTCTTATCTTCCTCGTTCAGCAATGCCATCTGCACCAACCTTTCGTACGTAGCTCCCATGGGTATATGGGTCATGGCCAAACTGTGTAATGGCTCATTCAACCCATTGACAAAGCGGAGAGCCTTCTAGTGCGGGGTGTTGACTAGATCCAGTCCGAACCTAGCCAGCTCATCGAATTGATTAACATACTCTTTGATTGTCATATTCCCTTGCTTAAGAAATAAGAATTTTTCCAACTGAAGACTCCTTTCAGCTTCTGAGAGAAATTTAGCCTCAAACCTTGCCCTAAAGTCCTCCCATGTTTCCACTGGTTTTTCTGCATTAGTGACTTCCCACCAGTAGGAAGCCTCACCTTTTAGTAGCCACACTGCCAGTTGTACCTTCTGCCTATCTTCCACCTCAAAGATGACGAATAAGTCCTCGGTTTCCTTTAACCAATTCCTAGCTGCCACGAAGGACTCAGTTCCATGAAAGTCCTTTCCTCCCATAGCCTTAAAATCTTTACATATCTTAGCAAAAGTGTTTCCCCGCGGAGGAGGTGGAGGAAGAGGTGCTGCTGCAGCTGGATGATTTCCTGCAGCTATGGGAGGAGGAACGGTAGGACCTGGCTGGGTGGCCCTTGCTTCTAAGAATCGTCTAAACCAACCAGGTATTTGTACACCCTCTGGCAAGTTAAGTTCTTCGGACATACTGAAACAAAAGGATAGATTCAAAACGAAGGATAAGAGATAACTCCTATGGATTTGGGGGACTTTGCCTTTTTTTAAAATAAAATAATATTTTATCTTTTAAAAATGCTTCTTTAAATTTTCTTTTGAAAATAAATTTTCTTTTGAAAATAAATTTTCTTTTGAAAATAAATTTTCTTTTGAAAATAAATTTTCAAAACATTTTATCTTTTCTGGTAAACCTATGCTCTGATACCAAGTAAAACACCCCACCTCCGTTAGGGTCACTCTCAAAGGGAATGCACTAATTTTGGTGGAGGTTTATAAGTATAAGTCACAGATATACAAGACAGATATAATAACACATATTTTTGAACAGTGGAAAACAACAACTTTTATTTCTTCAAAATACGTGTTACACAAACCATGCCATAATTGTCTTACAATACTTCCCAAAATCATAACTGTCTTGATTACATTATTTAAAGAAGCATGAAGAAAACATAAATAAACTGCAAAAGTCCCGTAATTGCTGTCCAAAGCCATAGTCCAAAACGGAAAAGATCCAAGCAATACATTCTTTCTCTTCAAGCTGGATGTGAAAACTGGTCAAGCTGCGGTATTCCCTCCCTGAGAACCTGGGGGCGGGGGGGAGGGGACGGAAGAAAAAGAGGCGAAAGGAAAAATGGTCAGTCATAAAGACTGAGTAAGTTCTAGTGACTTTCAGTGTAGAAACGGTTAAAACAACCTGTCATGTATGAACTGGAACTAAACTTAAGAATGGTGTCAAGGTGAACAAGATAGACTAAGGTGATCAGGATAAGTCAAGACAAGTCAAGTAAAGCATCACATGTTCGAGATTCGTTGCATCGACTGTACTAGTATACTAAGCCCATATCACAAGTTAATCACGAAATAAATCCCACGGCCCAATGTCATGAAATGACCCTGAAACGGGGTCTGACCCAAGTACGGGGTCCTACGGAGCGATTATCTAGTCGATCGGCTCCCTACAAGTTCTAGCTCGTCAAGTGTCCGTGTCATACGGCTAATCACGAATGTAGTCACCTGTGCTGGGTCCACCTTCGGGTGTATCAGCCCTAGGGTGTCAACCCCTGACACGATTCAAGATGCACAGATAAATCTACGGATACCCAGTGTCTGCCCCGGATACGTGCACCATCGTAGTCCACCGAACCTACACTGGCATACCCCACTGCCGTCGTTCACCTCTTACAACAGCCCAGTAATCGTGCCCTACCCGGCCTAGCCCCAGGGTACCTTGATACATCTAGAGGGTTACTGCTGAAAGGGGTCGTGTCTAGGGTTTCGCCTAATAGATTATGTCATGTAATTCGTGACCTAACCCGCCTAACATATTAAGTCATGTAATTCGTGACTTAATCCTTTACTAGTCTAGTCATGTCAAGATGGTTAAGTATGTCATTTCAGTTCACGACTTAACCCGCCTACGTGTCATGTCAAGTTGGCTAAGTGTTGTCGTTTTCAAATTCATGACTTAGCCCTACAAATCGTGTTCAAGTTGGTTAAGTTGTCTTTTCATGTTCATGACTTAACCCTAATTGGCATTAATTGATTCGTTAATGCACCGAACCACTCACATTGGATCCTATTGTTCGTAGCCACTGGATTTGCCGGGCGGTTCCGGGCATGTTTACGCTACGAACTCAACCCAACCTCGGGTTTCAAGCACGATGTGACCAACTACCCACATTGGATCCTATTGTTTGTAGCAACTGGATTTGCCGGGCGGTTCCGGGCAGATTTACACTACAAACTCAACCCAACCTCGAGTTGGCCACTTTCTTGTTTTCTAAAGTCATGCCCATGTTCTTATCAGATTTTACGATATTTCCATAGCATGTTCATATGTCAATTTCGTGCCCAACTAAGGCATGTTTTAAGGTCAAGTTATGGCATGTTCAAGTCAGGTTTTCGTGCCATATTTCATGTTCTACTTATGCCAAATTCCACAGTTTATGCTTATAATTAATTCAAGTTTTGCCTATTCTACCCAATCGTATCCCCAACGTATATAAACGTACTTCGTTCACAAGCATAAACAATTCAAGAGATAAAGGGGAATAACACCAAACATGTGATAGGCATATGTGACAATTCCAACATCACTTGCATAATAAACAGGCTATAACATATCACATAGTTTCAATACTAGCATGATGATAACTTGGCATAGTAATGATTCCAACTTAATTTAACATAATGATTTCAACTTTACATCATAGGCATAATAATCATTGCGGGCATAATAATAATTGTATTACAAACATGAAACATTAAAGGCATAGTAATCCTAATAGGCATAGTGGATTCCAATTTAGCATTTTTAACATAATGATTCTCATAGACATAATGATTCCAATTTATCATAATGATTCTCAACTAACATTATAAACATAATGGTTCCAACTTAGCCTTTTTTACATAATGATTCTCAACTAACATTATAGACATAATGATTCCAATTTAGCATTTTTAACATAATGATTCCCAACTAACATTATAGACATAATGATTCCAATTTAGCCTTTTTAACATAATGATTCTCAACTAACATTATAGACATAATAATTCCAATTTAGCATTTTTAACATATCTAACATTTTAAACATAATGATTCCAACTTTTCATCATAACTTAGCAATACCAAATTTTTCATTAATCATGATGGGTATATTAACATCACAGGCATAATTCCATCAATGGTCATAGACATGGTTTAATTAGCATCATAGGCATGGTTTAATCAACATAAAGTTTTCAATAAACATAGTGATTCCATGGACATGTATTAGTCCAACTTGCCAAACAATTAAGCCCAAGTGATTCATAACAACATCAAAATCATGACAAGTTTAACTTGCAGCGTTGCCATAGCAATATCCCCAAATTATAATTCAAAGATAAACAATATAAACATGGATTAACAATAGTTCCTAAATCCGGTTTCAATTCATGGCATGTCCATATTGTTTTAGCGTTTTTGCCTAAAAAGTAACATAGAACTTACAATATGAAGCAAATAATCCAAATAAAAATCCCAAATCAATTAGTCCCAAATTCGTTGTCTAAAGCGTCGTAGTTGTTGTAGCTTCTAGTTGTAGCCTTCAAGAATCGTCCTCCATCTTCTATAATTTTATTCTTTGTATTTTTAATTCAGAGCTCTAGGTTTAATGGCGGCGGCCTGAGGCTAAAATGAAATAGTATGATTTAGGCTAGGTCTTAGGTCCTTTTTATAATGTTTGCAAGTTGTTTTAGACCGTCGATGGAGCTCGATTCAATAATAACCGTTCGTTTGAAGGAGAGGCCAATCCGGAGCTGACACCTAGCTCTAGTGATAAGGCAAGGCTCAGAAAATCGACCAAACATAGACCAGGCCAGCCAAGACCTGACCAGCCAGCATATTCTGACCTGGGCGCACTTGGCAGGTGTGCCAGGCTAAAAATGCACGGGCGCACTTCCCAAGTGCGCCAGTTCATTTTTGTTCTGGCGCACTTCCCAAGTGCGCCAGTGCATTCTGACCCGTTTTCTGGTTTTTCGCCCTACTTCGTCTGTCCATATCTTCTTCATACGATATCCGTTTTACGCAAACTTGAACTCTATCTCAAGCAGAATTCCGAGACGAACGCAATGGCGTATCCCGTTTCCCTTAATTCTTTGATTTGAAATAAATTATACTTTAATTTGTGAATCTTACTGTTATAAAATACACGGGGTGTTACACAAAACGCAGTTTAATCGTTATTTTTGTTGTTACGTACTATTTTTCGTCATTTTAGTGAGAAGAACAAATTATGTAATAGAAAAAAATATTTGTACATGTTGTTGACATTGTACATGTTCTTATTATCAAGAATACAAACAAATTTACCATAATCATTACTTTTACTATGTACTTGATATATATTTTTATACAAGCATTGCTTCTACACTGTTTTCCCTTCTTTTTTCACTATATCATAACAGGTGGACAATACATTCCATTGTAATTGTCGCACAGGAGATCGATAACCTCTACAGTTAGGATCGTAGCATTTCTGATAGTAGCCACCTGTTTGGAAATCAACAATGTACATAACATGATTACTTTTATGTTCTCTTCCAATTCGTTCACAATATCGACTTTTGGACATGCTATAAATTATATAGCCTTGTTTAGAAAACTATTACCACTTTCTGATTGTACCCAAAACATTTCCATGAGATGCTAATGATGAAATTTTTTCATCCAAATCTAGGAAGGGAGATTTTCCGGAATTAAAGGACTTAGGTATAATGTAAGAGTAATTCTTTACTGCCTTTTCAATTTGGATGTACCTGTTGTTTTCATTCTCCTTATTTTTAAACTGAATATTTTTGTAAGATGTCAAATCCATTTCACACTGTAATAGTTATCTAAATCATCTTCTATGTTGCAGATAAGTGATTTTGTAAACACTTATTCGTCAGTAAGATTTTTACATCCAAAGCGTCCGCTTGGCATTAGTATAGATTTTTTCCCCTGCTTTTATTGAGAATGGAAGACAAAAACATTGATTATGGGTATAAACTCCAGTATCAATGAATATACTCTCTGTAATTTCTGACGAGCTCAACTCTTTGTTGATGTAAAGTTTTTCAAAGGATGAATTAGTTAATCTTGAATTTTTAATAAATAAGCATATCTTAGAGATAAATCCTCCAACATGCAAGTTGTCTTTGAATGCAATATTTGGGATACTAATTATCAAATGCCGAGAGAACTTGTCTTTAATAGATGAATCAAGTTATATAACCCAATCTTCATTTCCCTTTATTTTGTATATGTCATCTAGAATTTTGAATGTGATGGAAATCAAAATATTTACCATTTCATCTCCATTTTGTATACTGTTAATTTTTTGTTGAACTCCATATCATAGTACAAGTGGCAAGGCAGTCCAACTTGAATAATCTCGTAATGGTGGCGTAGATTAGGATTCATGCTCTTGTACCTTTTCCAAAACTGATCATATGTAGAAACTAGAAACCTTCTTTGTCCAGTTAAATGATCTTGGTAGCAAAAAATGTTAGTGATTGCATGTGTTTGGACAAATATTAAAGCATCTTCTTGTCTAGGAAAAGTTGCCCATATTGCGTTTGTTTGCTGTAAAAAAAATGGAATTGGAAAACATATTACAAATGAAGTGTAAATGATAAACAAAGATAAAAGGATTTATCTCTTTAAACAGAGTAGTTAAAAAATGCATTGAATGACAAATTAAGTGAAAGTAAAAATCATTATGTTCATAAGCATTGTAAGATTTACTGTCTAAAATGTTAAGCAGTACAAATTTTTGAAATATTGGTATAATTCCTTACAAACTAATCACCAATTGTTATATCTAATTATAAGAATCACTTATTACAAATTCTGAAATTTTGTGTTAATTCAAACATTTTTAAGAGCTGGACCAGAGCTGCAAAAATTTTCTATTGCCAACAATATGGTTCATCACCAAGAATATCTGCAGCTATCTTTGCTCTGAATGAAGTAGCTTCTTCAGCAGTAATATTTGATGTACTCTCCATTCCATATGCAATTTTTTGCATGAACATCATCACATAAATGTCGCAATCATACCTACAATTATGAAATTTAGTACTTTGCATCTAAAGTTATATCATATTATATTTTTTCATTATAATAATGAATTGTAATATGCTTCTTCTATATCTTAATGTGTATGATGAAAATTGTAACACCCCGTGTTTTCTGTTAACATAAACTAACGAATTAAACAATACTTAATTTAAAATTTGAGATTCAAGGGAAACGGGTTACGCCGTTGTGTCCGTTTCGGAATTCTGGTTGAGATAGAGTCCGAGTTTGCGTAAATTGGACTTCGTATGAAGAAGTTATGGCTGTCGGAAGTTTCCAGAAAATTCAAATAAATTCAAACAGCTCGAAATCGGATTCAAAAATTCAAAACAGAAGTCAGAAGCGGGTTGGGCGGGAAAATTCCCGTCCAGGACCCAGGTCGACCAGGGAGTCAACCCTAGTGTCGACCTCCCCCCTACAGGTCGACTTGGGGGTTGACCTGCCCCCCCTGCGGGCAGATCTGAAAGATGACGATTTTGTGACTCAGTGCTGAGTCATTAGGGCTGAGGTGTCACTCTATCTTGACTAGATGGTCTTGATTGATTCTAGGTTGATCGGATGGCCTAAATTAATCCTAAATTCTATATAAACACATGTAGACTCAACCCTAAAACCTAATAAAAATTAGAACCATGGTCGTCATGCTATCACCTTGCAATCTAGAATAGCCGTCATCAACTAGAGGAAAAGTAAAGCTAATCAACTCAATTCAACTCAAGTCTATAACAACAACAACAACGAATTTGTGTACTTCAAAGGCGAGCTAAATCAATTTTAGAACAAAGATCCCAGAACTCAAGATCTTCTTTGAGTTGTGTGTTCAATTTCCTTAATAAGATTATTAACAAGTAATTGGGTTGAGTTAAAATTTGGATTATATGGCTATGTTTGTGAAACATTGGAAAAATGTGATATTTTGTGAATATATGCTAGTTGTTCATAATGACAGTTTTGTTGTGGATTCCTTTGTATGTTTGACATCATTTTATATGCAAGTTTGGGTGTATATTATATGCTAGTTTCTATATGAATTGCACACAAGTTTACATATGAGTCAAATAAAGTGACTATATGCAAGTTTAGGTAGAAATTGGATTCACATATATGCAAGTTTACCCCTTTAGATTTAGATCTATGACATACATAGTTTTATGCAAGTTTGTGACTATGGCCTATGCAAGTTTTGTGTGAAAACTATATTCGTATATGCAAGTTTTGGGTGAAAACTATATTCATATATGCAAGTTCACACCTTCAGGCCTATGTTTAGATTCATGACAATAACAAGTTTATGTTGTAATCCTTATTTGTAAGTAAGATCCAATTTGTGTGTTATGCAAATTTGCGATGTTTCTTCCCTTTTACGTCATTAGACTAATTGCTAGTCTAATATATATATATATATATATATATATATATATATATGTCATGATAAGCGAACGAACAACGTAGGGACGATGGAGGTAATATTGAATATACACATATTTAGAGTTGGCATAAATGGCCTTAAAAAGGCATTTAATTAATTTAAGACATTGATTGGAAAAATTGGTAATTATGGACATAATTTAGGAGATAACTATGGACATAAGTATATTTGGAATTTATTTACAAATTTGAATAGTGATATTAATCCACTTTGGGGTTAAATAAAGATGTGTATTAATAAACCGCCTAAGGCACGAGGTTAGACTCTTTTGTGGTGTAAGACTGCCTGGACCTACCCGACAAATCCAGCAGCCACAAATGCCAGTCTAATGTGAGAGGTCAAAGGCATGAATTAAATGCGTAACAGTTGTAAAGACACGAGGTTAGGCTCGTTTGTGGTGTAAGACTTCCTGGACCCGCCCGGCAAATCTAGCAGCCATAAATGCCTGTCTAATGTGGGAGGTTTTTACAAGGTTATGGTGTTAATGAATTAAGAAACACTTAACCAAATAAACATGTGGTGGGACATGGGGGGTTAAGTGGGTGCCTTGGGTGGCATGTGAAATTAAGAGGGTGCCTTGGGTGGCATGTGAAATACGATTAGATGCACTTAACCAAGATTAAAACATGTAAGAAGACATGAATAAGAATGGGGTAAAGTGGGGAAGACCTTAGAGGGGACCAAGCATAGGTGGAAAGCTTGTGTCATACATGGGGGCCCTTTTCAAACCAGTAACCCATTAAGTATCTTTGTGGGCTCGACCCAAGGCGAGGGCGGGACACGCGTACTTGGTTTGATTGTAAGAGGTCAAAATGCGTTAGCGGTGGCAACACAAGTCCAACAGGGTCATGTGCGTGTGTGGCCCCGGGCTGGTAGATAAGACGTTGTTGCATCGTGTGGATATAAGCCGTGCATTTTTGGTGGTATCGGGTTGCCACTTTGGGGAGTGATACACCCCACTGTGGGGCCAGCACGGGTATCTACGAGTTAGGGAGCCGATCGAATGGGGGTAGTGGGTACACCAAGTGGAGATAGGGGCAAGAGGCACCTATGAAGGCAGCTAGGGGTACACGAAACTACCATTATCATTATTAAGTTTTGTAGGCATGATCAACTTTTAGGGTGTTTGGTGTAGTGCAATGTAGCAATTGTCTTATAGTGATTAGGTGCGCCTTTAACATTATCTTTGTTCATCTTATTTCCTTTGTTTGCCCTGTCATGCCCATTTGTTCACAGTCATTTCCTTATTTTCCAGCTTATGCCTTATCCTAGTTACTTTAATGATTATATTGCTAAAGTTATTGCACTCGCAAGACTTTATGTCTGACCCCCTTTGTTTCCACCTCTTTTCTTCCTTCCCCCCCAGGTGCTCAGGGTGGGACTAGTTCTATTGGAGCTTGATTTGGACAGCTTTATCTCTTTCTTTTGGAAGTTGCTTGGATCGCTGAAGTGAAGTTCAGCCTATCTTATTTATGGTTGTTTTATGTTGGGGTTATGTCTTTTATTTTATGTACTCAGAGCTTATTTGTCAAGATGGATAATAAGTGTATTTGGTTTCGTAGTTGGTTTTGGATGTGATGTAACCAAACTATTTCTCCACTGCAATAAAAGTGGTTTTTATTTTCCAAGTACCAATATATTTATCTATCTTGTTTACTTTTCTGTCTATACACAATAAACGCTCCACCAAAATTAATGCATTCCCTTTGTGAGTGACCTTAATGGAGATGGGGTGTCACACGAGGTATCAGAGCTGAAGGTTACAAGAACAGATAAGATATTTTAAAAAACTATTTTTCAAAAAGCATTTTATTAAGAAATACTTTCAAAAATATGTTTTAAGGAGAGTATTTTTAAGAGAAAAAATTATTTTAAAAACATAACCCCAAGAGCCATATATCTTTCTTTCGAATTCTCCATTTGAATCTCTTCATTTTCTTTTCATCATGTCTGGAATTCCCGATATACCCGAGGGGATACCGATACCAGGATGGTTTAGAAGGTATCTGGAAGCTAGGGCCGATGTCGCAGGCCCAGCAAATGCTCCTCCTCCTCCTCCTCCCCGTGTTGATACTTTCGCAAAGATATGCAAGGACTTTCGGGCAATGGGCGGAAAACCTTTTCACGGGTCGGAGACATTTGTTGAAGCTCGAAGTTGGCTAAAGAAGGTGGAAGAATTGTTTGGAATCTTTGAGATAGAAGATGGAAGAAAGGTCCAGTTAGCTGCGTGGTTAATGAAGGATGAGGCCTCGTTTTAGTTGGAGGTCACTAATGGAGAGCGTCCAGTTGATACATGGCCGAATTTCAGGCGAAGGTTTGAGGCAAAGTTTCTCTCATGGGCCGAAGAGAATCTATACATGGAAAGGTTTTTGGCATTGAGGCAGGGAAATCTATCAGTGAAAGAGTACGTCAACAAGTTCAATCAGTTGGCGAGATTTGGCTTGGACTTGGTGAATACTCCCGAAAAGAAGGCCTTGAGATTTGTTAAGGTTTGAACGAGCCGCTACATGGGTTAGCTATGATCCACATCCCTATGGGGGCCACCTTTAAAAGACTGGTTGACATGGTGCTCATGCATGAAGAGGAGAAAGGCACCAATGCTAATAAGGCAACTGAGAAGAAAGGGGATCAAAAGAAACCACAACAGCAACAACAGAACAAGAAAGGTGGTAAAGACAACAACGGCAAGGGAAAGAAAACATGCTTTAACTGTGGGACACCAGGCCATCTGAGCAAAGACTGTAGGAAGAAGAAGAAGACTAGTTGTTTCCACTGTGGCGATGCAGGACATCTGATTAGGGACTGCCCAAGGAAAGGGAAGAGGGCAGGGACTACCTCTGGAGGGCAGATTCAGGCTCTCATGGCACCAGGGCAGGCAAGGGGGCAGGTCCAGGCTCTCGTGGCCCCACCGCTGCAAGAACGAGGTAGAACGATTTCCGTTGAAAGTTTAGTTTATCTTTTTGATCATCCTGTTCGCACACTCTTTGATTCCGGTGCATCACACTCTTTTATATCTACTACTTTAGTTGAGTCACTACACCTAAACACCAGTATGATAGAGGATCCCTTAGTTGTTTCAAATCCAATTGGGGGCTCAGCCTATTTGTCGATGATTTGTTTGGATTTGGAAATTTCTATACTTAGCGTTGGGTTTAGATGTGATGCTTATGTTTTGAGCTTCACGGGCTATGGGTTAATTTTGGGCATGGATTGGTTATTCAGTAATGGAGCCGTCCTAGATTGTGAAAAGAGAGAGGTTAGGCTTATGACTCGCTTGGGCAACACTCTCAAAATCTCTTGTAATCCCATGAATTCTGTTATCCTAAGTTATCTAGAATCGCCTGACGCTTCCATTGAGAATTTGCAGTCTATTAGAGTGGTCCGTGAATACTCGGATGTCTTTGAGGAAGTAGAGGCCTTGCCTCCGAAGCGGGAGATAGACTTCTGCATATACCTAGTTGATAACGCAAAACCCGTTGCTTTACCCGTTTGGCACATGGCTCCAAGGGAGAGAAAGGAGCTTAGCAAGCAAGTTAAGGAGCTGCTAGAAAAAGGGTTTATAAGGAGGAGTATTTCTGAATGGGCTGCTCCAGTGGTGTTCGCAACCAAAGCGGACGGTTCACTTCGCCTATGCGTTGATTATAGGGAGCTAAACAAGTTGACCAAGAGGAATAGGCACCCACTGCCAAGAATAGACGATTTGTTCGATCAGCTTGTACGTGCAACAGCTTTCTCCCAATTAGATTTGGCTACTGGATTTCATTAGCTAAAAGTGGCTGAAGATAGCATTGATAAGACCGCGTTCAGAACCCCGGACGGTTTCTTCGAATGGATCTTCATGCCTTTCGGCTTGACAAACACACCTGCTTATTTCGTCGATTTGATGAATAGAGTGTTCAGGGAATTTCTCAATAAATTCGTGGTGGTCTTCGTAGATGATATTCTGATTTTCTCGAAGAATGAGGAAGAGCATGCTTTGCATTTAAGGGAAGTCATGGATACTCTCCGTGCACATCAGTTAAAAGCAAAATTCTCCAAGTGCCACTTCTGGAGAGAAGAAGTAAGATTTCTTAGGCATGTGGTGTCCAAAAAAGGGTTAGCTGTGGACCCCGCAAAAGTAGTTGCGGTCCAGGATTGGAAGGTTCCGAACAATGCAACCGAAGTCCGAAGTTTTCTTGGACTAATAGGCTTTTATCGCAAGTTCATTAAAGACTTTGCGAAAATTTCAGCTCCACTTACAAGGTTAACGAAGAAAAACCTGACTTTCACTTGGGATTTGAATTACAAAATCGCTTTCCAACGGTTGAAGAGGGCCCTGACAACAGCCCAGTTTTGACATTACCAGATGGGAGCAAGATGTTTACGGTATACACAGATGCATGCGGTACGGGACTAGGCGCTGTTTTGATTCAAGAGGGCAAGGTAGTAGCTTATGGTGGAAGGCAATTGAAAGTGCATGAGAAAAACTACCCAACCCACGATCTAGAGTTAGTAGCCATCGTTTTTGTGCTTAAGTCTTGGCGCCACTATCTCTTAGGTGAGAAATTTGAGTTGTATACTGATCATAAATCGTTGAAGTACCTTTTCTCGCAGAAAGACCTTAATCTAAGGCAACAAAGATGGATGGAGTTTCTCGCCTCATACAACTTTGAGATCTCCTATACTCCTGGCAAGGGCAATGTAGTAGCAGACGCCCTAAGTAGAAAGAAGCTGACTTTAAGTCCTCTCTTTGTAGAAAGGCAAAGTTTTGGAGTACATAGCAAATTTTGATTTTTGACCCTCTGTTGATTATGTGACTGGCTTGATGGAAATGCTAGAGGTGCGGCCTACTTTGTTAGACTTAATAGGAACCGCGCAACGTGAAGACCCTTAGCTAGTTGATGTGATAGATAAGCTGATTAGGGGAGAGACTTCCAGTCACCTCAATAGATACTCCATCGATGATAAGGGTTGGTTGAGACGGGATGGAAGACTATGCGTCCCCCAAGCAAGAGATTTGGTGAAGATGGTTCTGGAAGAAGCACACCATTCCAAGATGACCATACACCCCGGTGGAGACAAGATGTATAAAGATATCAAAAGAGTTTATTTTGGAATGGCATGAAGAGGGATGTAGCTGAATTTGTTTCAAAATGCATGATATGCCAGCACATCAAGGCAGAGCAGAAGAAGCCTGGCAGTTTGCTTCATCCTCTAGAAGTTCCGCAATTGAAATGGGAGAGCATCTCGATGGACTTTGTTGATGGGTTGCCTAGGTCAAGAAGGGGCAATACCGGTATTTGGGTAATAGTGGATAGGCTCACAAAAAGCGCTCATTTTATACCTGTCAAAAGTAGGAGGACCGCCTCGTCTTTAGCCTCCATTTATCTTAAGGAGATAGTTCGACTCCATGGGATACCCTCCAGCATAGTGAGTGATCGATACCCTATCTTTACAAGCGAGTTCGGGAGGAGTTTGCAAGAGGTCGTAGGCACACAACTATGCTTAAGCACGACCTATCACCCCCAAACCGATGGCCAGACGGAAAGAGTCAGCAGAGTATTAGAAGACTTCTTAAGACTATGCATTCTTGACTTTGGAGGTACATGGGAGGATCATCTCCCTTTGGTGGAATTCTCTTATAACAATAGCTACCAAGCCACTATAGGCATGGCACCCTTTGAAGCCTTATATGGAAGGCCATGTCGATCACCAGCTTGTTGGTGGGAGTCCACAGATAAAATTATACTTGGGCCGGACATGATTAGAGAGACTTCAGAGAAAGTGGACTTGATACGAAGGAGAATGAAGACTGCCCAAGATAGACAGAAGTCCTATGCAGACAAGAGAAGGACCGATTTGAGTTTGAAGTTGGGGATAAGGTGATCCTTAAAGTATCTCCTTTGAGGAATGTCATCCGCTTTGGGTCCGTAGGAAAGTTGGCACCACAATTTGTAGGACCACTTCCTATCATCGAACGGATTGGGATGATGGCCTATAGAGTAGAGCTACCTGAAAGACAGGTTGGAGTTCATAATGTTTTTCATGTCTCCCAGCTACGAAAGTGCTTACATGAGTCGGCAAAAGTTGTAGAGCCAAGCATACTAGAGGAAGTCGAAGTGGAACGAGAAGCGACTGTGAGGAGAGTTCCAGCTCGTGTCTTGGGATGGAAGACAAAAAGCTACGCAACCGTGAAGTTAAGCTTGTCAAAGTTCAATGGAGCGACGCCGAGGAAGATGCGACTTGGGAGACTGAGGACAAAATACGTGCAGCCTACCCTTTTCTTTTTAAGGGTACATCTTTGATCTCTTTTTCCTTAAGTTTATTCATGCTTGTATCTACCTTTTAGTGTATCTCCTCGGTCATATTTTTTATCCTTAGGTAGAGGCCAATGGATGTTAACATGTATTTGAAACATGTAATGATTGATGGATGCTAGTGGATGAAAGTGTTTGCTAGTGATTTCTCGTGGATGCATATACACACACATTAGGCACTAGATCGGCTCAATCACTTTCATACTACATATAAATGTGTGCTTATTTAGATTAATGGACGTATAATGGTTGTGTTATCATGTGGATGTTGCATTCGGATGAATGGTTGTGCACGCATGTAGAAATAATATGTATCATTAGGGATCTTTTGCACACATAATGGACACATGGAACTAATTTGCATTAAGGAGGACAACTGAATCAGTAGACCGCCTGATTTTTGCATTAGATACGGATATGTACACACACTGTGCATATAAACATGAAAGCATTAGAAGTCTTTTAAGGACAATGGATTCCTGTGTTTGATGGTTGAGTAGATGGACGATTGGATGATAGGATATGTATTCTTTGTAACTTGGAGATTTCGGGGTCGAAATCCTTTAAGGAGGGGAGAATGTAACAACCCGTGTTTTCTGTTAACATAAACTAACGAATTAAATAATACTTAATTTAAAATGTGAGAATCAAGGGAAACGGGTTACGCCATTGTGTTTGTCTCAGAATTCTGGTTGAGATAGAGTCCGAGTTTGCGTAAATTGGACTTCGTATGAAGAAATTATGGCTATCGGAAGTTTCTAGAAAATTCAAATAAATTCAAACAGCTCGAAACCAGATTCAGAAATTCAAAACAGAAGTCAGAACCGGGCTGGGCAGGAAAATTCCCGCCCAGGACCCAGGTCGACCAGGGGGGTCGACCCTAGTGTCGACCTCCCCCCTACAGGTCGACCTGGGGATCGACCTATGGGTCGACCTGCCCCCCCCCCCCGGGCAGATCTGAAAGATGACGATTTTGTGACTCAGTGCTGAGTCATTAGGGCTGAGGTGTAACTCTATCTTGACTGGATGGTCTTGATTGCTTCTAGGTTGATCGGATGGCCTAAATTAATCCTAAATTCTATATAAACACATGTAGACTCAAACCCTAAAACCTAATAAAAATTAGAACCATAGACGTCATGCTATCACCTTGCAACCTAGAATAGCCGTCATCAACTAGAGGAAAAGTAAAGCTAATCAACTCAATTCAACTCAAGTCTATAACAATAACAACAACGAATTTGTCTACTTCAAAGGCGAGCCAAAACAATTTAAGGACACAGATCCTGGAACTCAAGACCTTCTTTGAGTTGTGAGTTCAATTTCTTTAATAAGATAATTAACAAGTAATTGGGTTGAGTTATAATTTGGGTTATATGGCTATGTTTGTGTAACATTGAAAAAATGTGATATTTTGTGAATATATGCTAGTTGTTCATAATGATAGTTTTGTTGTGGATTCCTTTATATATGCCCAATCACCTATGTTCAACTTGATTCATGTTTGACATCATTCTATATGCAAGTTTAGGTGTAGATTATATGCTAGTTTCTATATGAATTGCACACAAGTTTACATATGAATCAAATAAAGTGACTATATGCAAGTTTAGGTAGAAATTGGATTCACATATATGCAAGTTTACCCCTTTAGATTTAGATCTATGACATACACAGTTTTATGCAAGTTTGTGACTATGGCCTATGCAAGTTTTGGGTGAAACTATATTCGTATATGCAAGTTTTGGGTGAAAAATATATTCATATATGCAAATTTACACCTTCAGGCCTATGTTTAGATTCATGACAATACCAAGTTTATGTTGTAATCTTTATTTGTAAGTTAGATCCAATTTGTGTGTTATTCAAATTTGCGATGTTTCTTCCCTTTTACGTCATTAGACTAATTGCTAGTCTAATATATATATATATATATATATATATATGTCATGATAAGCGAACGAACAACGTAGGGACGATGGGGGTAATATTGAATATACACATATTTAGAGTTGGCATAAATGGCCTTAAAAAGGCATTTAATTAATTTAAGACATTGATTGGAAAAATTGGTAATTATGGACATAATTTAGGAGACAATTATGGACATAAGTATATTTGGAATTTATTTACAAATTTGAATAGGGATATTAATCCACTTTGGGGTTAAATAAAGATGTGTAATAATAAACTGCCTAAGACACGAGGTTAGACTCCTTTGTGGTGTAAGACTGCCCGGACCCGCCCGCAAATCCAGTAGCCACAAATGTCAGTCTAATGTGAGAGGTCAAAGGCATGAATTAAATGTGTAACAGTTGTAAAGACACGAGGTTAGGCTCGTTTGTGGTGTAAGACTGCCCGGACCCGCCCGACAAATCCAGCAGCCACAAATGCCAGTCTAATGTGGGAGGTCTTTACAAGATTACGGTGTTAATGAATTAAGAAACACTTAACCAGATAAACATGTGGTGGGACATAGGGGGTTAAGTGGGTGCCTTGGGTGGCATGTGAAATTAAGAGGGTGTCTGGGTGGCATGTGAAATACGATTAGATGCACTTAACCAAGATTGAAACATGTAAGAAGACATGAATAAGAATGAGGTTAAGTGGGGAAGACCTTAGAGGGGACCAAGCATATGTGGAAAGCTTATGTCATACATGAGGGCCCTTTTCAAACCATTAACCCATTAAGTATCCTTGTGGGCTCGACCCAAGTCGAGGACGGGACACGAGTACTATGTTTGATTGTAAGAGGTCAAAACGGGTTAGCGGTGGCTACGCAAGTCCGACGGGGTCATGTGCATGTGTGGCCCCGGGCTGGTAGGTAAGACGTTGTTGCATCGTGTAGATATAAGCCGTGCATTTTTGGTGGTATCGGGTTGCCACTTTGGGGAGTGATACACCCCACTGTGGGGCCAGCACGGGTATCTACGAGTTAGGGAGCCATTCGAATGGGCGTAGTGGGTACACCTAGTGGAGATAAGGCAGGTGACACCTATGAAGGCACCTAGGGGTACACGAAACTACCATTATCATTATTAAGTTTTGTAGACGGGATCAACTTTTAGGGTGTTTGGTGTAGTGCAATGTAGTAATTATCTTATAGTGATTAGGTGCACCTGTAACGCTATCTTTGTTCATCTTATTTCCTTTGTTTGCCCTGCCATGCCCATTTGTTCACAGTCATTTCCTTATTTTCCAGCTTATGCCTTATCCTAGTTACTTTAATGATTATATTGTTAAAGTTATTGCACTCGCCAGACTTTATGTCTGACTACCTTTGTTTCCACCTCTTTTCTTCTTCCCCCCAGGTGTTCAGGGTGGGACTAGTTCTAGTGGAGCTTGATTTGGACAGCTTTATCTCTTTCTTTTGGAAGTTGCTTGGATCGTTGAAGTAAAGTTCAGCCTATCTTATTTATGGCTATTTTATATTGGTGTTATGTCTTTTATTTTATGTACTCAGAGCTTATTTGTCAAGATGGATAATAAGTGTATTTGGTTTCGTAGTTGGTTTTTGATGTGATGTAACCAAACTATTTCTCCACTGCAATAAAAGTGGTTTTTATTTTCCAAGTACCAATATATTTATCTCTCTTGTTTACTTTTCTGTTCTATGCACAATAAACACTCCACCAGAATTAAGGCATTCCCTTTGTGAGAGACCTTAATGGAGATGGTGTGTCACAAAAATATGTATTAGATTATTTTCTACTTGTATAATTACCCATTGATTTGTTGAGCACAGTCAACATTTACATGGTGTGTCTTCTTTTTAATAAATGTTTTGTGACCTTCTTGTTTTAGCTCATCATTTAGGTTATTCACTGCTGTTTTCTGCAACAAAAAAACAGTGTTTGTTAGAATAAATATGAACAAACATATTAGATACAATTTTTGAGAATATTTATTTACCACATCAATGACAAATTTGGTATGTCCACTTCTGCGGGATTTAGATCTTGTGGCTAAGTATAGTGAGTCGTAGTGTTTCCAAGTGCACTCTATGACATCTAGTTTAAAGAGGCTCCAATGATCATTTCCATGTATTAGGAATAAGACGTTGATACATAATGGATCTAAAAGTATTTTTTTGATAAAAGGGTTGAACTTTTTTGTTAATATATTTTCCCAGTTTCCAGTTGTTGCACTTGTCTGTTAAAAAAATGGATTAGAAATTGTATATTGTTTTAAAATAAGTTAATTTGAGAATATAATTCACTTACTGTCATTGTTGTGTTAATATACACAATACTATTGCTTTGATCTAGTTGTTTTGCTTTTCGAAACCAAAACCAATCAATGATCTGCATTTTTAAAAGAATATGAGTAAAATAATCAATTAAGACTAAAGATAAGTTTTGATTTTTTATACTTACTTGGCCAAAAGTATTCTATTCGAATATGAGATCTTCTATCATGTCTTTTGTTATGATGATGTTGTTTTCATCATCACAACTAAATGCTTCGTCACTGAAAAATAAAATATTTTTATTTATTAAATCTTTTGTTAATATAGATATAATATGTAAATATGTTTTTTGTGTGTAAATATTATTACTAAAATAGCAATTATTTATGAAAACTCATTCTGTTATCTTCAAATAACTAAGTGATATATGAAAAGATAAATGCATTTATATTTTAAAAATTTTAATGGTGAAAAAAAATTATTATGAAATATTACTTTTGAAAATAACATATCATATATTTCAGAATTCCATATAATGAAATAATCATTCAGAAAAAGATTCAGTTGCATAATTTTAAATAAAAAGATAAAGTTGAATATCTTTTTAATCTTGTAAACCATATCATATATAAAACCAAAAATTCCCTTATTTCAATCACTTTTTAACATTAATCACTGCAATAAAGCCAACACAGATGTTGTGTAAATAATTAATTACTAATTGTTGTTGAGTAAACGAAGAGTTGATATTGATATTTCAAACAATACTTTAATCAACAACTTGATTTGGGTAGTATAATACCACACAATGTATCATTTCAAAGTAACAGGTATAAAAGACAGCTAAACTATATAGGTTACTATGGAAAAAAGTAATGTTTCATTACTTACTTGTTATCGCCAACAAACTTGAAAAAAAGTTTGACATCTTCTTACTGTTTCTCTGTTAGATGCTTCAGAAGTGGGCATTTGTCAATATTCTTGTTACTCTTCCTTTTTTTGGTGATTTAACAATGACATCTTCAACACAAATAGGATTCTGAACAGCATGTTCTTTAAATTCTTCGATATCTTCAGATTTTGAACTTTCTTGATTATCTATAATTAAATCTTGAGTTTCAAACAAATCAAAACAAGGAAACTTAGCAGAACAATTTATATGTACCATACGACTATTTTTCCTTGCTTGATATGTTTTTCAGGTTCAGTTGTATTGGCAACAATTTGCTGTTCAAAAGTATACACTTTTTGGAGTATCATTTCAATTTCTTTGAGTCTTTGGTCAGACTTTTGTCTTAAAATCTTCTCTTCTTCCAGCTGTTTTACAACACTAATCATTTCATCACTCAAAAATCTGACTTTGGTCTCTAACTCTTTCAGTCTTTCTGATTCTGCATTTTCAGTTAATTTTCTTTTCTTTGGTCTTTCATCTTGTAGGAGTGGTTATATTAATTTTTTTGAAAGAAACTCTTTTTCCTCTGATGTTATATTTGAAAATTTTGTCGTAATCTGCATGAATAATATTTGTAATTAAATATTGTTACATAGCATTAAATAATCCTACAATCATTTCAATGTTATATACTTATTTGACTGTATAGTTTAAAAAGATAGATATATATTTTTTAATTATATATTAACACGGTGAAGTTAATTCTTTTTATGTTTATTATGCTATAATGATTATAACTTATTTCAGAAGTCTTATTACAAATATTATGGATTGTGTAAGCAACTATATATTTAACCATTAATTTTAAATCTAAAATTCAAAAGATACATTCATATATCTTTTCAATAAATTAAATAGTAAAGTTATTCATTTATACCTTATTGTTATTAAATGCAGTAAATTATCAAGGTACTTAATACTTTAATCATAAAAATATGTATTTTGTAAGCAATAATAAATATGCCTTGTAAACATGAAAAGGTAAAAATATATATCTTTTAAATTATATAAAAAGTAAAGTAATACTTTTATACCTTATTGCTGTCAGTTGCTGTAAGATCCATGTTCTTCAAGTTAGACAAGTCCCACTTTATCATCCTTGGGAAAATTTTCTTTCGATTTTCTTTTTCTCATATAACTTTTGTCTTCTCACAGAACCAATACTGTAATATAAAGATATATACATTTATACTTTTGTAATAATGAAATATTAGAAAAGTGTAAGAAATCTTACAAGTAAAACATAGTGCAACTAGGTGTGTTTCTTGGATCAGTATGATGTTGTTGAACATTTTTGCAAACATTCTCACATATTGCTCTTGGCTAAGAAATAGAACTGATTTTTTTCAAATTGAGGATTTTAGGAAGAAATACCCACTGCAAGTAGCTTTGATTGTTCGGAAACAAGAATGTTATGATCAATAGTAGAAATAATAGCTTTACTAAATCAACGCTACCATCTTTGTTTTCAATCATTTTATTTAGTTTTTTTGTCACAGTTTTTTGACTTATGATGTCTCCTTCTTCAAAGTTGGTTGTCCAAAATTCTGAGAAATTTTCCATTGTTGTAGCTTTATTTGATACAGGTATTGGAAATAAATTCTCTCCATGCAATGGCATTCCAAATATAAGACTAATTTCTTCTGGTTTCAATTTAATCAACTTGTTACCAAATCGGAAAGCTTATTCTATAGTATCATAGGAGGTAATTATGTCATCCAAATTTACAGCACTTTTTCTCAAATCTTGCCGTGATATAGAACCTTCTAGAAAAACATTGAAAAAGAGATTGGAAGGTGATTATTCCAAGTATTTTTTTGCGTCAGCAAAAAGGATTTTTTTTCTTTCTTAATTTTTTCATTATTTAAAAAACAGCATTTAAATTGCATCTGTAAGTCCCTGAGTATTGAATTTTTATTGTCTTCTTCGGAATTTGTTGAATTTCAAAGTTATTGGCTTCATCTGTATCAGTAGATTCTCCATCATATTCCTGTTTCTCTGTAGTTTTTTCATCAGAATATCCTCTGTTGTTATCCTCGGTTCCAGTAGTTGATAAATTGTTTGTTGGTTCAGAACTTTCCTAATTGTCAAACAGTATTTTTAAAAAATTAGTATAAATAATAACATAGTTTGTATAATTATTATGCAAAAACTTATAAAGATAAGTATATTTAGCTTTTTTTAAAAGTGTGTTAAAATTGAATCTTTCATGCAAAATTTTTAGCAATTTTTTTAAATAAGGTCTGATATACAGATAATGATTTTTTTAAAATATATATTTACACTATTCTCATTATTTTTTAAAAAGATAAGAGTATATATCTTTTTAATAAAACCGAGCTACATATTAAAAATGATGGAAAATTTTACCAATGGAGTTATTGATAACACTCTTGATTGGCTGTGCTCTTCACAGTAAGGACTTGATATATGTCTGAAATTTATGCATTGATGTCCTCCTTCATTTAAAAAATTGCATATTAGATGTTTCTTAAACAATCTAGCAGTTTTTTTTTTGGTTTCATATTTTATCCTGCATAAGAAAGATAAGTATACTTATATGTTAGTAATCATGTACATACATTTAATATTTTAATTTATTTTAAAGAAATATAATAAACAAACAGTAAATTCTAGGTATTACAAAACACTGTTTTTTGACAGATAAAATTACCCGGTATATGTAACTATGTCTAAAAAGATAATCCTAAATTATAGCAATTATTATTTCAGTAGTATTATTAGCAAAATATAAATTAAAAAGATAACGATATTTATCTTTTTCATTTTGTAAACCACATAATATAATAATTTAACAATGAAGCATTATTAAACAACTTACTAATTTATTAAAACAAATTTTTTTTTATATAACATACATACTCAAATGACATCAGCTTATTAAATTTTGTACATATAACATAATTATAATATTGTGTTTACAGGAAAATATAAACAAAATATCTTTTTAAACATTTGATTTCGAAAAAAAGATGTAATCAAATAATTACTCAACTAACACAGTTTAAGTTTCAGATGGCCATATAACTAGATAAACATTTAAGATAACAATGAGTTGCTTAATATAAATTAAAAAGATAACGATCTTTATCTTTTTCATTCTGTAAACCACATAATATAATAATTTAACAGTGAAGCATTGTTAAACAACTTACTAATTTATCAAAACAAAAATTTCTTTATATAAAATACATACTCAAACGACATCAACCTATTAAATTTTGTACATATAACATAATTATAATATTGTGTTTACAGGAAAATATAAACACAAATATCTTTTTAAACATTTGATTTCGAAAAAAGATATAATCAAATAATTACTCAACCAACACAGCTTAAGTTTCAGATGGCCATATAACTAAATAATCATTTAACATAACAATGAGTTGCTTAATATAAATTAAAAAGATAACGATCTTTATCTTTTTCATTCTGTAAACCACATAATATAATAATTTAACATTGAAGCATTATTAAACAACTTACTAATTTATTAAAACGAAAAGTCTTTACATAACATACATGCTCAAACAACATCAGCCTATTAAATTTTGTACATATAACATAATTATAATATTGTGTTTACAGGAAAATATAAACACAAATATCTTTTTAAACATTTGATTTCGAAAAAAAGTATAATCAAATAATTACTCAACCAACACAGCTTAAGTTTCAGATGTCCATATAACTAAATAAGCATTTAACATAACAATGAGTTGCTTAATATAAATAAAAAAGATAACGATCTTTATCTTTTTCATTCTGTAAACCACATAATATAATAATTTAACAATGATGCATTGTTAAACAACTTACTAATTTATTAAAACAAAAATTTCTTTATATAACATACATACTCAAACGACATCAGCCTATTAAATTTGGTACATATAACATAATTATAATATTGTGTTTACAGGAAAATATAAACACAAATATCTTTTTAAACATTTGATTTTGAAAAAAAGATATAATCAAATAATTACTTAACTAACACAGTTTAAGTTCCAGATGGCCATATAACTAAATAATCATTTAACATAACAATGAGTTGCTTAACATAAATTAAAAAGATATAATTGAATTTTTTTTAGTCTCTGAACTGACAGCATATAACAAAATGTAAACATACAGTTAATCGATTAGAATATAACAAATTGTAAACATAAAGTTAATCACTAAACTGATAGCATATAACAAAATGATCTGCACTTGGTATTAGAAAAATTACTCGTTTGCTAATGGATCGAAGAAGATAACGTCGTCTACCAAGCAATTTTTTAGAAGATAGGCAGATCCAAATTAAACCCTAAATTAAGTAGAGAATGATTAGAATAAGATTTAATAAAAATTCGAAAATTGATCAGAGTATAGTAATAAAAATCGTCGCAACAAAAATTAAAGGAAAATGGATCGATTTTGAGTAAAACCTAACTTGCGATTATTTCAAATATTTGAATGAAAAGTGGCGGAAATAGGTATTTAATCAAGATGCGAAATTGGAAAATGGCGGAAAAATGACGTTTCGTGTATAGTTCACTAAATATTGTCCTAGAAAAAAATTATATAAATGATGTGTCTTATAAATTAATTTTATAAGGTAAATAAGCCCTTATAGTAAAAAGCCCTTATCCAAAAATCATGGAAATCGACATGCAGCTAGAATTTGACGTTACAGACCCAACGAAACTTGTTTCGTCGAATTTCGACTCTGTTTGCTCACACAACGTATTTTTAAAGGTCAAATTATCGACTGTTTTTCACATTAAAAATCCGTACGGCCACATACTGACTCCAAAAATCACGAAAATTGAAATCTAACAATAATTTAATATTTCGAATCCAACAAAATTAGTTTCGTCGAAAACGGAGGTCGTTTGTAAAAATGACTATTTTTAAAGCTCTAAATAGACCCATTTAAATATTTATATATTTAAAAATAATTTAAATTAATGTTAATAAATTAATATTAACGCATATATATTCACATAGAATACCATACAACTCCAAAATATTCCTATTTGAATTTATAACTCGATATTTCAAATCCAGATTAAATCAGTATTCAATTTATATTGAAAATCCATTTATAATATAAATAAATCATTATAAATTATAAAGGAATTCCATAGCGAATTTTCGAAAATTTGATTTGGACACAACTCCCAATTTACATGGCGAAATCTCGACTTTTCTCTTCCATTAGAAAAATATATTTCACCAGCCCCAAATGTTTCTTGTTTCACATAAATCCGACTTAAAACAGAATATGTATATTCGTTTAAAGTTCGAATCGCCAAATTACGAACTGCCGCGCCATTTCGAGCTCGATTATAATTGTAATATAAATTATACGTTCAATTGACATTTATAAATAAATTCGTTAATACAAATCAAATTCTAAACTGAATTATATATTTTAAATTATCCAATTTACACAATATTTCCATTTTAACTATTTCTGGTTATTTTGAAATTATAATATATTACTATATTATAATTATTAATTAAATATTCAATATTATTTAATTAAATAACCATTTAAATCTCTATATCACTATTTAAATAATTAAACAAATTAATTATTAAACCGTAAAAAATACGAGACGTTACATGGATTTCCAATTATGATAAGGTATGGAACCACCTTTCGGTTGTGTATCTCTAGAGGGGAATACACTGGGTTCAACAAGAACATCTTGCAACCCGGCCACACATAACCGACCACTCATTTCGCTTGAGTATATCGAATGTATATCACCGACGGTTGTGTACGACAACCGTTTGTCGAAAGGGCTAGAATCGGTAGAATAAGAAACAAAAGGAATTTCTCTAGATAGGTGATAATACACCCTAATCGGCAGCGACCCACTTAGCCATGCTGCCTGCCTGATTTTCATCATTTCTTGGTTGTGAAGCTTGAGGCTGAACTTACCTTTATATATAAGTATATAGCACGTCTTCATTCACTTTGAATGCCACATCGTCAATCCTGCCAAATAACAAATTGGTTTCCCCAAAAATACCTCGGGTATAAAGCTAAGAGAAATGAATTCCTCCACCACCAAACGTAAATACATTTGAGGAGATCAACTTACGCAATTTATTAGGCATACTCTGTCACACATTCGTCCGTACAAATTGTCCTGGGGCTGGACAAACCGAAGGTACTATCCTGTAAATCCATCTTAGGCAATTTCTACCTAGGATCGACAAAACATCCCTTACATATCTCCATCTTCAATAATCTCTAACTCGCAACGTATATATTGTATCAAAGTGAAATTTAGATTCCGGTCTCTTCGAAGACGATAATCAAAAGGTCCATATTTTAATAGTCGGTGATTTAACTATCAAATATAAAATAAATATATTTATTTCTATTGGATCTGCTAAGTCTTATTTAAATCATCTTTGATTATTTAAATTCAAATATTAAATTATTTATATTTATTTGAAAAACATAAGTATTATTTAACTTATAAATTTATTATTAATCCTATGTGATAATCTCATTCTCGAATATTTGTTCTCATAGTTGAAAACGATATTTAATTCTAATACTCATTCTGAACACAAACTAACATGATCTATCAGATAATAGTGAAATCGTTCAAGTTGGGGTATTTTAGTTACCTCTAAGACCTTGAGTCAAAAAATTTCTCATCGTCAAGATTCGTAGAAGTTCGATATCAAAATATTCGACAAAACCAAAATTTGTAAATCATCCATTTAATTCCAAATCTTCAAATATTTTCAAAACAATGCTGTTGTTTTGAAACATTTATCCAGTTATCTTGATTTAACTTAAATACCAAACTAGGGAATTTAATTTAAATAATCGACTTGATTCCCTATTTTCTTTTATAATTAAATTATCTTTGAAACTTACTTAATTAAGAAAAGTTTAAAACACATCATCTTGAAAATTTTATCCAAGTTTAACTTTGATATTTAATTGCATTATTATCTTACCCAATCTGTTAATTTAAAACATTATCAAGTTTTAAACAACCATTTATTAAACCTCTTTTATTAATTAAATAAAATGAACTAATTTAATAATCAATTCCCATTTAAACAGTTGATTTAAATCAACTTTAAACAGCCTAATTATAATTAATCTTACCTTTTAAATTTATTAATAATAAATTTAACTTAAAATAATGTATTAAATTGTTTCTTAAGAACAATTAACATCCGATTAAAAACTTAAGTTTATCTCTGAGTGACTTCATTGAAAATATAACTTAGCAGTCCCAAAGGCATATAGCATTCTTTTAATAGATGACATTCAAGTAGTTAACCCAATTTACGTGATCAACCATGTAAATACAATTAAGTATTATCAAATAACAATAAAATAACTCAACAACCTACATCAAACTGATATATTGACATAACTATGTTCATTCCTGCTAACAGGTGTCTAAATAATTCAGTCAGTTCAATTATATAGTGGAATGGTGTTGATTTCCACTAGCAGATGTCAATATAAATGATTAACATAATTATAACAACTTAATTAATCAATCAATCAAACATTCAATTCAATATTTACAATATTTATAGATCATTATTGATCAGTAGTTTGTGCGTCAATTCAGTTTACAATTGAATTTACGCTTGATTAAATTTAAATGATATTTAGTATTAAAATTACTTTTAATTATTTAATAAACCAATTTATTTTAACTCGAATTGTTTGAAACTCAACAACTTATATTGAGTGTCTTACATACACCATCGATTGACTCTATTATACACACACACACAAATATATATATATATATATATATATATGATCTATATTCTATTTACCTTTGGATTTATAACTTAAAACTTGCTTCTTCCTTTCTTTTTATTTATTTCTATATTTATCTAAGCTTAAATTTTAACTTTCCACACCTTTACTATTTTCATTAGTATTTTATATTAATGGACCAAGCTTAGGCCCACACATCAACCAACTAGTGCATCATACTTCATACTTCATACATCTCAGTAAAACATTCCAGGCACATAAGTACCCAACTTCCAATCATAGTCGACCTACTGTAACTTAATCAGACCATCGATCAACTACATAATTTAACCATGTAAACCTAACGCCTAGGCCGACCTTTCCCCCAGTTCATTGTCAAACTTCACAGAAAAATGTGACCCAAAAACCCAAGTTAAGTTAAAAACTCTAAATTTGGTCAGTTGAAAAATAATCTTATATTTTTCCCAGCTTTCTAAGAACATCACTCCCCTCCACACAAAATTTCAGCACCAACGATCATCGAAAACTGTAACGTCCAAGAAAATTCGTCAGCTAAAGTTAGGAATTAATTGAAGATTTAATTATTTATAATCAATTTTATATCGATGTTCGGATTTAAAAATTGAATACATGGTTTTGGATAGAGATTGAGTTTGATATTTAATTCAGAATTTGGGGTTGAAAATCAAATATTCATTGTTGAATATGGAATTGAATTTATATTGGATGTTTGGATTAGATTCGGGATTCGATTAGAGAATATAAGTGGTTGAATATGAAATAAAAATTTATTAACGTTAAACAAATTTGAATTTTTTTTGTTAAATTATAAGGGAAATCGGCTTGGATACATATGTATTTATAAATAAATTAGGATTAGCATTTCATGTTCGGAAGCGAACAAAGTTGTCGGTAGACAAACGAAATATCCGGTAAATAATTTAAAAATAAAAATAACATGGTATACAGATGGAGTTGGATTACGAACAGAATAATTTTTTTGAATTCAGAATGCTGAAACGAAGGGATACATATAATTTGTCGCATTTGGAGATTTAATAGCGGTACAAATTTGGAGCATTACATGGTATTTCACGGTAGAAATATTATTTAATTAAAAACAGATATCACCTACATCAGTAAAATTGGCGTAGTCCTACATGTGAAAAATCGCAGCTAACCTAAAACTCTACCGATGGACATTGTTCATATCCCTTTATTTTTCCTTCATAAAAATCAAGCCGTTGTCCCCAAATTTCTCCAGCCAAATCAGTTCTTCCCTAATTTTATTTGCTCCAAAATTATGTTAATGACCGAAATCGATTCTCTCCAAAATCGGTTCTTTCCTCCCCAAATCGATCTACCACGTCCAATTTTGATGCACCGCAGCCCCTTCCAATGATATGTTCAACCCTATTCCACCTTCAAATTGAGTCAAAGACACTGCGAGATCAAATCGCTCCATCACCGACATCGCTGTCGTCTCCATCTAGGATTTTCATTGGCTCTCCTCTCAGTTGGAGCAAGTCTGATAGCGCAAATCATCCTCCACTAGTCGGCCGAAGTCGCCGCAACCACGATAGAGCCGTGTCCACCTTTAATGCCCGTTGCGTCAGTTTAAGTTGAGTTTCTTTTGGAACTCATGATTGATTAATTTCCGTTCAAGTATTTTAGTTTTAATACAAACTAAGTGTGATAGCGTGGTTTTTGTGGTGTTTTTGTTTTGGATTCGAATGACGCTAGTTATATTACTGCGCAATCATGTACTGATCATCATATGTAACAAAATGAAAAAAAACTGGGGTTATTTATGAGATTGACTAAATACATAAATGTTTTGAAATTCGTAATCCACATGCATGATAAATTTCTCTCTGCATATGTATAAGGATTTTATTTATGGTGAATATTAAAACCTTTGCTATCCCTTCTAAAGGACTTAACCCACACGCATTTGGTAAATTTCAACAAATTGGCTAAATGCCCACATGCATTTGCCAGAACCAAGAGTCTCCTTTCCAATATTTTGTACAGACCGAAAGCATATATTATTATGTGTACAAGAAATACCATATTATGTGCAAAGTAAATCAAAATGTAACAACATAATAATAATAATAACCAAAATCAACTCATTGACTTGAGTTGCTCGACACTGCATTTGTACACTGTGCCTTTGTGATTTTGGGTCACCATATTATTGCTGCATAAGTGTTTGCATTACTCATGAGTATAAGTCTGAGACCCATTACATAAGTGTTAACTACCCTTAACTATTTGAATTGGTATAATAATAACATCTCCCATTGCTTGATTATGTGCCGTGTTTGCTAAAGCTTGCTCAGTAGCTGTTAATGTGCGATTGTTTTCTTTAACATACTGCAAATTGAAATGATTCCCACATGTTATGGTTTGGGTTCAGCCAGTTCTTATTTTATGTAGTGCACACTACAGATAGATATACGTATTTTCTGGGAACTATATGGAAGTAAGAGATTTGAACTAGTCCAAATAATTATGTTGCCTATGAATGTGTTTTTTCCTTTACACACTTCACTGAGGCACATTACAAATGCTTGAGTTTATCTTTGTAGCTACCTCCTAGTAGTACTTGCTTCAATACTTTCCATGTCATGTTAGATATGATTAAAAAAGATAACATTCAAATAATAAAATTAGCTTTAATATATCTAAGATCAGTAAGGTTTAAAACGAAAAGTAATTGGTTGATTCAATTATATTAAAAACCTGGAAAGTGAAACTACTGAGAAAAGTATACATGTATACGTAAATGCCCCTTAGTGTTTACTGATTATGCAAATATATTATTACCATATGCATGTGTTAGTCCTGAAAAAGAGTTTAAACAACCTATGAAAAACAAAGTACAAAGCACTGTAATATATTTTTATATATATGTATATGTATATGTATATGTATATGTATATGTATATGTATTTGTCCCCTTAAAACATATTCCTAGATTTGTGTGTATAGGTTGTATTCAAAGATATCTACATTGATTTGTTGTTATGCCATCCCATTTTACCTGTTGTATGCCTGACTCATGTAAATGAATACATGCCACCATTTATACATACATACACAGGAAACTTAAAGCCCATGTGAGCTGTCCATTTTTCCTTTTTCACTGGTTGTCATGTATTCCACCGCCATATGTACTTCCACTTTCCACATTACAAGCATCCTGTCGCACGCACTCATCCTTCTGCATGTACTTATATATATATACCTAGGACTGATCTGTATATTCATAAGTACCTATATGGTAAGGTGTCTACATAAATCCACCTTATATGTTTTATTATTTTACAAACCCATCGCATGATGAATGGCTTGAAAAAATAAGTTGTTTTTAACTACATATAAGTATTCTTATATATAGGAATGTTGAACTGCATCTACTACCCCTGTTGTTTTCCGCGCCTTGTTATATGACTTTGCCTTATAACATTTGTCTATTCATATAAAAAATAGTAGTAGTAGTAGTAAAAATAATAATAATAATAATAACAACAACGTAACCTGATCATGTGTATGGCTTGTTAATGGCAGTTGGATCCACCTAACCAAGTATTTATTTGTTCCAGTCCTTGTTGTAATTCTCTTACGCATGAATTTCAAATTTTGTTGACCTATGTTATTTGAAAATGTTTGTGTCACCTTAGTTTCTTTGATTTACCACATGCTTAACACTGAACTCACACTGTGGGATATCATCTAATAATATCTGTAAAAGATAGGGGAATGTATTAGTTCAGTAAAGAAAGAGCCTTCAGTTTTAGGCATGAATGTTAAATATTGACAGTGGGGTTTATCATTTATGTACACTATTACCTTATCGTTTCCTGCACACACTCTAAAGATAGACATTTCGTCTTGTTGAAAATATAGTTGCACCATGGCCTGCACATATACATTTATAAAACACCATGCCAGTTTTGCACCTACTTGTTTATGATTTGAGAAGTATTAGTCTGTAGTTATTTGTGATGCTATGATTTCAGCTATTTTCCTTGCAGCCGTAACCTTTTGTTCTTGGGCTTGACATGCTTTTCAGTTTATGTTCATGCTCATTTGTATATATTGATGCATGAAGAATTTTGTAGTCATGCTGCCTGTTATACTTTGAACCAGTACACTCGTACATTATAGGATTGATCTTGTTTATGTAAATGCATGTGCCTTGTATTTTGCACTTCCCCTGTTGCATTATAACCTGTCATTTGCCGAACCTATGCTGCCTTGTATTCCTATGCTTGCATTTGGTTATACCCTGGATCCCGGAAATGCTGACACGTGTGTATATGCAAGCTTCCACGATCACTGGATTTAGCACCGATACAAGGGATACATTTCTAAAGTTAGAATTGACTGTTATATTTCAGTTTCATTGAAATTAATTTACTTGAACTATGATTAATCCTGACTCGAGTGTTTTATGTTTTTGCATGAAATGCTCGGGTCAGACCCGAGCAATACAGATTTAAAGATCACAGCTTAAGATTCAATGATTGGCGAAGCTGGGGATTCCAAAGACGGCGCACTCTGAAGATTTTTGAACAGTAAATAGTTTTCTTGTATTTAAACTATGTTTTTAACTTCCACGGTATAGAAAAGTTCTTATATTCAAATATTTTGATTAATATATAAAAGTTTATTTTGCTGTCCTATACTTTGTTATTTATTCATTTTGTGTTTTCTATGTTGATTCTGTCTTTAAACTCGGTAAGCTAAATAATGATATGTCATTTTGGACATTTTAAATTGTTTTAATTACCCGTTTGAAGCGGTCAAAATGGCAGGGCGTTGCAGTTGGTATCAGAGCTTTGGTTTATTCAAAGCGTAGCTTATCAAGTTTAAATAAGTAGGATCGACAATAGAAAAACAGATTTTGAAAATAAAAAGATTTCGAAATATATATTTTGGAAAAAGTAAATGATTTTAAAATAAATTTTGATGGGCAAAAAGTAAATAGTTAAGGATTTTTTTTTGGGAATCCCCAGTCTTCGAAATCGGATTTGCCAGAGCTGTTCTCTTGCAAGTTATCATAGGATTGAACCTCGAATCCATCATCAGATGGTGTCTAACGAAGATAAGTAGAAAGGAATCAACAAATTAACTTCATTAATTGTGTATTTCAGCAATCAATGATAACTATAATTGATTGGGAAAAGGTATTCAGATGGGGGTTCGAATTAAAAGGAAAAATATTTAAATCATTTCAAAGACGAAATGGTGAATTTTAGTTCGCTATTCAGGAGATAAGTAAATGAAGATAAAATCAGAAAAAAGATATAATTAATATATGATTCAGAACATGACAAGATGAATTATAATTGGTCTCAAACCAATGATGTATGATCGAATATATGAATTTGATAGTAAATTATGAACTGGTCGATTAATTAGCAAGAAGTTAATTATGAACAAGAGTTATAAATGAAACGGGATATGAATGTAGAGAGGTTTGAATTTTTATTCAAACGAAATCAAAAATAATTTGATGTGATGAGTTTATATTTTGTTAAAAGGAATAATATTCACTTTTTAGAAGTGAATAACATTTAAAAGCAAAAATGTTGCAAATAAAATTAGGATAAATGAAATAGAGTTGACCAGCACAGTGGAATTTTTCTGAAGTTCATAATATAAATTAGACGAGATTTTTTCCAAAGTTCGGAATATACTATCAAATAAGGGATTATTCGAGGGAGTTATTTATGGAAGTTAACTATGTCAAAATTCGAGAAAATATTACATACTTTCAGTTTTTAAATTAAAAATTAAAAATTAAAAATTAAAAATACTATTAATTAATTATTTATGTATTCAGATTGATGAATAAAGTATACTTTAAAGTTGAGCTTGTCTATTTCGAAGTTAATTATGTTGTTTAGTTAAGGTCTGGGAAGTAAATATACCCTAATTTGATTGACTTTATTATTTGCAAGAAATAGTTAAGGTTTGATAGTAAGAGGTAGTTAAGTAAAGAATTTCAATGAGTTAACCATTGAATGGGAATAACGATGTTTTATTTAAACATGTTTAAATCCAAATAACAATTTTAGAAATGTGTTCCATAATAATAATGTATATTTTCTAAAAAAAAGATTTGTGAATATATGATTTTCTGGAAGTATTGAAATTAAATATGACTGAAACGTTTCAAAAAGATCGTGAATGGTTAACATGTTTTGATAAATTAGAATGACAAGAACCGAAGAACAAAAAGACAAACGTTGAGAATGAAGGACAGTAGAACGTAAAGAGAAGAAGATTCGTAAATTAAATTTGAGAGTTGTGTAAGTAATGGTTTGATAAAATTTTAAGAAAGGGAGTTAAAGAAATTTAGAAACTGACTGAAGATTAGTTAAGTTGAGTAATTTCCTGAGTGTTGATCTGATATTGGTTTCAGCCTTCGGGATTGATACTTAGGGAGTTGTTCGCTTACTAATTACGGTCGAAGGATGCAAATAGAAGATAATAGTGCGTGGATGAGAAATTTGTTATACGAATGGAGAATTCTGGAATTTTGAAAGCGTGAAGATTTGAATCGAGTAACGAACTTAATAATTGAAAATGTGGAAGGAAATTTGGCTAAGTTTGAAAGGATATCAGATATCTGAATTGATTAAGAGATCAAAACTAGAATTTTGAAATTTTAGTGGAAGTTTAATGATATTTGATTGGATATAAAAGTTTTTGAGTCTTCTGTGGAACAATATATATAAGAATATAGTGAATTTGAGAATTGCAGGATTGAATGGTAATCGATTTGAAAGGAAATCTTATTTAATAAGATGTTTGAAAATATGACCCGGAAAAAAAAATCTTATGTAAGTTGGCATAAGTTTGATTTATGAGAAATATGAAATAAGTATTATATGTTTTCAAAGAAAAATAAGTGAAGTACCATTCTTCTCCTTTGAATTTCAAGCTTAGCTGAGATGTGCTGCTTGTGGTAGTAGGTTGTCCGGACATAAAACTCGAGTTGTCACTATTCCTTAGAGAACACGACCGTGTAGCGTAATTCGCAGGGCTGAGATGGCCTATGGCGGACGGATGTTTCTTGGGGGAACCGAGCGTAAGCATTATGTCTGCTGCGATCTACAGTCATGATAAAGGTGTAATCCGCAGAGCTGTGAAAGCTTACGGGTATGGATGTTTCCTGAGGGAATAAGGCATAACCATTGTGTATCTGCGGTCCCCATGGCACATCTACAAGTGAAAGAGATGTAACCACTAGAGATACTAAAGGTAGAATGGAGCCATGCAAATGTTTAAGATATCTTAGTGATTGTGAACCACCTGTTTGATGCAGTAATTAGTCTTCGTGACTTGATTGGTCTTCGTGACCTAATTTATCTTTGCAATTTGGTTTGTCCTCGTGACTTGAAGTATCTACGTAATTCCATGATTTTTTTTATCCTGAGGGAGAGGAATCAACGCTTAATGACCTCATATTTTTTCTATTTATCATTAAATATCTTTCGTTGGTTTGTCCATGACGAAATTCGCAGGGAAGTGATTTCCTACGGATATAGATGTTTTCTGGGGGATCCAGACGAAACCATTGTGTATCTGCGATTCATGGACAATCGACGTATCAATATCACATTGGTACTTTCCATATTTGTTTTAAAGGATTTTTTTGAAATATTTTCACTTGAAGTTGAAACAAGGATATTTAATACTTGGAGATTTTAGCCGTGCGCCTGGCCAGCGTATGCCTAACGTCTGTAAGAACGACAATAGACTTGTCAAACTTCGAGTTATCAAATATTTTAAATATGTAAATTGGAATTTAAAATAAGATTGGTTTTGAAAAGAAATTACATGACCTTGAAATTATTAGAAGATTAGATAAAACGAGAATTGAGAGATATTTGAAAATAAATCGAGATAGAAATTGGTCGGAGGAAATTGAATATAGTTTAAAACGCAGTGAAATAAATAAAACACCGTTTCAGAAAACGTTTTGATAAAAAAAAAGAATATATCTTCAACTGTGAGAAATGAAATTTGTTTTTTTCGGGCGAATTAAATATGATGAATAAACAAAGAGGTTCGATGGTTTAAATATCGATATTCAAATTAGTTATCGGAAAAAAAATTGAAGTATACTGTGGTATAACTCGAACGACCTCTCCTTTTTAAGGACGAAAAGTTTTAAAGAGGGGAAGATTGTAACGTCCCAGAAAATTCGTCAGCTAAAGTTAGGAATTAATTGAAGATTTAATTATTTATAATCAATTTTATATTGATGTTCGGATTTAAAAATCGAATACATGGTTTTGGATAGAGATTGAGTTTGATATTTAATACAGAATTTGGGGTTGAAAATCCAATATTTATTGTTGAATATGGAATTGAATTTAAATTGGATATTTGGATTAGATTCGGGATTCGATTAGAGAATATAAGTGGTTGAATATGAAATAAAAATATATTAACGTTAAACAAATTTGATTTTTTTTTGGTTAAAATATAAGGGAAATCGGCTTGGATACGTATGTATTTATAAATAAATTAGGATTAGCATTTCATGTTCGGAAGCGAACAAAGTTGTCGGTAGATAAACGAAATAACCGGTAAATAATTTAAAAATAAAAATAACATGGTATACAAATAGAGTCGGATTACGACCAAAATAATTTTTTTGAATTCAGAATGTTGAAACGAAGGGATACATATAATTTGTTGCATTTGGAGATTTAATAGCGGTACAAATTTGGAGCGTTACATGGTATTTCACGGTAGAAATATTATTTAATTAAAAACATATATCACCTACATCAGTAAAATTGGCGCAGTACTATATCTGAAAAATCGCAGCCAACCTAAAACTCTACCAGTGGACATTGTGCTTATCCCTTTATTTTTCCTTTATAAAAATCAAGTCGTTGTCCCAAAATTTCTCCAGCCAAATCAATGTTTCCCTAATTTTATTTGCTCCAAAATTACGTTAATGGCCGAAATTGATTCTCTCCAAAATCGGCTCTTTCCTCCCCAAATCGATCTACCACGTCCAATTTTGATGCACCGCAGCCCCTTCCAATGATACGTTCAACCCTATTCCACCTTCAAATTGAGTCAAAGACACTGCGGGATCAAATCGCTCCATCACCGACATCGCTGTCGTCTCCATCTAGGTTTTGCAGCAGTTCGCCTCTCAATAGGAGCAAGTCTGACAGCGCAAATCATCCTCCACTGGTCGGCCGAAGTCGCCGCAACCACGACAGAACCGTGTCCACCTTTAATGCCGGTTGCGTCAGTTTAAGGTGAGTTTCTTTTCGAACTCACGATTGATTAATTTCAGTTCAAGTATTTTAATTTTAATACAAACTAAGTGTGATAGCATGGTTTTTGTGGTATTTTTGTTTCGGATTCGAATGACGCTATTTATATTGCTGCGCAGTCATGTACTGATCATCATATGTACTAAACTGAAAGAAAAAAATCTGGGGTTATTTACGAGATTGACTAAATACATAAATGTTTTGAAATTCGTAATCCACATGCGTGATAAATTTCTCTCTGCATATGTATAAAGATTTTATTTATGGTGAATATTAAAACCTTTGTTATCCCTTTTAAAGGACTTAACCCACACGCATTTGGTAAAGTTCAACAAATTGGCTGAAAGCCCACATGCATTTGCCAGAGCCAAGAGTCTCCTTTCCACTATTTTGTACAGACCGAAAGCATATATTGTTATGTGTACAAGAAATACCATATTATGTGCAAAGTAAATCAAAAGGTAACAACATAATAATAATAACCAAAATCAACTCACTGACTTGAGTTGCTCGACACTGCATTTGTACACTGTGCCTTTGTGATTTTGGGTCGCCATATTATTGCTGCATAAGTGTTTGCATTACTCTTGAGTTTAAGTCTGAGACCCATTACATAATTGTTAACTACCCTTAACTATTTGAATTGGTTTAATAATAGTATCTCCCATTGCTTGATTATGTGCCGTGTTTGCTAAAGCTTGCTCAGTAGCAGTTAATGTGCGATTGTTTTCTTCAACATACTGCAAATTGAAATTATTCCACATGTTAAGGTTTTGGTTTAGCCAATTCTTATTTTATGTAGTGCACACTACGGATAGATATATGTATTTTCTGGGAACTATATGGAAATAAGAGATTTTAACTAGTCCAAATAATTACATTAACTATGAATGTTTTTTTCCTTACACACTTCACTGAGGCACATCACAAATGCTTGAGTTTATCTTTGCAGCTGCCTCCTGGTAGTACTTGCTTCAGTACTTTCCATGTCATGTTAGATAAGAATTAAAAAGATAACATTCAGATAATAGAATTAGCTTTAATATTTCTAAGATTAGTACGGTTTAAAATGAAAAGTAATTGGTTGATTCAATTATCTTAAAAACATGGAAAGTGAAATTGCTGAGAACAGTATACATTTGTACGTAAATTCCCCTTAGTGTTTACTGATTATGCAAATATATTATTACCATATGCATGTGTTAGTTCTAAAAAAGAGTTTAAACAACCTAAGAAAAACAAAGTATAAAAAACTGTTTATATATATATATATATATATATATATATATATATATATATATATATATATATATATATATATATATTTGACCCTTTAAAACATATTCTTAGATTTGTGTGTGTAGGTTGTATTCAAAGATATCTACATTGATTTGTTGTTATGCCATCCCATTTTACCTGTTGTATGCCTGACTCATGTAAATGAATACATGCCGTCAATTATACATTCATACACAAGATACTTAAAGCCCATGTGAGCTGTCCCTTTTTCCTTGCTCACTGGTTATCATGTATTCCACCTCCATATGCACTTCCACTTTCCACATTGCAAGCATCCTGTCGCACGCACTCATCCTTCTGCATTTACTTATATATTTATACCTGGGACTGATCTGTATATTCATAAGTACGTATATGGTAAGGTGTCTACATAAATCCACCTTATATGTTTTATTATTTTACAAACCCAACGCATGATGAATGGCTTAAGAAAATAAATTGCTGTTTTGAACTACATATAAGTATTCTTATATATAGGAATGTTGAACTGCATATACTACCCCTGTTGTTTTCCGTGCGTTGTTATATGACTTTTCCTTATAACAGTTGTCTATTCGTATAAATAATAATAATAATAACAATAACAACAAGGTAACCTGATCATGTGTATGACTTGTTAACGACAGTTGGATCCACCTAACCAAGTATTTATTTGTTCCAGTCCTTGTTGTAATTCTCTTATGCATGAATTTCAAATTTTGTTGACCTATGTTATTTGAAAATGTTTGTGTCACCTTAGTTTTCTTTGATTTAGCACATGGTTAACACTGAAACACACTGTTGGATATCATCTAATAATATCTGTAAAAGATAGGGGAATGTATTAGTTCAGTAAAGAAAGAGCCTTTATTTTTAGGCAAGAATGTTAAATATTGACAGTGGGGTTTATCATTTATGTACACTATTACCTTATCGTTTCCTGCACACACTCTAAAGATAGACATTTCGTCTTGTTGAAAATATAGTTGCACCCTGGCCTGCACATATACATTTATAAAACACCATGCCAGTTTTGCACCTGCTTGTTTATGATTTGAGAAGTATTAGTCTGTAGTTATTTGTGATGCTATGATTTCAGCTATTTTCCTTGCAGCCGTAACCTTTTGTTCTTGGGCTTGACATGGTTCTCAATTTATGTTCATGCTCAATTTTATATATTTATGCATGAAGAATTTTGTAGTCATGCTGCCTGTTATACTTTGAACCAGTACACTCGTACATTATAGGATTGATCCTGTTTATGTAAATGCATGTGCCTTGTATTTTGCACTTCCCCTGTTGCATTATAACCTATCATTTTCCGAACCTATGCTGCCTTGTATTCCTATGCTTGCATTTGGTTATACCCTAGATCCTGGAAATGCTGAAGCAGTACACACGGGTACATGTACACGTGTGCATATGCAAGCTTCCACGATCACTGGATTTAGCACCGATACAAGGGATACATTTCTAAAGTTAGAATTGACTGTTATATTTCAGTTTCTATTGAAATTAATTTACTTGAACTATGATTAATCCTGACTCGAGTGTTTTATGTTTTTGCATTAAATGCTTGGGTCAGACCCGAGCAATACAGATTTAAAGATCACAGCTTATGATTCAATGATTAGCGAAGCTGGGGATTCCAAAGACGGGGCACTCTGAAGATTTTTGATCAGTAAATAGTTTTCTTATATTTAAACTATGTTTTTAAATTCCACGATATAAAATAGTTCTTGTATTCAAATATTTTGATTAATATATAAAAGTTTATTTTGCTGTCCTATACTGTGTTATTTATTCATTTTGTGTTTTCTGTGTTGATTCTGTCTTTAAACTCGGTAAGCTAAATAATGATCGGTCATTTTGGACGTTTTAAATTGCTTTAATTACCAGTTTGAAGCGGTCAAAATGGCAGGACATTACAGAAATGACTATGTTTCCCATTTCCATTCAACCCATGATATCTCACTCACCTCAATCCTAAAATTTGTGATTTCACTTCCTAAATTAATATTTCGGAATCACAAACACATTTGAATGCCTGGAATTAAAAATTAGCTAGTCGAGAAATTTTATTTTACCCTTCCTTTTGCTGCATATATTATAGAACCATATGTATGAGGATTATTTTATAACGATCTTATTTCTAAAATATAGTAGAGATCGAAATAAACATTAATCATGAAGAAATCATAGCCTAACAGTACTAGAACTAAGATATAGATTTTAAAGGTAAACAGAGTGAGGGTGTTCATCAGCACTTTCACAGTTTTAAAACTAAAGAAGTCATAGGTTTTACTTTAATACACAAATACATGTTGGTTCAGGAATAATTACAACATATTCACACAACCGCAAGCATATATATATATATATATATATATATATATATATATATATATATATAGGAAGCGGCTATTGGAACACAAAATAAAACACACAACTTTAAACACAAAATTCTAATAGTTGGATTCTTTTGTCTTTACATGAGAGGTGCAAATCATGGGGAGATCTAGTGGTTCATATCTTATGTGTTTAATTTTATGTCAATATTTTGTGTCCATTTGACTTTCCCATATATATATATATATATATATATATATATATATATATATATATATATATATATATATAAGTACAAAAGATTCAGTATATGATCATGGAAAAAAGGTAAATAGTGAAGGTTACTCACAAAAAATGGTTTGTGTATTCAGGTTTTTGTTTTTTTGTTTTTCCTGATTTTTAAGTCCATCATGAAACCCACATCAACACACTCATACATGCATTAGATATATAAATACATTATCAATAAACAAGGGGTGTTTACTCACAGTTTTAAGTCCTCTAATTTCTTTTGTTTTCATGTCCAGGATTTCACCTCGCTTAGCCATGCTTTTCTGCCTAGAGTTGCTACCATTTTCTTTTACTGAGTTTGGTTCGAGTGAGTGGTGAAGCAATTGTGCATTTGGTCATCTATTTATATGTGACTTTACATCTTAATATAATTTGGTTGCATTAAATTGATGTATGGGAAATGCGCAATGCATCACACAAAATTGCAGTATGTGATTGAAAAGAAATGAACCATATGTTAGTTGTGCTTGTGTGGTTAAATGGATGCAGCTATGGGTTTTTTCACCTATTCCTAATATAATGGAATGGTTTGTGATATGTGTAGGTAGCTGATCGAGTTGATTGAAGAAGAATTTTCCTATACATTTCTAGCTGAACCAAGAGAAGCTACGACCAAAACATTATATAAGTACATCTATATGTACTTATCACATGCATGAAGTATGTTTTTGATTCCTGCAGTATATATTTTTATTTGAACCTATATTGGCTGTTAAAATCTCTGGAGTGCTAGTTGCTTTGATTGAGTGAACTTGCTAAAATCTTTTAGCTGCATATTAGTCGGACTAGCCTAGTTTATAGCTATGCAAACATGTCCAAATAAGCGTTAGAAGCTTAGTTCTTAAAGCATACATATTTATATATTATTATGATAGTTGGTTATTGGGTCTGCCGGCTTTCTTTGGTCTTACTGTGTAAATGTTGTTCACACATGAATTGGATTTGTAGAAGCACATATACTGTTGTACATAAGGAGATTATAAAACTCAACAAAAGCAAACTAATATACTTTAGGATAACAAGTATGTTAACATCATAAATGTGAAGTTAATTTTGATATGTTCATAACTTATGGCCTTATTTAATAACAAGTCTATTCTTAAAAGCGTCTATAAAAAGTTTAATTCATGCTTCTTATTCTCCAAATATTTAGATGATAATATCTACTGGTTTATACTTTTATCATGAATGTTTCTTTTCCAAGAAGTAAATATATTTTTACTTAATTTATTTATATCTAATTTCTTAAATGATGTTTATTTTAAGTTACATATGTTTAAAACAATTTTAGAAATATAAAACAAATAAAACACTAGATTGCATACTTGTATACACATATATCCATATTACTAAGGAAATAAATAATATAAATGTGTGTGTATATATATAGGATTTAAATAAAAAGATTGTTTAATTTTCTCAAAAAATTAAATGAAATTTATTCAATTATATTAATAACTTAATATAATTAATAAATTGTTATTTATTAGGAATAGCCAAAATTTGGTTCATTACAGGTCAGACCGAGTTTTACAACTTCAGGTTAATGGATGTTGTGAAGAAACGAGTTGGAAGAGTTCAGACGTATGATATTATATAATCATTGTTTTGTTGTATGATTGTATAGGGGACAAGTTGTTAACGATATTTTTTGTTAACACCCGGATTACAGTATGTAAGGCTGGTGTTCATGGGATCTGGCATCATCATGACTCAGAGTCATCGGGATGTAATCCTAGACCTGTGTTTCTAAGCTAAATCGCCTTCTCCAGAGCATCAGAATTTTTAAAACTAATTGCCATTTATCTTGCTCCTGAAGGGTGACATCGCACATATTGCACGATGGTATTTCGACTTGACCTTGAGAAAGTTATTTAACTTGATATCATTAGGCTTCATGGAATTGATGATTTTCTAAGCCATGACGATGACATTATGTACTACAATAAGAAGAAAATAGGCTAACGTTTCCTTTGAGTTCAAGGATGAAGGCATCACAATATTCGTTAACTCCGATGATCCTTCGGTATCATATCCGCTCAAGAGAGTGGCCTGAATCACGATAGAGATCGGGTTAGGAATTCATAGATGATCTCCTTACATCAATGTAAGGGAAGCGTTAGGCTCAGCATGAGAACATGGAACAATCATGGCAGACCCTTAGGGTGAGGAGAAGGAGACTCCGTGTTTCCACAAAGCCATCTTCCTCCGCCGCTGGGGCACCTCAGTTGATCTCCTCATCAGAAAGGTTAGTATTAACTCCCTGTTTCATCATTATGGCACAACAAGATTATCCAATCGCAAGATGTATGAAACCTGGAATTCTCCATTCATAATTTGTAGATATATTACAAGAATTGACGATTTGCTCCTCTTGAGAAGAAAAGAACTAAATTGAGAAATAAAAAGTGCGCCCCCCTTTAAGAAGCTCCTAGGGTCCTATTTATAGAGAATCTGGGGTCCTTCTATCAGTGGGTTGTTGGGCCTGAATGGATTCCTATCGACCGCTTTTTCCCTTGGTCTCGGGCATCTAGCTATCGGCTATCCTCGTGGTGCCAGTTACGGTCTTCGAAGGGAGGGTCCTGGGTGAATTGGGCCTCCCCAAGGTGGAAATGAGTTTGCTGCCAGGACGGACTGCGGAGGCGTTTTGGACTTCCCGGTGGATGCCTCCAAGTGTCGGTCCTCTGGCGCAAGTTTTTGAATGTAGGCTTTCGGCCTTATCGTGGGTACTCAGAGGGGCCCGCCCTCACAATGTATGTGTATATCTGTCGATTTAGAACAATTGATGGTTCGGGTACTAGGTGGATCAGTACGAGTAGCCTGTTTCCTTGCTTGAGTCTTGGTTTAGCCTTCCGGTTTTGTAACAACCTGGAAATTCTGAGCCAGTTTAAATTTTTTATTTTGGCAATTTTAATGAATTTTGAATATTTAAAATGAATTATTTTAAATAATAACGACGAGAAATTTATTTTGAATATAATTCGAATGTATATATTTATATAGATCGTCGTTAGAATATAAATAATTATATATAATTATAAAAGGAATTGAAAATGGCGCGGTAGTTCGATAATTCGATTTCAAATTTCAATTGAACATACCGGGTGCAAAATAAACCGGATTTTGGCGAAACCAAAAATATTAGAATCTAGTTGAGAATATCTTTCCAACGAATCTGAAAAATCGAAATTTCATAGCGGGAATCAAAAGTTATGCCCAGTTGAAAATTCAGAATAGTCGCTATGTAAATTATACATGGCCCAAAAAGTCAATTTTGCATACGGATGAATTTGGACTCGAAACCACTTCCATTGAGTTCAAAATGCCATTTAGAACTCCGAAAAGTATAAGCTTCGATATATTCCGATATCCGGAATAGTGGCTATGGGCTGGAGTTGTTCGGTTAACAATACATAGCCCTTAAAAAGTGAAATTTTGCATACGAGCTCAGAATTCGACGAGATAAATTTTTATGGATTCATAATGACAAATTATTGTTATGTTCCAAAGGGCGCGTTGAACAGAGTCAGTATGTGGCCGTGCGAGCTAAAACAATTCAGGGTAAAACGAGCAGTCATTTTACAAAGGAACATTACTGATACGAACTCAGAATTCGATTCTACTTTTTTTTGGATTCGTATCGTCTAATAATGGTTAAATCTAAGAAGGCATGATTTTTGGAGTTAGCGTGTGAGCGTGCGAGAAGAAAAGGTGCGCCAAAATCGCATTTTTAGAGCTTATCTGAGCATTTTCGTGATTTTTTTTGAATAGTCAAACGAACTCAGAATTCGACGAAACTTGTTTCGTTGGACTCGTCTTCACGTCTACTATCTCGTATCCGAAATCCATGGCGATTGGAGATCGTTAGCGTTCAGACGATACGCGGGAAACGAGCATATAGACACTTTTACTTCCTTTTCCACTTCATTATTTTCATTTCCTCCTTCCTCCACAAAAACTCAAAAATGGAGAGCTCCACCCCACCGCCGCTGCCCCCTCCTCCACCAGCCACCACCGGCCTCCGGCGAGCTGCCGCACCCCCTCTCTTCCTCCCGTCCTCCTCCTCTTCCTCCTCCATCTCTCTCCTCTTTTCATGAACCCTAAGCCTCACAACACCCCAAACCACCACCATGGGCCCACCACCACCGCCGCGGCCCACTAGCACCCTCCCCGCCTCACATCAGGTCCGGGGCCCCCTTCCCCCCTAATTCCGGCCGTGGGCCCCGCTACACCCAAAAACTCATTTTCACCAAAAATCCCGTTTTGCAAATAACACCCTGTACTTATTTTGCAAATAACTCCCAAACCGTGCGTTTCTAGCCAAAGTTCCTCAAGACCAAAGTCGAAGAGCACGATTTTCTCTTCGATTTGGTATATGATAGTCCTATTTTGCGTTGCGGAGTTGTCGGGAAAACGCGTCCAAAGTCTGCTGTCCAAACACTATCAAAATGCTTTCTTTTCACGATTTCCAGCGAAATGACACATTTTCGGGAGGAAGACCACTAGGAGAAAGTTGTCTGGAATGGCGCGTTTAAGCTAGAAAAAAGTTGGTGTGAAGATTGAAGCTCGTTTGCAAATTCTGGAACCAGAACAACGAATCCGGACATTAGAAAAAATGTGAGTTTTCTCCGTTTTAAAGCTTCTATGGGTTTTAACGAATGTAGTAGAATAAAAATATGATTTTTATATAGTAGAGATAAGAAAAATAGAATTTTTATATTATATAGATAGTAAAGATTTGATTTTTACTATATGAACAGCGGTATAAAAATAGAATTTTTATCTATATAGTAGTAGTATAAAAATGTGATTTTTATATACATAGCAACAATATAAAAATGTGATTTTTATATATATGTAGTGACTACGGGCAGTGAAATTGGCAAAAAGGCGAGCACGACGAAGATTTCTACATAAGAAGAGTCGTGGCGTTTGGTTTAGCTAGTCGGTGAGAACTTCTCACTCTAAATTTCTTTTTCTAGTTATATATATATATACTAGGATGCAGACGGTGCTTAGCAACACCCGACACCCGTCGTCCACAGACCATGGACGGCTTGTTTGTTTGATTGATGTGTTGTGAAAATTGATTGTGTTGTGGAATGATTGAATAATAAAATATTCTTGTGTTGAAAGGAAATAAATTATTTATATAGTTAAAAATATTTTATCGTTAAAAATATAATTTTTAACGTGAATGTGAATAAATAAATATTTATAAACAAATCGGCCGATTTGTTTATATACACTGATTTGACTGATATTGATTGGGATGATAAATTTTACACATCGCCCAACTGCACAAATAATATTCAGTGTTTGTTGATTTGAAACCCCACACGGGTGTTGGGATGATATTTGGGTACACTAATCCCAATTATTTAATTGTATGTCGATCGATTGGTCGACAGATTGTGTAAGCGTTGATTATTTATATTTGATGCTTATGCAGTTGTGTGGTGCACGTTGGATGATGGTTGATTGTTTATCGTTGCTATTATATACAAGTGTTGTATGGAATCCATATAATTAACATTATATGGTAATTGATTGGTCCTCATTCCAATTGGGAAAATAATGAATATTATAAAAGAAAGTTCATGTGTTGAATATATAAATAGTCATGTGTTGAAACTATTTATGTGTTGAGTAAAATATTTTACTAATAAAATTTACATCTTTATCATATTTAAGATTAGAACCACTTTACAGTTGGAGTCTGATTGAAAATCAAACGATAGATAGCATAATTTTATAAAATATATTACATAACAAAAATAGTCGTGTGTTGACAGTACTCATGTGTTGAGATTAGTCGTGGGTTGAAAGAAATATAGATTCATGTGTTGAATAGAATAAATATTCATTTGTTGAATAGAATAACGAATTTATTGAAATATATAAAGCCGTGTTGATTAGAGTTGCGCTATTTTGACGTGAACGATATTTATATCGATTATATTCGTTTTTATAAGGAATATAGAAAAGGAGTGATTTCAAAATATAATGTTTTGAAAATATTATCATTTATACAGTAATGATATGAAATATTCAATTTTGATTTGAAATTGAATATAGTGTTGAAATTGTTTTGAAAACGAATTTAAAACGAATTATAAAATACGTTTTGAATTGAAATCAACGAAACATATATAATATATATATATATTATATATATTAAAAGGCCTGAATAGGACACGCCGCGGCAGTTCGTGAATTTCGACCATTGACATCGAATTGACGTTGCGGGAGATCCGACCGTCGGATTCTCCTAAAACCGGAACCGTTGGGTTCATATCGAAAAGAGCTTTCGAATGAATATTAGAAATTTGAAATCTTACGGTTGGATTTGGAATTATGTCCAAATCAAATTTTGAAAAGGTCGCTGTAAGTGCAGTTCGATGGCCGTTGATGGAAATCGACTGTACGGGCCATGATAAAATTATTAAAAATATTAATAATTTGTGTAAAATCATAATATGTGAATTGGAAAGAACTGGGATGAAAAATTCCACATTTAAAAGGGTAAAAATAGATTTTTGTCGAAATGAACTAGTTTTGAACTAGAATTAAAATCAATTTATTTTTGAAATAAATAAATTGAATTTGAAAGTGATTTTAAAAATAATCAATATTCCCAATACGTGAATTGGACTGGAGTTGAATCGAAATTATCTTCGGAATATTTTGATGTTGGATTTCGTGACTATACAGATATTGTTATGGGAATTTGAAAGATATATTTTATATCGTTATTTCCAATACGATATTTGTTGGTTTCAGAATTTGATATTGAATATAAGCCGATATATTTTCTATTCAGAGCCTTGTATTTAATATCACATGTGATTTGGGTTTATCGTGGATCGTGTTTTAGATGACATTGGTTCTTTAACCCAGTTAAAGACAGGATATTGATTTTTGAAAAGATTAAAACTAAGTGGAGTTTTAATGAATCTTTAATTAGATTGAAATGTGAATTGATAATTTAAATTATCAAATCTGAAAGGTGATCGAGAATGGATTACCACCAGTTTTGCTCCAAAGCGATAGTTAAATCTTTGATTAGATTTGAACATGTAATGGTAATTAATTTTACCGATAACACCGTGGTGTTAGATATGGAGTATTAACAGTTTTGCTCCATCGGATGAATAGGTTGGGATTGGGAAATAAAATAAATAAATACTTCGGTGTGGTTCGCTAATCCCGACTAGTTTGGAAAACCATAATATGGTTTGATATGATATCCAAAGGAAGATTAAAGAATAAATTTATAAGAATTTATCTTTGATAAAATTAATGGGAACCTATTCCCTAAGAATGTGATTTTGTGAATAAAAGAATATTCTGAATTGGAATGAGGCATTTGTTGTGTTTGTGTAACGTTTGTTTATCATATACGTGGGTTATTCAGAAAGGCCGGGTTTATACCCATTCTGAATAACCGATTCGACGAGATGTCGAAGATGAAGACGGTGTTTGAAGACAGGAAGTCTTCACATCGTTTGGGTGATTACTGATGATCTCGATTGGGCTGTACACCCAAGATGAGGGAAACAGTTGGTGATCGTCCGGACGTACTTGGAGATCGATGGATATGCGAGGAAAGTGCCTTCGGTTTCGTTCAGACCCAGAACGAACTTGTAAATGGACTGTGTGTCTGACATTGGATTTTATTCGTGTTGATTGATCTCTATTAAATATACATCTGTTTGGCGGTGGAGAATTTATTCTCTTGCTTAACGCCCTTCTCTGAGACGTACGAGCTCAGAGGTTGTATATCGATGGACATCAGTCGCATGGAGTGAATTGCCAGTGTGGCACGCGTAAGTGGCAATTGATCAAGGCTTCTGTTGAAAAGCAAAATCTTTTGGTTGATGATCAAAGCACGGCCTGTGTGGCGTAGCTTTGTGTATAGCGTGAATTCGCGAGCCTCACACCTCGGTATGAGTCAAAAACGGGATAGTGACTACAGGGAGAGCACGACGTTTCTTTCTAGCTAGGGTGGTGTCAGTGACCTACCAGCCCTGACATTTATATACTTTTCACCTGTGTGGTTGTTGGAATGCGAGGCGCCTCGGATATAGGTCTGTAAGGACCGGAAAACGTGTGCTCAGGAATAACTAATCCTCAAAAGTAAGAGAGGACCGGCCCTGAAGATCCAAGGATCATAGTGGGGTCCTGAGACATTTGCTAGAGTGTCTCGAACGGAGAGGAGCTTGCCCCTTGCCTCGACTCATGACAGAAATCCAATTTCCAATATGTGATAGTGCGGTTTTATTTGTAGAACCTAGTATGGCGACATAGTGGTATGGGTCATTCATGCCGCCTATGATTGATATTTATGATTGAAATTTTGTTGACACTATACATTTATTATAGTATCAAATAATGTGTTTTTAACGTATCAAGCATGCTTTGGCTGTTATAAGGTAAAAACCCTATCCTCCGGCTTGCGTTGCATTGTGTGATGGGACCTGGGTCTTATTACAGCTTCATTTTCCTTTATTTAGCATTGCGCTGTTTATTTTATGCACTGGTATTCTTGAAAGGAAACCCGTTCCGTGTTATACGGCGTGGTCCCTTGATTTACCGAACTTTAAAATAAAGATTAATAACTGTTTTAGTTCTTACACCAGTCCCATGACTGACCTGGAGTTTATTGTTTTAACCTAAACTCTGGGTGCCCCTATTTTCCACGGGCAGCTAGTAGTTTTGGTTTTGCAGATTTATATTCACAAGGTCCTGATTTACAGCTGGAACGATGCTCGGAAACTCTGTATCTGTGTATCACTTTCAGTTGTGTTTTGTATATTTTTCTGCTGCTATGTAATTTATTGTAATCTCTGATATTATTCGAATGTATTTTATTCATTTATACTCTGTATATTCTTGTATCTGATGGAATTGTTGTAATAACAATGAAATGTTCTTCCGTCTACGTTCTCTTTTGTCTTGTCCTCAACGCAATCCGTGCTTTCCTTACCGGGGAAGTTCGGGTCGTGTTAGGTTTGGTTCCCCGGAAGGTAGCTTCCGGTAATATCTACGTTACTTACGAATGTAACCCTTTCGTCATTTATGGAGCCGTTTTTCAGGAGTCGATCACGGACCATCTTTATGCACTGACCCGATACTCTTCTTCCTCTGATATGTTGGCGTTAAGTAGGTTAATTCCTGTCGGGTAGACCATGTCGGATAAACCTTTGCTGGTGTCATGTAGGCTTCGGGCCCCTTAGTTTCAGAAGGGGTATTGTTTCGTTTTGCTCTCGAATCCTTCGTCCTTTCCTTATATTCATTCAACATCCCTTCACCATCAGCCTGTGCGAAGATAATTTTGGTAGTAACATTTTCCCCCAAGTGAAGGGGTGTCTTCGACTTTCCAAGTCAAGCTTTTCTTTTTGGGCTTTCTCCTATTTGTTTTCTAGTACTAGGTTATGCAATGAGTCCAGACGAAGATATTCGCTTTCGGCGCCTTATGGAGGAATGAACTGACCCAAATTCAGGCCTTGATGGAAGTTTGCAAATTCTTTACGATAATGACGTTGAGTCGAATACTACCCAGACTTGGGCATGTTAGGATTGAGGAGCCAAATTCACTCAGATTCAGGTACTTAAAGATTGAAGACCAGGAACCCTTCCGGTATTAATGAAGAGCCGAATCCATTCAGATTCGGGTACTTAAAGATTGTAGACCGGAAACCCTTCCGGTATTAATGAAGAGCCGAATCTACCCAGATTCGGGTACTTAATGATTGAAGATCGGGAACCCTTCTTGTATTAATGAAGAGCCGAATCTACCCGAATTCGGGTATTTTAAGATTCAAGACCGGGAACCCTTCTGGTATTAACGAGCCGAATCTACCCAGATTTGGGTACTTTAAGAATAAAGACTGGGAACCCTTCTGGTATTAATGAAGAGCCGAATCCACCCATATTTAGTTATTTGAAGATTGAAGACCGGAAACCCTTCCGGTATTAATAAAGAGCTGTATCCACCCAGATTCGGATATTTGAAGATTGAAGACTAGGAACCCTTCTAGTATTAATGAAGAGCAGTATCTACCCAGATTCGGGTATTTTAAGATTGAAGACCGGGAACCCTTCCAGTATTAATGAAGAGTCGAATCCACCCAGATTCGGGTATTTGAAGATTGAAGACCGAGAACTCTTCCAGTATTAATGAAGAGCCTGTTGAGACAAGATTTTGATCGATGCCAACATATAAAGGTGCAATGAAGATCATTTCATATAGATAAGGTTTTACTTTGAGTCGTGTTAGAAATATGTTAAAATCTATCCTCAAAGTATAACACGAATGCACAAAACAATATCATATCTTCGTTGCTGAAATTTGTATATTTGAGGAATTGAAAAGTCACAGAAAAAGCCTAAACAGTCCAAGATCCGACCGGGAAAGAGTGCAGAGTGATATAGACTATGGACTGAGGTTCTCCGGTCCACAGCTATAAACCGGTCGACCGGTCTAAATATAGGCGGTTGACCGGTCAAGCTGTTTTTTGCACATAACGGCTATTTTTCTGGAATTTTTAATTTTACAGAAACCCAACCAGTCGACCGGTGATTTTCAACCAGTCGACCGGTGATTTTCAACCAGTCGACCTTTTTTGAACAAAATGCTTTTTTATGAAAGGTTACTTCTATTTGTGAAGAGATTTCCATTCAATAATCAAAAGAAATGGACATATCTTTTTATAGAAACTCTTCATGAAGAAGTACTACCTTTCCCCTATTATATAAACAACTTTAAACTTGTTTTACAATTAACCAAATCATTCTATATTCTCTCTAATTTCTGAATTGCATTTTCATACTCTTTGCAAAACAAATGCTCTCCAAATTCAAATACTTGTTGAATCCTTGAATCAATTTAATATCATTTGATTCAACAAGCATTCTACTTCCTTAAATCTACGCAGTCAAAGTATATACTCGAAGATCAGATTATAGGAAGATTGTACTCAAACTGTTGACTATCCGTGTTGAATTAAGAACACAAAGCAGAAGTCAAAACCAAGTATTAGTTGAAGTCCTATGTGTGATCAGGCAAGTGTTGAAGTCCTCGTGTTGTTAGAGGCGTGAAATTCCCGTTTGGCTGCTCGGTTATTGTATACTTGTTCCTCCGGGTGAAGCAAGGTTGTTGTTAGTGAAAATCCAAATAGAAGTCTGGGACTGGACGTAGGACGGTGCTCCGAGCCAGTATAAAAAGCCCTGGTGTGATTTTTCCATTTTTACTGCATTTACTATTCTGTGATTTGCTATTACTTTATATTTGAATATTGTTTGTCATATTACATGATCCTTGTGATTGTACTATTACTTGACAAGTACACGCACGCACTTTCAATTGGTATCAGAGCTTGGTGTTCTAGAGATCGTAACAACATCCTAGAACCAATGGCAATAAAGAAGTCTAGTCAAGGGATTAGAAAGTGGAAGAGCAACAAAGCAGAACCAAGAGAGCAAGGAAGCAAATGTCTCATGGCTAAAGTCAGATCACAATCGGTATGTGTAGATTCATTATATAAAGATCTTTTGTTAAACCATGAAAAATTGTTGAAAGATTTTAAAACTTTGAGTAAACTCAATACAGTCATTATAGCTAAATCAAAAAATTGTGAGCAAGAAAATTTCAAATTAAAAGAAGAACACAATTTTTTAGTAGAACAAGCCAAATGTTTTGAAAATACCTTAGAAAAGCTTGTTTCTCAAAAAGATTTCCTTCAAAAAAAATGAGCGTTTAGAAGATAAAAACAATGTTCTTTTTAAAGGAAATTGATCTTTTGCAAAATAGAAATAAATCATTAGAAGATTCTTTAAATAATTCTAGTGCTTTAATATCGTCTCTTGAAAAAGAGAATGGAGCTCTAACTAAATAGAATTTGGAATTATCTAAAGAATGTGAGTTCTTAAAGGTGAATAGTAATATTTTGCAAAATAAAATTTCTGACTCAAAAGAAAAATTACAATCATCTTATATAATTCAGAATCTCAAATTATTTGTCTCGAAAATGAGAATAAACTTTAAAAAGAAAGAATTCTGAATTAAATAAGGGTACTAATAACAAAGTTTCTTTTGAAAATACCAATCGCGACTGTGGAATCAAATGTACAAATAAGTTCACGAAATTTAATAAAGTTCAAATGATTTAAACATGATTTTATCTAAATCTCGACCCTTACATGACAATAATGGTATAGGATATAATAAAATCAATTATAGAAATAGTACTAGATATGCTTTTATGTTCAATAAGAATATCACCGCTAGTATTAATACACATCCAAGACCCAATTATTATAGAAATTCGAATACTTCTATGATTAGCGATATTTATAATAAATCTAGAAGTGTGAAAAGGAATATAATAGAGATTAATTAAGTATTTGGGTTCCTGTAAGTTGGAAAAACAGAGAAAAATATATCGATGATTATTTTGATTCAGTAGTTAATAATGAAAATTTTATCTTTAAAGGTTCCATTAAACCCTCTTGGGTATGGTTACCTTCCATCTAACCCATGGACCCTAACAAAGCAAGTGGGTACCAAAACTATATATGTTATATTTTTTGCAGGTACACTACAACAAAGAGAAGGTTGCCTAAATATCTTTGAAAACTCAGCTTATCAAAAAATCACATGATTCAATATCCCCTAAATGTGCTATAATTATTTGTATTCTCTACTACTCTCGATTACAGTGCTTATTATGGTATTTATTCTTTTTAATCGATGACAAAGGAGGAGAAATATTTTCTCTTATGATTATTCATATCATTCATGTTACATATACTATCATTTAAAATTATGTGCTTACATGGTAATAGTATATGTATGCTAAAATTTGTTAATGCAGGAATCAAAAGGTAAGATTATTTATATTATGAACTAAAAAATGTTGCAGAAATTCAGGGGGAGCTTTATATTTAGAGGGAGAAAATCCAAGGTGTTGTCATCAATCAAAAAGGGGGAGAATGTTGAGACAAGATTTTGATCGATGCCAACATATAAAGGTGCAATGAAGATCATTTCATAGAGATAAGGTTTTTACTTTGAGTCGTGTTATAAATATGTTAAAATCTATCCTCAAAGTATAACATGAATGCACAAAACAATATCATATCTTCGTTGCTGAAATCTGTATATTTGAGGAATTGAAAAGTCACAGAAAAAGCCCAAACGGTCCAGGATCCGACCGGGAAAGAGTGCAGAGTGATATAGACTGTGGACCGAGGTCCTCTGGTCAGGTGGTTTTTTGCAATTAACGGCTATTTTTCTGGAATTTTTAATTTTATAGAAACTCAACCAGTCGACCGGTGATTTTCAACCAGTCGACCGTTTCTGAACAGCGTGTTTTTTTATGAAAGGTTGCTTCTATTTGTGAAGAGATTTCTATTCAATAATCAAAGGAAATGGACATATCTTTTTATAGAAACTCTTCATGAAGAATAACTACCTTTCCTTTATTATATAAACAACTTCAAACTTGTTTTACAATTAACCAAATCATTCTATATTCTCTCTAATTTCTGAATTGCATTTTCATACTCTTTGCAAAACAAAAGCTCTCCAAATTCAAATACTTGTTGAATCCTTGAATCAATTTAATATCATTTGATTCAATAAGCATTCTACTTCCTTAAATCTACGCATTCAAAGTATATACTCGAGGATCAGATTATAGGAAGATTGTACTCAAAATGTTGACTATCCGTGTTGAATCAAGAACACAAAGCATAAGTCAAAACCATTGTATTAGTTGAAGTCCTGTGTGTGATCAGGCAACTGTTGAAGTCCTCGTGTTGATAGAGGCGTGAAATTCCCGTTCGGCTACTCGGGTGTTGTATACCTGTTCCTCCGGGTGAAGCGAGGTTGTTGTTAGTGAAAATCCAGATAGAAGTATGGGACTGGACATAGGACGGTGCTCCGAACCAGTATAAAAGCCCTGGTGTGATTTTTCCATTTTTACTGCATTTACTGTTCTGTGATTTGCTATTACTTTATACTTGAATATTGTTCGTCATATTACACGATCCTTGTGAGTGTACTATTACTTGACAAGTACACGCACGCACTTTCAGAGCCGAATCTACCCAGATTCGGGTATTTGAAGATTTAAGACCGGGAACCCTTCCGGTATTAATGAAGAGCCGAATCTAACCAGATTCGGGTATTTTAAGATTAAAGACTGGGAACCCTTCCGCTATTATTGAAGAGCCGAATCCACCAGATTCGGGTATTTGAAGATTGAAGACTGGGAACCCTTTCGGTATTAATGAAGAGTCGAATCCACCCAGCTTCGGGCATTTTAATATAATTATGGACTGGAACCCCCTATGGTATTTGTTGTTTCAGTGTCCCTTTTGGATTCGATTGGTGAAGCAGAGGTTGTACGTGCTTCGTAAGTCTCTCTTTGGGCTTTTGATGTCAAAGCAGATGATGTACGTGCTTTGTTGGCCACTCTCTGGGCATGTTCATCCAGTGCGCTTGGCTAGCTTATCCACAAGCAGGGTCCAAGGACTTATCCAACCTCCCTCCAGGAGCCGCCTTATCCTTACCATCGTAGGCGATGATAAGGTCTTAGAAACTTAGACGGGGCCATCCTAGACACAGAACTAAGGTTTACTCTTTTGATGCCCTATACGGACCATCGTAGGTTCTGATACAGGCTTATATGCCACCCCCTCCGAGGGGTGCCCTATCCTGACCATCGTAAGCGAATATAGGGGTTTGCTTTCCCTTCTGCGGGTAACGCGAAACATAAGCAGAGGTAGGACGTGCTCTTCGTTGAGCAAAGGTAGGACACACTTAGTTCTAACAGAGGCATATCGCATTCTTCTACGAGCAGAGGCAGGGCATGCTAATTTTCAGATGCACCGCCACGACCATCCCTGGTGTGAAACGACGACTTACGCTTTCAATGCTTTAACCCTGCCCCCTCTGGTTCGGGCATGGAGAAATACTAACACATCATCCCCCTCCAAGGGATGCCTCGCCCCGACCAATTTGGCGATGACGAGGGATTCAATCCTTTTTTCAGCTCCACCCCTTTTGGGTCTCTCTCGAGCAACTGAGAGGGTTTCCATGCCCTTGGTTGTATGATGATTTTTCAGGAGGAGAATCTTGTCCTTTATTCTTTTATCGTTGAGAAATATGGCCTCAAATGTTATGAGTTCCATGTTCTTGGAACAAGATCACCGTTGGGCCTGCATAGCCAATATGTAACGGGTATGACTTCTTGATGGATTATTAGGGGTCCTTCCCAATTTGGACTGAGAGGACCATCCGCTGGGTTCTTGGTGTTAGCCGTTACTCTTCGCAGCACTAATTCACCTTTAGCGAAGGTTCTAGTTCTGACCTTTGAATTGTGATATTTTGTGATCCTTCTTTGGTATTCAGCGGTTCTGATTGCAGCCTCATCCCCCCTGTATCAAATCTAGTGATTCCCTCCTTAACTCTTGGTTGGGGTCAAATGTGTATGCTACCCTTCTATGTGATGGGATTTCAACCTCAACCGAAAGCATAGCTTCACATCCATATGTCAGGGAAAAGGGGGTATGTCTCGTGGTTGTTTTGGTAGAAGTTCTATATGCCCATAGCACTGGAGATAATTCTTCTGTCTAATTTCCTTTAGCCTGATTTAGGTGTTTCTTAAGGATTGTCTTAATGGTCTTGTTTGTGGCTTCCACAGCTCCGTTAGCTTTTGGACGGGATACTGAGGAGAAACTTTTGATGATTCCATTTTTCTCACAGAATAGGGTGAACTCTTCGCTCTCGAATTGTGTTCCATTGTCCGATATGATCTTATGAGGGATTCCGAAGCGGGTAACATTATTTTTTATTACGAATCTTAATACCTTTTTGGACGTGATTGTCGAAAGGGGTTCCGCCTCCACCCACATGGTGATATAGTCAATGGCTACTACAGCATATTTAGCTTCGCCCTTGGCGAGCGGTAAGGATTAAGCAATATACCAGTTTCTCTATGACAGGGTATCGGGTTTTCGCATCCTTTAACCTTTGGCTAACATAGTATATAGGATGCTGAGTCCCATTATTCTCTCTTATCAGGACTGAGCTTACTGCATGTTCGGAGACAGCCATGTATAGGTATAGATCTTATCCCTTCTCGGGACTAGATAAAACCGGAGGCGTTCCCATATAAAATTTCAATTCCTAGAATGCCTTCCTACACTCTTTGTTCCACTCAAAATTCTTCTTTTTCTTTATAACATTAAAGAAATGAACACATTTACTAGTGGCTTTAGAAATGAACTTGCTGAGGGCTGCTACTTTCCCGTTTAGTATCTTGACTTACTTGCTGGTTTTAGGTTCCTCTATATCCTTAATAGTTTGTATTTGGTCGAGACTAACTTCAATTCCTTTCTCACTTGCTACATATCCCAAGAGCGTCCCCGATTGAACTCCAAAGGAACACTTTAGAGGGTTTAGCTTCATCTAGTAACTTCTCAAGACACCAAGCATTTCCTCCAGATCCTTTAGATAATCTTTTGTTTTGGCGGACTTCACTAGCATGTCATCCACATATACATCCATATTGCGCCCTATCTGCTCTTGGAACATCCTTTTTACCAGTCTTTGGTATGTTGCCCTTGCATTCCTCAAACCAAAGGGCATTACTTTATAACAAAATGTCCCCTAATCGGTAATAATGCTTGTATGCTCCTCGTTGGGTTTGTGCTTCGGGATTTGATTGTACCCCGAATAAGCGTCCATAAGGGATAATATCTTGTGTCCACTCGTGGCATCAACCAATTGATCGATCCGCATGAGAGGGTAACAATCTTTCGGACAAGCCTTGTTTAGATCCATGTAATCAACACACGTCCTCCACTTCCCATTGGACTTCTTTACTAGCACGGGATTGGCTAACCATTTTGGGTAAAAGACCTCTCGGATAAACCCGTTAGTTTCAAACCTTTTGACCTCCCCCTTCAAGGCTCCTATCTGGTCTCCATTATATTGTCTCTTCTTTTGTCGAACCGGGGTTACCAAAGGGTCAATGTTTAAGACGTGGCTCATAATTGAAGGGTCGATACCAATCATGTCTGAATGGGTCCAGGTGAAAACATCTTTGTTGAGCTGCAGGAAACAGATTAAGTCACTTTGGAGGGGTTCTGTTAGCCTTTTCCCTATGTTGCTGACCTTCGATTTTTCTTTCGAATCAGCATATACTTCTTCTATTGGTTTTATTCTTTCGATGTCCCTTCTAGAATCCAAATATGTGATGATTTCTCCTTCTTCGGTTGAGTTTACCTCATCGGACCTTTTCCTCTTTCTTTTCAAAGAAGCGTACCTACCATTAGTGCGTTTTTCAGTCTTATTTATTTTTATCTTAGCTTTGAATGACAGACGTAAGAATCCCTTATCCGAAGGCATAAAAACAGCAGAAGAATCAAAATACGAAGAATACTCCCTTTGTATTTTCAACCATCGTGAAATACAACTCGCGGGAGCTAAACTGTTCTCCCTTGATGGTACCCCATCCTTGTTTGGTCAAAATATTTAACATGAGATATTTGGAAGAAACGAAGGCATCCATCTCCTCTAAAGTCGGTCGTCCAAAGAAAGCATTGGAATAGGACGGCTGGTCAATCAGAACGAAGAGAGTTTTGAAAGTCCTGTGAAGAGGGGACAACCCCACTTGAACCAGAAGGTTGATTTGACCCATTGGAGTTGACCCCTTGTTGTTGAATCCGAAGATTGGTTCGTTTCTAGGCTCCAGTTTCTTTTCAAAAATTCCCGTCTGATCGAAGGCATGCTTGAAGGTTACATTAACAGAAACTATGGTTGTATTCGGCTTACAGGGCTCGGATAGCTGCTGCTCTTTGAAAGACGAGGTCCACTGGAAGAGGCAGGTCGAGCAAATTGAGTACTAAGATTCGGGACTTGCTTGACATCTCTTTTATCATCTTAAGCGCTTCCGGTATCCACCAAGATTTTAGAAACAACTGAAAGCCCTATCTATGCCCTTATCATAAGGGGGTCATTATGTGGGTGACGAACCCCTTTCTTCATTTCTTCGGAGAGACCACGAGGTAATGCATGTTGAGGGCATAATGCGCGTTCTTCAACGATGGCTCTTCTTGGATGGAGAAGATTCCCTCCAAGGCTTCCTTCATGTATTGGTTTCTGGCCTTCGGACTGCTTCCAGCAGGGTGTGGCCCCCCACAGATCACGTTGATTCGGTTTACGGGTGGCCCCAAATCCAGGTTGCTCTCCCCCATAGCAACTCCTATCGTATTTACCGAGACCTTTTTGTTGTCCTCCTGCATGTTGAGCTGATATTGTTTTGTTTGAAACAAATTCCTTCAGGTGTCCCTCTTAGATCGGTTTCTGGATAATCCCGTCCGATACCTTGCAAGGTTTGAAATCCCGGATATCGGTCGTGTTTCGTCACGGGGATTTTATAGACTCGGCCTCGTATCAGGGGAAATCTTGGATGAGATGAGTCAAACTCGGGAGTTCGTCTTGGATTTTGATCTCGGGTCTGAAAGTTCATATCGGAACAATCTCGGGGTACATGGTATGTTAAAAATGATATTTTAACAAAATGATTTTTATGAATGCTATCAAAAACATAGTAACTTAAACTTAAAATGCAAAATAACTTTATTATTCTTTATTTTGCGAAAGATCGTCCATACTCTAAATCATTATATGCTTAAAACAAGAATATTGTCTGACAGGAAACATTAAAAGGATCCAAAGCATTAAAAAAATCATCATAAATAGACCATAAAATACATTATTAAATAAGTAACATGTATGTAAAAAGGCGAATACGAAAATCATAAGCATTGTAAAACATATACGAACATACAATATACTCATTTAACATGCAAAATGTAAAATAACAAAAGATTGACATGGCTAAATTTGAGTTTTTAATTATAGTTCTAGTTCAGGTACAAATTTAAATTTTATCCAAAAAACTAAGATCTTGGATGATATTCTAGTATTTCGTCTCAGTCGATATATCGTTCGATACTGCAATGTAACAACCCGGGGTTTTCGCGATCCTGAGTAATCGACATAAACTCAATGTCGACTATTCAAGCATCGGATATACCGGATAGTCCATGAAAGAAAATAGAGAGTGAAAATAGATAAGATAGAAACTTAGAATAGAAGAAGAAGAACATACAACATCAGAGTAAACACGAATCTCGCAGCGGAACGAACAACATATAATAGACACAAAATTTTGAAATAAAATCAGTATATGTATACAGTAACATTATCAGAGTATAACACTTACAACACAGCGGAAATAACTATAGCTATATAATCCTGAAGCCTTCTGCTCCAAGCTCTCTAAGTATATCTGAAAAATCCTGACTACTTGACTGCCCGTACAAAATTGGACACCCAAGAGTTTAGGGAAAATAAAACAAAACAAACTCTGGGCCAGTCATAGACTGGTGTGAGTAAAATAGTTTAAAACAGTTTGAGCAATTAAACGATATCTTATAAGACCACGCCGTATAACGGAACTGGTATTTCCATTATGAGAATCCATATCAGTTTGATTTAACTTACAAATCATTTTGAAAGAAACGATAATCTTTTATATCAAAACTCTTTTGATTATATTATTGTCTATCAATCACAACTAATATAATCATCTAGCAGAAACGCTTTCATCTCACGTTCTACGTATATAGTATACAATCAAAACCGCGAGCACTATTGGATAATGGATTACCAACTATGACAAGGTATGGAACCACCTTCCGATAGTGTACCTCTAGAGAGGAATACACTGGGTTCAACAAGAACATCTTACAACCCGACCACACATGACTGACCACACATTTTGCTTGAGTGTATCGAGTGTATATCACCAACAGTTGGGATCAGCAACCGTTTCCCGAATGGGACAACATCAAATAGATTAAAGAATGAAATGAATATTTCTAGATAGGTGATAATACACCCTAATTGGCAGCCAACCACTTAGCCATGCTGCCTGCCCGATTTTTTTCATATCCCGGTTGTGAGGCTAGAGGCCACGCTTATCTCTGACAGATCACACATTTATTAACTTTGAATGTCACATCATCATACCCGCCAAATCACAAATTGATTTCCCCTAAAATACCATGAGTATACAGCTAAGAGAAACGAATTCCTCCACCACCAACGTAAATACGTTTGAAGAGATCTACTTACGCGATCTATTAAATATACTCCGTCAGATATTCTTCCATACATGTCGTCCTGGGACTGGACAAACCGAAGGCACTATTCTGTAAACAGGACAGCCCTTGCATAACTCCGTCTTCGATTATCATCATCATATTTGATCGCAACGCTAATGCCATACGTAGTGGTTTTTCAGATAACATATCTGATCCCGGTCTCTCCGTATTGACAATGGAAAAATGGTCAAAAACTTCGATAGTCGGTGAGTTAACTATCAAAGAAAAACATGTGTGCAAACAACGATATTATTTCCATATGGAAATTATAACGATCAATCATCATTTAACATTTATCTCTTTAATTCATTAATTTATTCATTTTTCATTTCATGTTTCCATATATTCAACATTTATTATTTTCTATATTTAGAAAATATAAGTTTTTAACATTGGAAAAAATTTCCATTTCTTATTTTCTATATTAGAAAACATTTCTAATCCTTATTGGAAAACATTTCCGAAACTCCTACATTTGGATATAAACAGATATTTAAAAAAACATCGCTATGCCAACTCAAAACATTACACTTATTAACTAAATTCACTTAACCAACCTTCGCTATCGAACCTTAACCATTCCTTAGTTAAAAAACGAAGTCAAACAAGTTGGGGTATAACTACCTCTCAGACCTTAACTGAACAACAGTTCTAACTTCGAAATAGACAAAGTTCTTCTAAATCTTTAAAAAACTTCCTTATGTAACTCTGGGATTCAATTTACGAATCCACTTCTATATTCACTTCACCATAATGGCCATTTGGCAACTCTTATTTTTTTCAACTGCCAACACTTATATGTGTTATAGACCAGCGACACTAATATGTGTTGCCATAGCAAATATGTGTCACTAAAAATGTGCTAACACTTGTATGTGTTGTTAGGTCTAGTCAACTTTTCTTTTCTAAGGGCAAAATGGTAAACTATCACAAATAACCCTAATCTTACCTCAACACTTAATCCTCAACACATATTGCTTTCACGGCCGCTTCATACGTAAATAAAAAATGGGAAATTCATACGGCCGCTTCATACGTAGCTAATCCTCTCTCCACTACTTCGATCCTCTCAATTTCGCTCTCCATCACTTCGATTTGGGGCTTCTACGATTTGGGTTTGGGGGCTTCTACGAATTGGGGATTCTACGAATTGGGGCTTCAGGTATTTGGTTATGTATATATGTGAAAATTCAATTGGGGCTTCTACGATTTGGGTTTCTACGATTTGGATATTATTCATTGTTTATGATATGTGATTAGCGAACAAGCACAGCATGGTTTAAACATTGCGCTAGTGTATTCTTGGATCGTGAGTTGATAATTTGAATATTGTTTATTGGTGCTTTGAGCCAGTGTTGCTATCTTACTCGATTTATGGTCAGACCTTAGTTTTGATCATTCAAAGATATCCACAGGGAAAAGAAGAAAAAGGAAATAAAAAAAATATTATATTAAATAAAATAAATTTTTGATGAACATATACCCCCTTGATTTACTGTAACTTTTTGAGAATTCCTGATAAGAAATATATAATTTAACTACTCTGTTCTTTATAGAGTTGGGATTTTTTTTTCTGTTGGCATGCACAATATGCCTGTCTGTTCTTGCTTACACTTGCCCCTCGATATTATTGACTTTTATTGCTGTGATTTTTTTTTCTGGGTGCTAAAACCATGCTTCACGCTTGAAATGGGATACACTGACATGATACACCTTTAATGTATATGTTGTCTGCTACTTACATGTAGGGTTTGATACACATGTATGGTGTATTCTTGGAAACTGAATATACACAAACCGAATTTAAAGAGGAATCGACTTATAGACTATGTATCATTCTTCATACATGAAAATAATATAAGCACATATTTAGAAATTCCAAATGAATGCTGCAGGCTTCCTTTGACTGTATAGTTTAATAGTGTATGGCATCTACATGAAAACTTAAGGACAGTGAGTAATTTTCCGTGAACAACCCCCTTACTTCTCGCTTAGCATATCGAATGATGGTTCAGGCTATAAAATAAATCTATATACATCCATGTATACTGCATACATTTGTAAGAACTTACGCTCCACTTGATGTTTATATCATGGTTTAAAATTTCGGCCGGAACCGCAAGATTCCGACCATCTCGGTTCGGTTCCGGCCACCAGCGAGACGAGATTAGGGTAAAATCTCGTCTCGCTGGCCAACGATTAAAAAAAGGGAAGAAAATGAATAAGCGGCAAAGAAGAAAGCAATCAGCGAAGAAGAACGAAACAAATTCAGTGAAGAAGAAGAGTGGAAAAAAACCGTAAGTTGGTAACCTCAGATTTGAGATTCGATCTTCGTCTATTTCAATCAGCTGCTTGTGTCGCCGATTTCAAAGTATGCGATTGAGATCTCGAGATGCAAATCCATTCCATTTTTTTGCCCATCGGTAAATTAATCTTACTGCCTTACGGAACTTTCCACTGTGCCCTAGTTCTATTCAGAACGGTGCGTGTTTAACTGCGTATGGAGAGAATAACATTGTAAACCTAGGGCTTAAAGGGTCTAATTAAATATATCTTGGGCTGGGCCTTAAACGAAACTAATAGCACTTTAATTAAATAAAAACAAAATGTAATGAGACAAACTAAACTAGGCTAGTTTACTTAATTTAATACGCCACAATTCTAAATCTGGATCAATTTTGCTTAACTTGGTAGAATACTATTGGATTATACTATTTTATATTTTAGTTCGATGGGCCGTAGTTATATTTTCGCCAACAAAACATTGAAAATAAATCCTGGACTAAGTACATATGTAAATCCCTTGTTATACCGGCATGAAATCCTTTTGGTTATGCTTGTGTGTTCTGAGACCATGTTGTGCTTGTTCGCTGATTTTTGCAACTCTGTTTTCTCAAGGTTATAAATTCTTTTAAGTCATATTCTAATTTGTCATTGTTGTCCATGATGCCATATATGTTGCTAGACCACTTAAGGTTCATGTGTATATATTATCCTTTATAGGTAGATTTGTGAATCTAAAGCTTCACGTTGAAAGGCCTTAAACTGAACCTGAAAAATGGGATTTTCTTTTTCTTTTTCAGTTAATCTATGATTAGTTGATGTATAAAGATGATATAGATACATTTACATTATTAATACCTTGTGTTTTAGACAGCTTGAAACTGTCATTTGTACATGCGTCTTTTGCAACTTTTACGCCCTATGAACATGATGGGACTTGCTCCGTGTATCTATACCGGTTCCTTTTAAGGTTGTTGTAGTACATTTCGCTTCTTATATGTATTCTGCCATCATTCGCTTATTTTATTATTTACAATTTATCATTTGCTTATTTTCTCATGCAAGTCCAGATTATCTAATGTACCATATATTGTTCCTGCAGTTCTCATTCGCTTATTTTCTTCTGCACCTCGTCATATTGTGTTGGCTTCCTTCATTGGATTTCAGTTTCAGGTGCGTATGTGTATTGAATATTTCAGTTTTAGATGCGTATATATTAGTTATTAGGCTTGTGGTTATTATATATATATTGGTGGTTGGATATTTCCCGCAGTACCATTAGCGGATGCCCGCAGTGTCATTAGCGGATGACCCTATGCGCCCCACAATATGATAGTGGATGACCTTCTATACCGCGATATCCTGCCTTGAAGCAGGATGGGTATTATAATGTTGGCTAACATATGTGGATGCAGGAAACAGGTTGGAGGGATCCAACTGGATTCCTCAAAATTTATTATTTGTTTGATTTCATATTTTAGTTTATTCTATTTCCTTTGTAATTTCACATATTAAATGTAATCTAAATTGTGTTGGTAGCGGCCGTTATCTTTGTTCAATAAATCATGTAGGTTCTAGGAGAATTTTTAATCATTAGATCATCACATTTTTTAATAATCTTTTGTAATTTAAAATGCATTTATACAAGAGATTTTTCTTTCTGAAAATGCTTTAAAATTAAATAATGTCAAACAATCCTGAAAATACTAGAAAACATGCTTAGTTATAAAATTATAAATCTCTTAAGGAATAATTTTGTAAATTTAGTATTTTATTTTATTATTTGTACTGCTGATAAATAGCATTGTGGTACATTCAAATTTTACTCTACAAAATTTTTATATGTATTATTTGTTACTTTGATAATTCTTTCATACTACAAAGAAAATACAATAGGAACTTGCTATATGTTCTTAACAAATTTTATTCACATTTATACTTTTGGTCAAAAAATTATAAAGTAAATGAAGCATTATAAACAAGTAGATGTTATTATCTTACACAAAATAGATGTTCTTCTACAAGTAAACAAAATATCCTCAAAACTGAGCATTGCCCATATTTATACTTTTGCTCGAAACTGAGCATTGCCCAGTCGAGCAATGTTTACTCAGTTTTGCAGATTAGGTTTTGAAGAAATCCAGTATTTTTTTTAACAAATGCAGATTTGTTTTAAAATGCAGTTTTTTTGTGAAATTTTGAACAAATTCAGTTTTTTTTTGTAACAAATGCAGATTTTTGTTTTGAACAATTTTTTTTTAAGTTTTAACTTTTAACAAATGCAGTTTTTTTTTAAAAAAAAAAAAAACCAGTGCAGTTTTTCTTTAAAAAAAATCAGTGCAAATTTTTTTTTAAAAACAAGTGTAGTGCAGTTTTTTTAATTAAACATATGCTGTTAATTTTTTAAACAAATGCAGAATTTTTTTTCAAAGCTGTAATATCATAGTGTCCGGCCATTGAGTAATGCACTATAAAATATTAGGTATGATTCTTAAGAATTTCTAACACTAAGACGAAAATAAATAAAAAGTAAATAATCCTTTTTTTTAATTGTTAAGGTAACAATCTTACAGAACTTAGATGATGTACTAATTATTTTTTTGAATGTTTTTGATTGATAGTCATGACCGAACAAACATCAAGAAGGTGGATTATAAATACACATAGAAATGAGGATGAAAGTTACGAGGACAATGGTTTGGAAGGAGGGACATAAAAATAAGAAAACTGGACAAGTTATTCCATCAGCAACAAAAACCTATGTAAGTTTACACCAATCCAACTTTTTATCAAGGTGAAAACTTTTTTATTGGGTACTTATTATGATCGAGATGTTTAAAAGAGAAAACAATTTTTTGTGCTTTGTGTAATTCTCTCATTTTAGAAAAAAAATATGATGGCATGTTGACGAGTACTCGAAACTGGGCAATGTTCAGTTCAGTTTCGAGAACTCGAAACTGAAACTGCACAGTGTTCAGTTTCAGTTTCGAGTTCTCGAAACTGCGAAACTGAAACTGAGCAATGCTCAGTTTCGAGTTCCGAGTACTCGAAACTGGGCAATGCTCAGTTTCGAGTTCCGAGTACTCGAAACTGGGCAATGTTCAGTTCAGTTTCGAGAACTCGAAACTGAGCAATTACGAAACTGAGCAATGTTCAACAGTTTGTTAACTACTGTTACATGCATTAGCAACAAAGCAGCTAGGGTCGACATCTTTCACAACATTGGACCATCACATATATATATAGTTGGTCGAAAGCCAAGTGTAACTGATGAAGATTTGGACATGACATATACTAGTGCACTTAACTATTTCTATTCTTATATAGTGTATGACTGTATGTGTGTATAAGTATATAAATGTTGTCCTATGATCCTTTTTCTTGCAATTTAACCCTGAAGTCAAACGATTATCAAGTTTTTCAAAACCTATGATTTACGTTCTCTAAATCGACTCAGTTTAGGTGATTTGCAAAGAAAGGTTCGCGGTTTCTTATTGTTTGCTTCCCTGAATTACTCCATACTTGCACAGTAGTGACCTATGCTTTTGGAACTTAGCTGTTAATGTTTGTTCGGTACCATTTGTCAGCTATCCCATTTATGTATTGAAGTTCTCATGTCGGTGTTGACATCATCGGCTGTCCCTATGCATGCATAAGTTGCTTGTTGCTGGCTCATTTAACTTGGCACTTGCACCTCTCTTCTATATGTCCAAAGTTCTCTTTTCACTTACATTTGAAATGTAGTATCGAGAGCCACGGAATTTAAACTATAAACAAATGAAAAAAAATACATGAACAGATCAATGATTGTAATTCAAACAAGTTAAAACCTTAGTGTCTTTTATATTTTTGTTTAACTTCTAATGCATAAGTTGTCTTATTGTCATGTTTTATGTTTTATCAAGCACAACGAGGAAAGGTTAGATCGGTTTAAGTTATTGTTAGTTTTCTTACCTGTCATGTTTTATGCTCAGTTTCAGTTTCAGTTTCAAGTTCTCGAAACTGCGAAACTGAAACTGAGCAATGCTCGGTTTCGAGTTCCAAGTACTCGAAACTGTAGCTGTTAATGTTTGTTTGGTACCATTTGTTAGCTGTCCCATTTATGTATTGAAGTTCTCATGTCGGTGTTGACATCATCGGTTGTCCCTATGCATGCATACTCGAAATTGGGCAATGTTTAGTTTAGTTTCGAGAACTCGAAACTGATCAATTTCAGTTTCGAGAACTCGAAACTGAAACTGAGCAATGTTCAGTTTCAGTTTCGAGTTCTCGAAACTGCGAAACTGAAACTGAGCAATGCTCAGTTTCGAGTTTCGAGTACTCGAAGCTGGGCAATGCTCAGTTTCAGTTTCGAGAACTCGAAACTGGGAAACCCTCAGGGATCAACAACGTTTAGCTAGTTTATTAGATTGATTTTAGTTGAATTTTCTAGTTTAGTCATCGTCTATGCAAGAGCTCTTTCATCAAACACTGGGATTCATCCTTGGTAATTGTATCACTAGGATTTTCAATAGAGTTTAACATTTAACAATTGCTTGGGTATTTTGGTTAACTTGTTGCTGCTATATGTATAACATTTAACATTTAACAATTGCTTGGGTATTTTGGTTAACTTGTTGCTGCTATATGTATAACATTTAAGAATTGCTTGGGTATTTTGGTTAACTTGTTTTATTGCTCTATTGCTTGGGTAATGAATGGTATCACTGGATTGCACTTTAGCTTCAGACATGCACAAACATATTGTGTTACCATTTATAATTGTTTTACTATCGAGACTGAGCAATGCCACTAGAAACTGAAACTGAAACTGTCCAGTTTCAGTTTCTAGCTCGAAACTAAAACTGAGCATTGCCCAGTTTCGAGTATTCGGAACTCGAAACTGAGCATTGCTCAGCTTCAGTTTCGTAACTATGGTACCATATAAGTTTCGTAACATCATTTTTAGATGTTTATTTTCAGATATTGGCATTGACATTAATTACCTAGAGCACTTCACTGGATTGCACTTTAGCTTCAGACATGCACAAACATATTGTGTTACCATTTATAATTGTTTTACTATCGAGACTGAGCAATGCCACTAGAAACTGAAACTGAAACTGTTCAGTTTCAGTTTCGATAACTGAAACTAAAACTGTTCACTTTCAGTTTCGAGCTCGAAACTGAAACTGTTCAGTTTCAGTTTCTAGCTCGAAACTGAAACTGAGCATTGCCCAGTTTCGAGTACTCGGAACTCAAAACTGAGCATTGCTCAGCTTCAGTTTCGTAACTATGGTACCATATAAGTTTCGTAACATCATTTTTAGATGTTTATTTTCAGAAATTGGCATTGACATTAATTACCTAGAGCACTTCACTGGATTGCACTTTAGCTTCAGACATGCACAAACATATTGTGTTACCATTTATAATTGTTTTACTATCGAGACTGAGCAATGCCACAAGAAACTAAAACTGAAACTGTTCAGTTTCAGTTTCGAGAACTGAAACTAAAACTGTTCACTTTTAGTTTCGAGCTCGAAACTGAAACTGTTCAGTTTCAGTTTCTAGCTCGAAACTGAAACTGAGCATTGCCCAGTTTCGAGTACTCGGAACTCGAAACTGAGCATTTCTCAGCTTTAGTTTCGTAACTATGGTACCATATAAGTTTCGTAACATCATTTTTAGATGTTTGTTTTCAGAAACTGGCATTGACATTAATTACCTAGAGCACTTCACTGGATTGCACTTTAGCTTCAGACATGCACAAACATATTGTGTTACCATTTATAATTGTTTTACTATCGAGACTGGGAAATGCCACTAGAAACTGAAACTGTTCAGTTTCAGTTTCGAGAACTGAAACTAAAACTGTTCAGTTTCAGTTTCGAGCTCAAAACTGAAACTGTTCAGGTTCAGTTTCGAGCTCGAAACTGAAACTGAGCATTGCCCAGTTTCAAGTACTCGGAACTCGAAACTGAGCATTGCTCAGCTTCAGTTTCGTAACTATGGTACCATATAAGTTTCGTAACATGATTTTTAGATGTTTATTTTCAGAAATTGGCATTGTCATTTTCAGAAACTTGACTTGCAATTTGTTATTTCTTTAAAACAGAGTGCGTTTATATTTTGTAGGCACTTGTGGAGGAGGAGGAAAAAAACAGGAGTTGGAATGTAATAGCAACGAGCATGCAAACATGTTTGATTTTGACAATGATCCTATCGCCAAAGTTTTTGGTTCTGATAAAAGGAAAAATTATTGTCGTGCAATTAGCTCCTCTTCTTCCGTAAAGCACGTAAAGATAATGCAAGCATCAAAAGCAATTGCCGACAAGAATAAAAAGGATGATTTTCGTCAATGGTCTATGGAATTACAAAATCAAGTTGCAAGTCAAGTGGCGAGTCAAGTGTCAATCCAAATCAACGATGCTCTTAAATCATTTGCTTCATCCTTTCTTACTATGGTATCGGGATTGCAACATAACGTTAATGGCGGTGTTATGACGCCTATGACAGAAACCGCTTCTAATTTGGATAAATCTACACCGAACGTTGGAATTGCTAATTCGGTTATTCCGACAAATGATGTTGGATCATCAACAAAAGGAAAACAATTTGTAATGCTATTATCACAAGATATGAAGAATGTAGCAAAAGCTTATATTGGTACGCAAGCCATGTGTCATTTTAGAGAGATAGTGCCAGATGTTGAGAAAGTTGTTTGGATAACAGAAGTTTTAGATCCGGAAGCACCAATTTACGATGGTCCTCAAAACGGACACTACAAGCTTTGTGAATTTTCAGATGGAGGCTTTGTGATATGGTCCCTGTTTCGCCTTCATAATATCTAAAATTCTATGTATCTTTAGTAAAACTTTGTATTGTTTTTTGTAATTTGAACTTGATATTATGGTATTTTGAAATTGAAAGCATTATGCAAAAGTTTCATTATTGGAATTTGGAATATAGAAGTGTACTAAATACTTTTATTTGAATTGGTATGTTGAGTTATATATGTGATTGAAAATCATAAAAACATGTTATATAAGTGTTAGCAATTTATGTATGCCAACATTTATAAGAGTTAGTAGGATTATGATACTGACATTTATAAGTGTTACCATATCTTATGGTTCCAACATTTATAAGTGTAAGCAATGAATATGTTTGTAACTCTTATAAGTGTTACCATCTCTTATAGTTCCAACATTTATAAGTGTTAGCAATGAATATGTCTGTAACTCTTATAAGTGTTACCATATAATATAGTTCCAACATTTATAAGTGTTAGCAATAAATATGTTTGTAACACTGGTAAGTGTTAGCAGTTACTATGTTTGTAACACTTATAAGTGTTAGCAGTTGGTCTTCTTGTAACACTTATAAGTGTTAGCAGTTAATCTGCTTGTAACACTTATAAGTGTTAGCAGTTACTCTGCTTGCAACACTTATAAGTGTTACATGAAATTCCTCATAGGCTGTTAGTGACACATAAAAGTGTTACGGAAATTATTTGTAATACCTATACTTGTTGGGAATCCACTATTTTGGTGTAGTGATTGAAAACAATGATTATGACTATAGCGTAATAATCCCTACTTCTGAAATATCTAGCTTCAACATATAACTTTTATTCCTTAATTTAACTAAATAACTAAATAGACAATTTATAACTAAATAAATAAATCTTGATTAAAAGCAGAAAGTGAGTAGTACTTTCCTGAATTTGATATAATTGAATTTCAACGTATAACTCTCATTCGAAAAATCTCTATTCGATAACTCCTTTCGAATAAACTACATTCGATTAACTCCTTTCGAATAAACTATATTCGATTAACTCCTCTCAAATAAACTATATTCGATTAACTCCTTTTAACTCTATTTAAATAACTAACATTTGATTAACTTAATTCGATTAACTCTAATCGATTTACTCTATTCAAATAACTCTTATTTGAATAACTAATTTATTCTAATCCTATTTCCTATCTTATTCAAATTCCCATTTGAATTTCTCTTTAAAATCCCAATTTTCTTTATAAATGTTTTAATTTAGAAAATAACTATTTTAATCCGTTTTTCGCATCGAATGTGAATAATATTTCTTTGATACATCAATTTAGTTTGATTTCGTATTTGAAAATAATATCCCATTTCCAAATTCTATTTATACTTCTATTTATATAATTATTCATACGAAATCTCCTTTTTATTTCTAACACTTAAATCTCATTAAAAATTCCCTTTTATAACTCTATTTATTTTATAAATAAATATTTCCTTTTATAATTCTATTTATTTTTTAACTATCTCCTTTTCTATTCTATTTGTTTCACAAATATTTCCTTTCCTATTTGTTTCACAAATATTTTCCTTTTATATTTGTTTCACAAATATTTTCCTTTTATATTTGTTTCACAAACATTTTCCTTTTTTAATTATCCTTTGATTTTATAATTATTTTCTTTTATAAAATCCTTTTCCTTTTATATAAAATCCATTGATTTTATATAAATAATTTATTTTCAAAATACACTTTGAAAATCCCTTTTTATACATTCCAGTATTTCTTACGGTATTCAAAATACCAAATAACAATGATCGATATCATTCAAACACACATAATCAACAACAGATTATATATCAAATCATATTTTACAATATCTGAAAAGAATAATATTATAAATATTGAGGAATCCAGTTGGATCCCTCCAACCTGTTTCCCTGCATCACAGATGTTAAATCATATAATTAACATCAACTTCATTTCAATATGAAATATTCTGATAAACAGAATCAATATTTGATTAACGGTATATTCATATATATACATCGTTATCTATAATTTCAACCAGTCACTTAGCAGATCAACCTAACAGTAAACACACAGAGTCAATCATCATCTATTATTTCTAATAATACGTTATAAAAACATAACTGATAGAGTTGGTGAGTTTTACTCACTTTGGACGATCATCGTAAAATAACGATAATTGTCGGTGTATTCTGACAGACAATTTAATTTGCTATAAATTGTAACGAGCTCCAATTCAATCCCAGTCAGTTCCATTGTGAAGCGCTCGTCCATACGATCCCAACGGATCTTGTTTCATTGAATATTGATTACGTATGACAAAGATATTAAATTTACCAGTTTAAATAAATATTTGTATTATTTAATTTCATTTCTAAAATCAATTGGGCTCACCCTCTTCATTTCAGCCCATACCCGCACACGCTTATTACCATCTTCTCCAAAAAGACTCAACGCGACCTGCTCCTCTTCAAACACCAACTCACGAAACATCCACTCCATACTCATCCAACACTTCTCTAATTTTCTAATGAGTTTCACCATTACATTCCCCAATGCAAAAGCTTCAGCCTCATCCCAAATTTGCCAAGCTCGGTCCACTTTCTTCCTGAACACAACGGTCCAATGCATGTATACTTCAGCCATTGCTGAACCTCTTCACATCACAAACCACCCTATTTCTTTATAATACTCCATCGTTTTTAAAACCAAGACCTTCGTTCAAATCTCCTTCCTGAGCTCAGTAACTCCAACATCTCTAAGCACAACTCGATTCATCACCCTTGATCGCGGTTTCAGATGAACCATACGCAACCCAAAGGAAGTTGCGTCACTTTTGTTTCTTAAATCACACCAAAATCTTCTAACTAATGTTAATCATTCCCCACTTCAACAATCCAACCTCATTTTAAACTAATACATCATCAATCAACCGACAAGAAGAACTCTAGTTCTCGCTGAAAAATGTGGAGCTCGGAAAATGTGAATCGCACCCATAAATGAGAGCACCGATTTGAAGCTCTTTACCCAATGATTCCATCTATATAACTTTTGGAATTTATAGGAATTTATTTCATTTTCTCTGATTTTCCTTTTGATCGATGTTTTACTGAAACAAGAAGAACGACGGCGGAAATCAGTTGACCAGGGAAATGAATTGAATTATGTTTTAGTGTGATAGTGGTGTACTTATAGGGATAGTTTATATTTTTTTATTCGATTTTTATATTCCATTTTAATCAATCTCTATTTGTATCGTTGAATAAAAATTCCTATAATCATATACAATATCCAAAAACCAAGAAAATGGACATACAAATAGAGTTCGACATTACAGACCCAACAAAACTGGTTTCGTCGAATTTCGAGTTCGTTTGCTCACACAGGGTATTTTTAAAGTCTAATTATCATTTGTTTTTCACATTTAAAATCCCATACGACCACATACTGACTTCAAAAATCACGAAACTTGATATATAACAATAATTTAACATTCCTGATCCAACAAAATTAGTTTCATCGAAAACCGAGGTCATTTGCAAAACTGACTATTTTTAAAGTTATAAATAAATCCATTTAAACAATAATATATTTAAAAATAATTAAATAAAATAAAAATAATTTAATATTACCGTATATATTCACAATAGAATATCATACCGCTCCAATTGGATTTATAACTCGATATTCAAATCCCGACTGAATCGATATTCAATTTATATATAAATAAATCATTATAAATTATAAAGGAATTCTATAGCGACTTTTTAGAAAATTTGATTTGGACATAAATCAAAATCTACAAGACGAAATCCTGATTTTTCTCTTCCATTAGAAAAGTATACTTCACCAGCTCTGAACGTTTCTTGTTTCACAGAAATCCGATTTAAAACGGATTCTGTATATTCAATTGAAGTTCGAATCGCCCAATTACGAGCTGCAGCTCTATTTCGAGCTCGATTATATTTAAATTATAATTATACGTTAAAACTTCGTTTAAATAATATATTCGTTAATATAATTCAACTCTAAACTGAATTATATATTATAATTAATCCAATTCACACAATATTGTGAATTCTGTTATTTCCGACTATTTCGAAATTAAATATATTATTCTATTATTTATATAAATCAAATAATCCATATAATTTAATTAATTAATTATTTAAATAATTAATTAAATTAATTATTATATCGCTAAAATATGGGACATTACATGCAATAACTCGGGCGATATATTCGAAAGGAGATTTAGAGTAATATTTGTTGTTTCATTTCGGAAGGAGCCCAAAATGAGATCTTGGAGGAGATCTCAGGCGATATTTATGAGATTTGAAATAGTGATACCTTGCACTCGTCGGTCGTGTGCTCGTTTGTTTTATGGAACTCGCAATATTTACCACCGGCATGAGGTTCTAGGCAGTTTTTGGCTTTGAATGAGACAAGGAAGTTATTGGCCCTTTCTTTTGCAACAACATGTACATACGAGATGGGCTTGTTCAAGGCAACCGAGTTGGTGTTAGAGTTTTCCCACCTCGACCTCTTCTGATTTCCTTCTGGGAGATTTCGTCTGAAGTTGGCCTTCCTCCTTCCCCTCGAGGCTCGAACTTCCTCTTCGTGAAGTACAGTTCGTCCATGCAGATAAACTTGTCGGCTTGGAAATGGAAATCTTGTAAGTCTTTGCAGCCGTGGATATATAACTCCTTCCAGAAGGGGGTGTTCTCAATCAATTGTGAGTTTACAACGATCATTCATATCCTTGGCCTTTAGGTCCTCGAAGTTGAACCTTTTCAGATAGTCCCCGAGAGACTCCCCTTGCCTCTGTATGATGTTGGCGATGACTGTATAGTCTATAGTTGGATCTTTGTAGATGCCTAACTGCACAGAGAATTCGTAGGAGAATTGTTTCCACAAGTAAGTAGTGTTTTCCCTGTGCTGGCGATACCACTTCACCGCTGCCCTTGGAAGGTCACCGGGAAGAGGTGGCACCTGACAACTCCGGAAGCGTTGTAAAGATCCATTTGGCTGTCAAAAGCCATTAGATGATCGTTGGTGTCAGTCGTACCAAGATATTTTATGGTTGGAACTTTGACTCTTGACGGTATTATGGTGTTCATAATCTCATCGATGAACGGTGCTTCTCTTTTGTTGTAATTAACCATGTCATCCTGGGTTCTCTTCCGCTTGCTTCCCAAAAAGTCATCGACGTTCTTCTGAGTGAGATCTCTGATGTAAGCTTCCGTGTTGTCATAGTTTTCTCTTTTGGTATCGTAGCCTTTGGAGGTGGAGCTCCCAGACTGTTCCTACTCACACTTATTCCCTTGATGTTCTACTCCCATCGAATGAGACTTCTTTTTCTTGGAAGAAGTTGCCTTAGGCTTCTCTTTTGCTTTTGACTATTGAACGAGAGCCTTCCTTTTGGAGATTCATTTGTCCCTCTCTGACTAGATTTATTGAGCCTTGAGGACTTTTGTGTCTGGATAGCATTGAATTGAGCCTGCATTTCTCGCGACATTATCTTCCATGGTGTTTGAGTCTGGTGGTTGTTGTGGGTTGGGCGCGACTTCTTTCTCGTTATTATTTGCGTTAAGTGCTGGGGCCTCATCTCCTTCAAGGGTGGCGTTGGGATCCATCACTTTGTTTCGTTCCTCCAATCTGTTCGACTTTATCATTCCTAAAATGGAACAATAAATTCACCAAATTAATTTAAATAAATCAACCACAAGGTTGGAGGTTCAGGCCCTCCTTCTAGCGCTAAAACGTTAACGATATTTTTCTTCAACACCCGAATTACAGTATGTAAGGCGTGTGTTCATAGGATTTGTCATCGTCATGACTCAGAGTCATCGGGATGTAATCCTAGGCTGTGTTTCTAAACTAAATCGCCTTCCTTAGGGCATCAGAATTTTTAAACCTAGTGGCCGTTTATCTTGCTCCTGAAGGGTGAACATCGCACATATTGCACGATGGTATTTCGACTTGACTTTGGGAAAGTTATTTAACTTGATATCATTAGGCTCCATGGAGTTGATGATTTTCCAAGCCATGACGATGACATTATGTACTACAATAAGAAGAAAACAGGCTAACGTTTCCCTCGAGTTCAAAGATGAAGGCATCGCAATATTCTTTAACTCCGATGATCCTTCCATGTCAGATCCACTCAAGAGAGGGGCCTGAATCACGATAGAGATCGAGTTAAGAATTCGTAGACGATCTCCTTACATCAATATAAGGGAAGCGTTAGGCTAATCATGAGAATATAGACCAATCATGGCGGACCCTTAGGGCGAGGAGAAGGAGACTTTGTGTTTCCACAAAACCCTTTTCCTCCGCTGCCGGGGCGCCTTAGTTGATCTCCTCATTAGAAAGGTTAGTATTAACTCCCTGTTTTTTCATTATGGCACAAAAAGATTATCAAATCGCAATATGTATGAGACTCGGAATTCTCTATTCATGATTTGTAGATATATTACAAGAATTGATGATTTGATCCTCTTGAGAAGAAAAGAACTTAATTGAGAAATAAAAAGAGAGTCCCCCGTGATGAAGTTCATAGGGTCCTATTGATAGAAAATCGGGGGTCCGTCTATCAGTGGGTTGGGCCTAAATGGATTCCTGTCAGCCGCTTTTTCCCTTAGTCTCGGGTATCTGGCTATCGGCTATTCTCGTGGTGCCGGTTATGATCTTCGAAGTGAGGGTCCCATGTGAATTGGGCCTCCCCAAGGTGGAAATGAGTTTGCTGCCGGGACGGACTGCAGAGGCATTATGGACTTCCTAGTGGATGCCTCTAAGTTTCGGTCCTCTGGTGCAAGTTTCGGAATGTAGGCTTTCGGCCTTACCGTTGGTACTCAGAGGGGCCCGCCCTCACAATGTATGTGTATATCTGCAGATTTAGAACCATTGATGGTTCAGGTACTAGGTGGATCAGTACGAGTAGCTTGTATTCTTGCTTGAGTCTTGGTTTATCCTTCTGGTTTGGTTTCCCGGAAGGTAGCTTCCGGTTATATCTACGTTACTTACGAATGTAACCCCTTCGTCATTTATGGAGCTGTTTTTCAGGAGTCTATCATGAACCATCTTTATGCACTGACCTTATACTCTTATTCCTCTGATATGTTAGCGTTAAGTAGGTTAATTCCTATCGGGTAGACAATGTCGGATAAATCTTTGCTGGTGTCCTTTAGGCTTCGGGCCCGTTCCTTTCAGAAGGGGTGTCGTTCCGTGTTGCTCTCAGATCCTTCTTCCTTTCCTTATATTCATTCAACATCCCATCACCGTCATCCTGTGCTAAGATAATTTTGGTTGTAACACAAGTTGTTATAACTGTCCAGATGTGTAGATGTACTCTGATAATTGTAAGTTTTATTTCAAGTTCTCAATAGAGCTTTATTTCTATATTATATTTTATTCCGCTGCGATGTGAGACTCTGTGTTATGTTAGTTGTTCTTCTTCTACTCTAATATTTCTTTCTTTCTTTTCTCACCCTCTAACTTTTCTATTAACTATTTGGTGTTTTCGGCACTTGAGTTTTGGCAAGTAATATGGGTTTATGTATTATTGTCGGAATTCAGGCGTCTAATTCCTACCGGGTCATTATAGTGGTATCGGAGCATAAGGTTTAGTAATAACCTATAACAACCGTGAATTTTGGAACCAATTTAAAATTTATTGTTAATTGATTTTAATGGATTTTAAATATATAAATGATTTATTTTGATAGTAAACAACTTAAAATTTATTTAAAACGAAGATTGAAATATTTAAAATTTAATTAAAACAAACTTGTAACGTCACAGTAGTTTAAAATTTTGGTTTTGAATTTTAAATGAATATACAAAATGCCAAATAAATCCAATTTCAGTAAAACAAGAGACGTTGGAATCTATTTAATTATATTTTTCTAACAAATGTGAAAATTTAAGATTTCATATTATAAATTGTAATTTATGTCCAAATTAAAATTTAAAATAGTCGCTATGGAACTAATTTTGTTGGATTCGGAACGTCAAATTATTGTTAGGTTCAAAATTTCAAGTCAAATGGAATTAATATGTAAGCATGGTAAATTTAAACGCTTGTTCAATTTTAGTTGTAAATTTAATAAGCTAGTTAAAAGAGCATTTTTCAAACGGTCTCCAAATTCGACGAAATTAATCTTGTTAGAACCATAATTATAAAACATTGGGAGATTTCAAATTTCGTAATTTTTAGAGTCAGTATGTGATCGTGGAAAATTATAACATACGTTGAAATTTAATTTTGAACGTTATATTGATGAAAGATGTTCCACTAGTAATATTCTTGTTATATCTTTGACTCATATTCCCCAAAAAGTGGATCCCGCTCTAATAGCTCCGAATAAATTAAATACATGCATTAAGATAGGAAGGCTTTTTATTCCATAACAACGTAAGCACTTTTTCATTTATAATTTAATTTTGATAAATACTGATCAAAACAGTCGAATTGGCTCATGAAACATATCCCATTGTGTCCGGAATTAGGTTATTTGGCTGAGGGTGACAGTCGTTGGGATTTGTTTGGAGTTCGGAGCATTAAATTCAACGTTAAGTAATAAATAGAATTAAATAACATGGTATATATACAATTCAAACTGGTCAAACACTAAAACTCATTCACCCGAGGTCAACGCCTTCTCCAACCCCCATATACATAAACAATGGTCGAAGTCCAACTAAGATAATCACTTAATCTCTTCAAATTGGTTGCATAAAGTTCAAAACTTCCAACTATAACTATGGAGAGCTCATTGAGATTGACAACTTGAACGGCGATGATTGTTTTTTTAGCAGCATAGTGGCCGGTAGGATGCCAAGAACGCTGACGGGTTCGTGTTCAGGTATCGATGAATAGTGGCGTCGAGTGGCGAGTGGTACAGGATGGAGGAAGGTGGCGTTAGGTCGCATCTTGCAGCGTGTCCTGATCATCGTCCAGGGGTAGGGTTTGGGCTCGACGATTGAGAATGGAAAGGCGAAGAGGGTTTTGAGTAGTAACCTGGAGATGAACGAAGTAGCAGGAGGGCTAATTAAGGGGTTAAGAAGTAATTAAGTAAATTATTTAATAATTAATTCAGTTAATAACTTGTTTAATTTTGAAATGTTTAAATGACTGTATCTTGCTCAAATCAAAACAGAATCGAGTGAAACCGAAAGCGTTGGAACCGTGACGATGAGGGCTACACAGTGAAACTGATATGAACATAATTGGATACATATGGAATTTTGATTTAATTAAACGTGCAGTTTAATTCAATTCAAGACAATCGTTTTATAACGATTTCTAAACTGATCAAAGTGAGAACTCTCTCACTCAAATATTTTGAATAATTACTTATTTTTATAACCGGAAACATATTAATTGCTGACGCGAATTTTTATCTATAACATGAGACATCCCATGAGTTCAACACATGAAGGATGGCGATGGGGTGGGTTTAGGGTCCAAACCCGCTTGACCTACCCCTGTTTTCACCCATTTAGACCCACCCCATGTCCATTTAGACACACCCCATGTTAGGGACTGTGGAATGGATCGTTAAGGAAAAGCAAATACTAGAGGGGGTGTGGGTGAATAATGTTTGTAAGAATTTAAACAAAATCTAAAACTGATGTGAACTATGGGATGAATCAAACACCACAAACAAAATCACAGACACAGATTCAAACACAAATAAAATAACTAGAAATAAAAATGCAGAAAAGGAAAGAACACCTGGGATTTTATACTGGTTTGGATCACTCGTACGTCCAGTCTCGCATAACGCTAGATTGTGCAGAGTTATATTACTCTTTCAATAGTTAATTACACCCTCCCTGATTTCACGGCTCACAAGGAGACACTGATTCGTACTTTCTTGATTTCACGGCTCACAAGAACACACCGACTCCTATTTCCTTGATTTCACGGCCCACAAGGACACACCGACTCCTCTTTGACTCACAACAAGGTTTATTCAACCCAACCAATTACAAAACAGCCCAATAATTCTCCAATAGCACTTGATTCAGAGAGTAGAGAGTGTAGTGAGAAGTTTTATCAAAACAGAATTGAATTCAGTAGAGTATAAGTGTAAAAACCATAAAAATGATTAAGAATAATGGTGGGATGAAAGAATATGAAGTTAGAAAGAAGATATGTTAAAAAATTCGGTTTTAACCTCTTTTTATAGAGTATGAAGGGTTACAGCGGTTCTGAAGCGTTTCAAAAAGTGAAAAGACACTTCCCTTCAAATTAGAAAAAATAGCTGTTATATGTCAACATACACTTTTTACTATGTCGACATAGTCATGTGTATTTTACATTTCCAAAACATTTTTCAAGTATTTTGATATAAAACTAATTATGGAAATTCTTGAGTGAAATTCTAGTGTTGTAAATTAATATTATATGATTGAAAATCATATGAAAATATACTTTTAAACTATATAAATATATTTATAAAATTATAAGGTTATAAATTAAATAAAGTATAAATATAAAATATATAAAAAAATCTAAGTTTGGAAAACAAAGAAGAATAAAAACAGAAACAAAATTGAAAAACAAAATAGAGAGGATTAAGAACAAAATTGAAAATCAGAATTTGAAAATTAGAATTAGAATTTTGAAGATTGAGTGCTATTTAGAGTCTTAAAAAATCTAGACTCTATAACTATATTGATGTTGAACTCTTGAAATCTTGATTACTCATGAGTCTTGAAATTTCTCTGATCTTTGAATCTCTATCATCTTTATAACTGTATAGTCTTCAGTAATATTTCCTGTATATAATTCCTGCATACACACACACACACACACACACACACACACATATATATATATATATATATATATATATATATATATATATATATATATATATATATATATATATATTCTATACAAAAAGTGTTAGCATATATTTTACATTCAATGATAATTTAAATAAGGTTGTTGTCATCAAAATTCCATTCTCCAACAATCTCCCCCTTTTTGATGATGAAAACCTTAGTTTATAAAATATCATACTTGTTTGATGCTGTTTGATGATGTTCCTTCTATACTCCCTATGTCTATAAGATTCTATAAACTATGCCTATATTTTATAATTTCTCCCGCTTTGGCATTATCAAAAAGAAATTCTAATGATACTCAGCATAAGTTGTAACCTAAGTAATATTTCTAAAAATACTCCCCCTTAATCTATTAACTATTACTAAGTAGAACACTACCCTTAATCTATAATAATACGTAGCATAATGATGATTAAATACAAACCAATCCAAGAATTATTTACATATGTTTGTCTGATATATATACAAATCAAATTAAATATACCTTATGTCTTAATATATACAAGTTTCAGACAATATAATCTAAATCATACCATACCATATGTTTTAGAATAATTAAACAAATCAATAAAATTGTACCAAACAACTTAACGTTTCTTGGAACTACAATCCATTCATCTTGTCCCGTAATTGGATTCTTCTATATATCTTTCCCCTCTTCTTCAATATTATATAATGTTTGGTTGTTTTCATTTCTGAAATGAGAAAAAACATCCCAACGAATTACATCAAAATGTTTTCCTTGATGTTTAACCATCCTCATTTGGATTAACTCTAGTTTGGTTTAATTACGTAGTGCTATGGAGAGAATTTTCTTGAAAGAATTCAAAGAATCATCAAGATTCTCACTAATATTATGAATAGGATTTTCCATGGATTAGATGAGAAATGATTAAGGAAGAAGGAGTAATGAAGTTTTCTGGAAGAAATGTAATTAATAGAGTACATAATTTGTTGGATTTTGAATGGACATGAGTAGTTATTTTAATTTTAAAATTTGAAAAGATTTGAAAATATGTGTGTTATATGTCGACATATATGTTTTGTCATGTCGACACACTATAGTATATTTTTTGAAAATTATGAATTTTGGAATACTTTTGAACTCTTGTAATATTATAATATGTTTTATGCTTTTTCAGAAACATAAAGATGATTTAATTAGAAACAAAACTCCATTCATTACTTAATAGAAAGTAAATACATCCAACTAAACAAGACACACTTTAAATACGAGATTTGAAAGCAAACACAAGGAAATATATAAAGATAGATTAAACTAGATGGCCTAGTTTTCGGATGATGATGAGGAAGATGAAATTCCAAGCTTTATTCCTATCTTGACCATGAATTGAATATTTTGGAAAGCTTCTTGTTAAGCTTCTTTTGATTTTTGACGATTTTCACTTGATTTTGAACAACCGTGTCTTTGTGGTTATGCTTTGAGGTTGGATACTCAATGCTTTCCATAGAAGTCTCTTCTTCTTCTTTGACTTCCATTGGGTTTTGTTCTTGTTGCAATCGAGCTTGTTTGGCCTCATATGTCTCATAAGGTTTGAAAGTGAGAGGAATTTGCATGAGATGAATGTTTGATGGGTCAAACACTTTTCTAAGGACAAATTCTTCTCAGTGAAGATCAACTCCAAAGTATTTGAAATTGCAAGTGAGATAAACACCATAGTAGAGAGTGTTTTCTCTTGAAGATATATCTATGGGCTTAAATTCATTTAGAATCATATCGGCCCAATTTATAAGGTAATTACCCATAATGGCAAAGAGAGCCTTTTGGACTATAAGAGTTGGATTGTTGTAATTTCCGGAATGAGGAGTGATGGTATGTTGAAGGAGAATGTTGAAAATTCTTGTTTTTGGACGAAAGAAACGATTTTTGAAATCCTTTGGAACACCATTTTCAAAGATACCGTGATAGGTTTCCATATTGGTTTCATCGATAGAGAAAGTTGAGAAATTCATGCCTTCGCTTCTACAATTTAGAATTTCGCCTAAAAGATCGGCATCGAGAACAATTTGAGTTCCCTTGACACTACTCTGAATTTGGTTTTCGTTGCCTTGATAAAATCCGTAGTTGAGATTCGCATAGAACATCTTCACGAGTTTGGGATAACATACTTCGTCGTTTTCACGAGAGTTAATTAGACTCAAGACTTCGTTGTGTTGGAAAAGAGAGGTTAGATCACAAGATGGAACGTCGCTAAAGACGGCAAAAGCACCCATGTTAACTTTAGCATTTGCTAAATAGTTACCATAAGTTTTGATGGCCTCTCTATCAATGTAAAGATAACCTTTCGTAGTTTTTGTTATCTTCAATTTCTGAGATAAACTTGAGGAAGCCATTGATATGATAATTTTGAAGAGAGTAGATACGAAGAATATTATTTTGAGTTGTGAATGAAAGGTAGAAAGGACGAATATATATAGAAAATGAATAAATATGAATTGAATGAATATGAATTGAATAGGCACAACTTTTCAGATTGAAAGGACACCTTTTCAGACCTTGGGAATTGGTGAAAAGATTGGAGGGAAGTTTGAAAGTTTAAACTTTTGAAATTCAAAATTTAAATTTCAAAACTATTGGATATGTCGATGTGTATATTTCTTTATGTCGACATACAAGGCTTATTTCAAAAGAAAATTGGATTTTCAAATTTTGAATTAAATTATCGATTTATATTTCAGGTTTAACGATTTCCTGAAATATTTCCAATTCGAATGAACATACAAACAATTTATTTTGTTAATTTATTGGTTATTTAATATTATATTATTATTTTGAATTTCAAAATTCAAATTTCAAATTTGAATTTCAAATTTCAAAAAATTGTTTCTTAAAGTTTTAAATTTAAATAAAAACAAACAAAGCAACCATTCAACCAAATAAAATTAAAATTTAATTGATGTGTACCCGGTTTTTTGATCCTTTTCTTCATGATCTTCCGAATTCTGAATTGTTGTAAAACATACATTTGTATTTTCTGTTTCTGATTCTTCATCACTTGATGATGAATCTGAATCGTCTAATGTTGTTGTGTATGCATTCTTTCTTTTCCTTGATGAATTGGTGTTGTCCGTTTGTTGAATAGATTTATCTGGATATGGACACATTCTCTTTATATGACCTCGTTTGTTGCAGTTAAAACATCATCCATCATTTAATTTTGCTTTATTATAACCCTTCCTTCTATATTTTAGAAATTTTCTAAAATGATTTGTCATGAGTGTTGTTTCTTCATCATCTTCACTAATTGAGTCAGAATCATTTGTTGTTGCTTTCAGTGCAACAGATTTCTTTTCAGTTGATATATTTCTTTTCTTTTCTGTAATTGAACTTCATATGACATCAAATTCCCAATTAACTCTTCAATCTTCATTTCATTGACAACATTGGCTTCTTATATAGCCAAAATCTTCTAATCCTATTCTTGAGTTAATGAATTTAATATTTTTCTGACTTGATCTGCTTCTGAATAAGTTTTTCCAAGTGCAGTTTGTGAATGCAGTATCTCTTGAAATTTGCAATACATATCTGAAATAAACTCATTCTTGTTCATTTTGAATAATTCAAACTGATTAACTAGCATGCCTATCTTGGTCTGTTTTACTTTACTAGTTCCTTCATGAGTAACTTGTAAAGTTCTCCAGATTTCATAAGCAGTCTTACATACTGATACTCTATTAAACTCATTTCTATCTAATGAACAAAATAACATATTCATGGCTTTAAAATTGCTCTGTGCAGCAGTCTTTTGTTCATTTTTCCATTGTGCAAATTTAGTTATGGGTTCAACATATTCATTTTGTGTACTATTCCATGTGTCTAATCCTACAGACTGTAAATAAATTTTCATTCTACAAGCCCAATATGAATTATTACTACCATTAAGCAATGGTGGTCTAATAGTGGATTGACCCTCTATAAAAGAACTATTATTGCTACCAGTGTTGTTTTCCATTATCACTATTTTCAAAAATCAGATTATGAACTTTTTGAAAGATCTTGCTCTAATACCAATTGTTAGGGACTGTAGAATGGATCGTTAAGGTAAAGCAAACACTAGACCAGGGGGAGGGGGTGAATAGTGTTTGTAAGAATTTAAACAAAATAAAAAACAAATGTGAACCATGGGATGAATTGAACACCACAAACAAAATCACAAACACAGATTCAAACACAAATAAAATAAACAGAAATAAAAATGCAGAAAAGGGAAGAACACACCGGATTTTATACTGGTTCTGATCACTCCTACGTTCACTCCCGCACAACGCTGGATTGTGCAGAGTTTTATATCTCTTTCAATAGTTAATTACACCCTTCCTAATTTCACAGCTCACAAGGAGACACTAATTCCTACTTTCTTGATTTTATGGCTCACAAGAACACACCGACTCATATTTCCTTGATTTCACGGCCCATAAGGACATGCCGACTCCTCTTTGACTCACAACAAGGTTTATTCAACCCAACCAATTACAAAATAGCCCTATAATTCTTCAATAGCACTTGATTCAGAGAGTAGAGAGTGTAGAGAGAAGAAGTTTTATCAAAACAGAATTGAATTCGGTAGAGCATAAGTGTAAAAACCATAAAATTGATTAAGAATAATGGTGGGATGAAAGAGTATGAAGTTAGAGGAGAAGACATGTTAAAAAATTCAGTTTTAGCCTCTTTTTATAGAGTATGAAGAGTTACAACGGTTCTGAAGCGTTTTAAAAAGTGAAAAGACACTTCCCTTCAAAATTAGAAAAAATAGCTGTTATATGTTGACATACACTTTTTACTATGTCGACATAGTCATGTGTATTTTCCATTTTCAAAACATTTTTCAAGTATTTTGATATAAAAATAATTATGGAAATTCTTGAGTAAAATTCTAAAGTTGTAAATTAATATTACATGACAGAAAATCATATGAAAATATACTTTTAAACTATATAAATATATTTATAAAATTATAAGGTTTTAGATTATGTAAAGTATAAATATAAAATATATAAAAAAACTAAGTTTGAAAAACAAAGAAGAATAAAAAATAGAAACAAAATAGAAAAAACAAAATAGAGAGGATTAAGGATAGAATTGAAAATCAAAATTTGAATTTCGAACCTTGAGTGCTATTTAGAGTCTTACAAAATTTAGACTCTATAACTATATTGATCTTGAACTCTTGAAATCTTGATTACTCATAAGTCTTGAAATTTCTTTAATCTTTGAATCTCTGTCATCTTTTTAACTGTACAGTCTTCAGTAATATTTCTGTATATAATTCCTGCACACACACACACATACACACACGCATATATATATATATATATTCTATACAAAAAGTGTTAGCATATATTTTATGGTCAATGATAAATGAAATAAGGCTGTTGTCATCAAATCTCCTCTCCAACACCCCATAGGGTCTTCGGGGCGGTTAGATCTGCGAGCCGCGAGCCGGTTTTGGAGGTCTGGGTCTAGGGTCGGGTCTGGGGCACGGCCAACCCGCATGATTGAAACAACATTAAAACACTTTATAACTATAATGTTTACTTGATAATCTTCTTTGGTTATACATGGTTATAACTTGAATATTATATTCTTTCAATTAACAAACTATAAATTTTTCATAGTATTAAGTTGCATCAATGATAATCATATAATAACAAATGCATATATTCTGAACTATTATCTTACAACTTATTTTATTATATTCTCTTATCACTACGAACACATTATATATGTATATAATTTATTATTTACTGATAAAAAGTTAAGTATATAAATTTGTGTACATTAGAACACAATATCACGGGGTCGTGGGGCGGGTCTACCTTGACCCGTATGGGTTTCGGGTATTGGGAAAAATTCCAGGCCCGCACCGAGTCTACGGGGCAGGTCTGGGGACAGGTTTAAAAGGTCTGGGTTGGGTCTAGGGCACGTGAAACCCACCCCAACCCACCCCATTTCCATTCCTAGTTGTTTGAATGTATGACACTCGTATTTCAAACAATGTGGATGAACACTTTGTGGTGCCTTAAATGGCAATGGATGATTATTTATATTATGATTGGAATGTGAATTTGAAATAGTTAACATGTTAAAACGGTGTTAAATTATTTATGGTAGTTAAAATTGGATTAAATATCCATTTACAAGTCGACCGACTTGTTTATGTTCAACCATTTAAGTAATATCGATTGGAATAAATAAATAGTTGATTAATTGATTATTTATTTGTTGAAAACCCCACACGGATCTGGAGATGATAATTAATTCACACATTTCCCTTGGATTTAATTGTATGTCAACCAATTGATTGACAGACTGTTATAAGCATTATTTAATGCTTATACAGTTGTAAATGCACTCTAGATGTGAATTGGATGTATAATGGTCGTTTTTAACTATTGTTGAATACATGCGATGTATGAAATCCATATAATTAAAATTATATGGTAGTTCATTGAGTCTCATTTCAATTCGAAAATAAAGAATATTTTAATATAATATTCAGTGAAGAATCAAAATATGATTTTGATGTCCGATTTCTGGTGGACACAGAAATTCTAAAATTATAATGAATATCGAAAATATTTGATTTCAAAATCTGATATTTTGAAATTATTATTATTTTAATATTATAATAACATGAATGTTCTTTTTTCAATTTAAAAATTCAAATGGAAGTTGAAATCATTTTTAAACGAATTTATAGACATTTATAAAATACGTTTTGAATTGAAATCCATTGTATATAATATAAGGGCTTAATATGAAGAAAACTGATTTTGAAAAGAATGATTGAAATAAAATTTCAAATGGTAGTTGTGAATAATTTATAATGTTTATAAATTATTTTGAAAATGTTTTTGATTTTATTTTTAATTATAAATCAAATTCGGGATTGAATAGAAGGCATCACGCAGTGGTAGTTCACGAAAGTTAACCCGTAACTTCGAATTGACGTAACGGGAGGCCTGACCGTCGGATTCTCCTAAAATTGGAATCGTAATGAAATGAGATTTTTAATAAAAAAAGAATTTTTTACAACCCAACAGTTAGATTTTAAAATATGTCCAAATCAATTTTGGAAAAGATCGCTATGGATGCAGTTCGGTAGCCGATATTGGAAACCGGCTGTAAGGGCCTTATTAAAATTATTAAAAATATGAATAAATTATGTAGAATCATAATAAATGATTTGAAATGATTTGGATGAAATATTCCACATTTGAAAAGATAAAAGATATTTTTATCTGAATGAACTATTACCAACTTGAATAAAGAACTGAAAAAACTGTAATGGCTTTAATATAACCAGAGTTTACCAATACGATATTGGATTATGTGATTATACAGATATTATTGAGGAATTTGGAAGATATAGATATCGTTATTCCCAATACGATATTTCTTAATGTCAGAATTTAATGTTGAATATAAGTCGATATGATTTCTACTCAGAGCCTCGTATTTAATATCAAATTAGATTTTGGGTTTTGTCGTGAATGGTGTCTTCAATAACACCGTTCTTAAACCCATTTAAGAAAGGAATAAATCTTTTAATTAAGATTTAATGAAGTTTTCCAATTTAATAAATATAACTGGAATTAAATGGAAGTTGATTTTAGGTTTATCGTGAATGATGTTTTAAATAACATTAGCTCTTTAACCCAATCAACAATGAAGTTATGATTTGGAATTTATAAATCTTTTAATTAAGATTTAATGGAAAATTTTCCAAAGTAAAGTTTTACAATTTAATTTATTATATTGTAATTGAGTGGAATTCGATTTAATAATAATCGAGATGATCTTTTGTGAAGAAACACCGTTACTATTTATGGAATTTAAAAGGCTTTGCAGTTATTCCACTTATAGTACTAGTCTGATATGAAAATTTATATCAATTATATACTATTATGATTTCCGTGAAGGTTCCATATTAAATATAAGATGATTTTGGGTTTATCGTGAACTGTGTTTCAAATGATATTGGTTCTTTAACCCAGTTAAAGAAAGATTAATTTCCTAAATTGAATAATCACTCAGTAATGATTTTTGAAGATTAAAACTAAATTGGAGTTTTAACGAATCTTTAATTAGATTGAAATGTGAATGAGGTAATTAAATTTACCAAATTCAAGAAATGTTCGAAATGAAGTACCACCTGTTTTACTTCATGCCATAGTCAAATCATTAATTATATTTGGACATTAAATGGTAATTAAATTTACCGATAACCCAATGGGTGTTAGATATGGAGTACTACCAGTTTTGCTCCATGGAATGAATAGGTTGCGAATGGAATAATAAAATGAATGATTACTTCGATAAGGCTTGTTAATCCCGATTAGTTGATAAACCTTAATTTGGTTTTAGTTGTGAAAAGATATTATAAAATCTTTTGAAAGGATTTCTAAGAATATATGAATAAAATAATATTCTGAACTAGAATGAGGCGTATGATGTGTTTTTTTATCAGTTGGTTATAAGATACACGAGTTATTCGAAAAGACTGGGTTCAACCCATCCTAAATAACTTATACGATGATTAAAAGTCAAAGATATTGAATACGGTGGTTCAAGACCAGAGATATTCACATAGTTTGGATTATTGATGATGTCTTGATTGGGGTGTACAACCCAAGATGAGGTTATAAGTGGTGGTCGTCCAAACGTAGTTGGAGATCGACTGGATATGCGAGGGCCTCACTCCTGTATTGACCTTATGGAACGAGGAATAAGGTGCCTCTGGTTTCGTTCAGACCTAGAACGGACTTACAAATGGATTGTATGTTTGGCACTGCATTGTATTTGTTGATCTCTGCTAAATATGTATCTGTTTGGTGGCAGAGAATTTATTTTCTTACCTAACACCCTTCTATGATACGTACGAGCTTAGAGGTTATATATTGGTGGAAATCAATGGTATGTATGGATTGACAATGTAGTACGCTGAGATGCATAGATCCAAGCTTCTGTTGAAAAGCAAATCTTGGTGGATGATGATCAAAGAATAGCTTTAATACAGCGTAACTTGGTGTAGCATTAACTTGCGAGCCTCACACACCGGTATGATGGTGAACCAATGGTTAGATCAATATACTTTCGAGAGGAGGATAGACAACCTTCGGGTTGAGGACAACTTTTAGGGTTGTCACGGATTCGGTCGACCGAGATGAGCTGGGTGTGGTCGCTCCACACCTAAAAGAGATAGGGCTTATACCTGATTCCTAGAAGGATAGAGTAAGCGATGTTTTCCAAAGCCTTGGACGTAAGCTGCAGTGATACTCGTAATTTTGGATATAGTGCGGATGTCTATTACGGTGTTTTTCAAAGCCCTGGATGTAAGCCGTGGAAATACACTTCGTGAGTAATCTTTCGAAATAGTAGCCATCATGATGGAAATCCAACTTTCCAACACGAGCTTTACGGTTTTAGTTGTAAACCTATATTGCGACATAGTAGGATGAGGTACTATTCCATCTAGGACTGATACATTTATATTCGAAGTTGATTTCTACACTGTGCACTTATAGTAATAAATGATAAATTTTGCGTATTAAGCATATTTGGCTATTATAAGGTAAAACTCTATCCTCCGGCTTGCGTTGCATTGTGCTATGGGACATGAGTCTTATAATAGCTATTTTATTTTCTTTAGCATTGCGAGTTTTGTTTTTATGGTATTCATGGGAGGAAACCCGTTCAGTGTCATACATCGTGGTCCCTTTATTTAGCCAACTTTAAGAAATGTTTAATAAATGTTTTAGTTCTTATACCAGTCCCATGACTGACTCGAAGTTTATTTTTTTTTTCACCTAAACTCTAGGTGTTCATATTTTTCACAAGGGCAGCTAGTAGTTTTGGTTTTCGCAGATATTTCTTTTAAAGATCTTGGATTACGGCTGGAGCTATACTATGGAATGCTTTGTATTCGTGTATTTCTTTTAGCTGTGGTAGTTGAAATTTTCTGCTGTACATTATATTCATGTATTGTTTTTCCTCTGTATATTATTTATTTGTACTTTGATATTTTATACTCTGATGTAAATTGTAGTAATAGTAATGAAATATTCTTTTGTGTTTTGTTCTGATGAGTTGTATCCAATAACGGTTTGAGGATTTCTGACTTTTGGATCGTACCTATGCGGTTTATGATCGACTCAAAGGGCGGGATTTTTCGGGTCGCTACAGGTGGTATCAAAGCTTTAGTTTACAAAGCTCGGGGATATGACTCATTAGAACGAGATGAAAGAATTCATCAGAGATAGGATTAGTAATTTCCTATAAGAATAACTCGTTAGAGATAGGGTTAGCAATACCCTAAAATGAGTTGAAAGAGTATTATATAAAAATGAATTTTATTTTGAATGATTATACACGGATAAACAACCCTGATTATTTTAGAATATGATTTTGAATGTTTATTTTGATGACGAGGTTGGACTATCGAGTATAAGAAGATTTTGATATATACGCCTGGCGAGACGTATATACGTAGTCTTAAATATACTGGATTGATATAGAGCCACATTCTAGTTGCTTGAGGATGATTCTGATGATGATAACTACATGATCAGTGCTTATTTTCGAGTTTCGAAAGTGGGATGACTATATAATTCCAATTTGAAACGTCGAAATATACTAAAACTAATTTAGGTAAGTATTTGGAAATGATTTGAGTTTAAATTTAACTAATATTAGTTAAATAGATTGAAAAGGAAAAAGAAAACCAAATGAATCAAAATTTAACTTAAATGAAGTTAAATAAAATTGGAATAATAAAACCAATGAAAGAATAAAAAATTGAATTGTGTTAAACCAAATTTAGCATCAATGTTGAATTAAATTTTGAAATTCATTGGAATTGGATATATATATATATATTGGACAAGTTATTGGTTTAAAGCTGAGAAGAGGAATAAAATTGCATGATCGACATAAAGTCAAATATTTATTGTATTTATTGGGTTTGATGATTTTATGAGCCGATTGGCAAGCCGCTTGGTTTTTTAATTTTCTTTTTAATTGATGAGGGCCTGAAGAGGTAAGTTATAGCTGTATTGATTAACCTGTACAAAGGAGGTTATGGCGAAAATTTTCAAAAATTAAGGTGATAGCCAAATTTCGAGAAACTGGAAAGTTCTTAGAAACTGAAAAGTTGAAGAACTTGAGTCAAGCGAAGGCTAAGTTGGTCAAGTAAACGTCCTTTGATTCTATCTTTCTTTTCGGGGACAAAAAGTTTTAAGTGGGTGAGATTGTAACAATCCTGAATTTTGGAACCAACTTAAAATTTATATTAATGGATTTTAAATATTTAAATGATTTATTTTGATAACAAACGACTTAAAATTTATTCAAAACGAAGATTGAACGTATATATTTAAAATTAAATTAAAACGAAGTCGTATCGTCACAGTAGTTTGAAATTTTGGTTTTGAATTTTAAATGAATGTACATAATGCAAAATTAGTTGGATTTCAGTAAAATAAGAAATATTAGAATCTATTTAGTTATATCATTCTAACGAATGTGAAAGTTTGAGATTTCATATTATAAATTATAAGTTATGTCCAAATTAAAATTTAAAATAGTTGCTGTGGAAATTTATTAAAATTTTAATATTATTGAAGTAGTTAAAAATAGCCATTTTGCAAATGACCTTTATTTTCGATGAAACTAATTTTATTGGATCCAGAATGTCAAATTATTATTAGATTTAAAATTTCAAGTCAATTGGTATTAATATGTAAGCATGGTAAATTTAAACGCCTGTTCAATTTTAGTTGTAAATTTAATAGGGTGCCTTTGTCTCCGGTCCCTAATAAGTTTCAAAATTCACGTCACATCCGGTCCTAAACGTATTATAAATTACATCCCTATTTTTCGAAAATTCATAAAAAAAATCACGTAAATTCATATTTAAATTAAACACGTAAACATAATAAAATTCAGATGAAAAAGCAATCAAAAAAGGCAACAAAAATGAAAAATACCAAAAAAAAAAAACAACAAAATTGTAGTATTCTGCATCAAAGGATGCATATATTTGAAATTGTTGTATACATGTATGCAACTATTGCAGTGATGCATCTGTGTTAACTTTTATGCATACATGTATGCATGTAATACAAAATAAATGCATACATGTATGCATATATTCATGCCCATGCATATTAGTTCTTATTTATTTGCATACATGTATGCAAGTATTGAGAATAAATGCATACATGTATGCAACAATCCACAAGCATATATATTTGTTCATCTTTATCTGCATACATGTATGCAATAAAACAGAATGGTTGTGAAACCCTCCACCTCTATTAACGTCACTCACAAAGGGAATGCCTTAACTTTGGTGGAGCATTATAGGTAAAAGACACAGATAATTTACAAGACAGACATATATAAGCAGCGGAAAAACTAACTTTATTTCAAACGTGGTACATAACAAAACATTACAGCAAACTGTTTCAAATTAACTTCCAAGTCATTACATCAAAATATCTGCCTTGATTATTACATAAAGAAGCATAAAACACAATAAAATTGCATAAATCCCCAAGTAGTAGTATGTCCAAATCCATAGCCATAGATAAGAGGTTCCAAGCTATACATCACAGAGTCTTCGAGCTTGGAAAGATGAACGGTCCAAATTAAGCTGAGTTATTTCCTCCCTGGGTACCTGGGGAGGGGGGACGGAAGAAAAGAGAGCGAAAGAAAATGGGTCAGACATAAGTCTGGTAAGTCCAGTGATTATTCAGCATGTAAACTGATAAGAGAACCATGACATGAATAAGTTGGACATAGGACAATAACAAGGAAATAAGGTAACATAGGATAAGGTAAGATAAACAGGGCAAGATAAACAAGGCAAGATAAACTAATCATACTATCGCACTCATGTCCATATTCTCTGCACCTACTAGATATTTCAACCATCATCATGAGTTCAAACCCGGTGATCCCATTTTTATCGATCGGCTCCTACTCGCACGCATTTACCACTTGTGTCATACAACCCCGCTCGATTGTAGATACCTGTGCTGGTCCCACCATGGGGTGTATCAGATCTTATAGTGGCAACCCGACATGATTCAAGATGCACAGTGTATAACTACTGATGCCCAGTGCCTGCTTTTTCCACTCCAGAGTACGTGCACGTCCGTACTCCGTCGGAACCTACACTGATGCATCAACCGCCGTCGTTTTGACCGCTTATAATCAGCCCAGTAATCATGTCCCACCCTTCCTAGTTCACGGTACCATGATACATCTATGTGGGTTACTGCTGAAATGGGTCCCCGTTACTAGGGTTTCCTAGTCAACATGTTAAATTGGTTAAGTGTCCAAGTTAACCTAACTCCACCCATCAGTTTAGTTAACATGTTGCATTGGTTAAGTGTTGCCTTAATTAACTTAACCCTACCATTCCCGACTTAGCTTAAATTCATTCATTAAAGCACAACCACTCACATTAGACAGGTATTGTTGCGGTTACTGGATGTGCCTCCTTTGGGCTCGATGCACTAACCTCCCACATTAGATATATATTGTTACGGTTGCTGGATGTGTCGGGCGGTTCCGAGCAGTCTTACACCGTAACTCAATCTAACCTCAGGTTAGGCATATTCGTCTTTTCTAAATTTACATATTTACCTCTTTATATTTATATGTAAATTATTGTCATTCAAGTCAAGCTCCACTTTCTCTTTTGAATCAAGTTCATAATTTTAGGTATAAAACTTTATACCACTTTATGCCATAAAACATTTACATGTTCATGAGCCAAATATGCCAATTATATGTAATTTCATATATATTTTCCCCAACGTTACCCCCGTTAAACGTTTGCATAAATCACGTAAAATGTTAGGCTCGATACATAGCCTAACTTATACACAAAAGGGAAAAAAGAGGAACATGTAATAATTCCAACATCATAAAAATACGGATTTAACCACACATGTGTCATATGAATATGGCATAAAACAATATACATTTAATTATGAACTTGCAAATTTTGATCTACTTAACATGAATCATGAAATAGGGGTTTTACATAGAACTACATAAACTTAAAATTAGGCATGTAATTGAACTTTGCAAATTAGTTGGATCAAATATAACATGAACCTAATCATATTAACATGTAGTTTTGGTCATATATGTGATCATGGTTGAACTTGCATAAAATTCCCAAATTGACATACAACATATAGGTGTCATTACCAAATCATGCGACATGAAATGTCATCGCCAAATTATACAACATAGTATGTCATCGCCAATTTACACAATATGATATCCATCGCCAAATTATACAATATGGAAGGTCATCGCCAAATTACACAATATCATATCCATCGCCAAATTATACAATATGTTATGTCATCGCCAAATTACACAATATGATATGCCATCACCAAATTATAATATGTCATCGCCAAAGTATACAACATAATATGTCAATGTCGAATTTATACAACGTATGGATTTTTTGCAAAGCATTTAACATTTACCATTATATTACATACAACATGATCACAAACATGATAAGAGTCATGGTCTTAATCAATTCAGTTTTAACAAAAAGGATAGGCATAGATTTACATTAGGCGATGTTCTACATCCAGTTATTTAGTCACAATTCTAATATCGTTTAGGTCTAAATGATAACTGGACTTACAAAAAGGAGGCTAGTCTTGAGTTCTGGGATCTGTATTCTGAAATTGAATAGCTCTCCTATGTTGTAGATGTTGAATTCTCTTAGTTGAATTAGACTTGATTTGTAATTCCTAACTTGCTTTTTAGTTGAAGGAAAATGGCGGCTATTCTAGGCTAAGTACTGACAGCATGACAGTCTTAGGAAAATTTTTGTGTGGCTTTAGGTTATAGATTTAGGTTGCTTATATAGAAGTTTGTTTTAATAGGAGCCGTCGGATTAACCTAGAGCAAATCAAAGCCATTCAAACCTAAGAGAACCAACCAGAACGTGCCACACAAGACCTAATGACACAGCAATTCGTCACAGGAGAAAAAACGTCAGATTTCAGATCTGACCCGAGGGGGAGGTCGACCCCCAGGTCGACCTGTATGGGGGGAGATCGACCCTGTAGTCGACCTCCTGGTCAACATGGCCTTGGGTGGGAAATTTCCCGCCCAGCCCGCTCCTTCTTCTGATTTTGAATTTTCTGAATTTTATTCTGAGTTGTTTATTTAAATTCTGAATCTTCTGAAGGTCATAACTCCTTCATACGAATTCCGTTTTATGCAAATTCGGACTCTATCTCAAGAAGAATTCCGAGACGAACGCAATGGCGTAACCCGTTTCCCTTAATTCTCACATTTGTAGTTATTTATTCTTTAATTCGTTACTATAATGTTTATAGAAAATACGGGGTGTTACATTCTCCCCTCCTTAAAGGATTTCGTCCCCGAAATCTTCAAGTCAAGAAGAACGTATATCCTACCATCCAATCGTCCATCTACTCAACCACCAAACACAGGTGTCCATTGTCCTTAAAAGACTTCTAATGCTTCATGACCATATGCATAGTGTGTGTACATGTCCTTATCTAATGCAAAATCAGGCGATCTACTGATTCAGTTGACCTCCTTAATGCAAGTCATGTCGGTGCCATGAGTCTATTATGTATGCAATCATCCCTAATCATACTTTCTACATGAGTGCACAATCATTCATATAAATGCAACGTCCATATGATAACACATCAAGTTTCAATCATATACAAACACATATATGCATATGCAATATGAAAGTGACTGAGCCGATCTAACACCTAATGTGTGTGTATATGCATCCACGAGCAACCACTTGCAACCGTCAATCATAACATATTTCAAACACATGTTTACATCCATTGGTTTCTACCTAAGGATCGAGAACAAAACTACGGAAAAATACTAAAAAGATAGATATGAGCATGAATAAACTTAAGGCAGAGATCAAAGATGTACCCTCAAAAAGAAAAGGGTAGGCTGCGCGTATCTTGGCCTCAGTCTCCCAAGTCGCATCTTCCTCAGCGTCACTCCATTGAACTTTAACAAGTTTGACTTCACGATTGCATAGCTTTTTAACTTCTGTACCCAAGATATGAGTTGGAACCCATCTCACAGTCGCCTCTCATTTTACTTCTACGTCCTCTAATATGCTTGGTTCCACCACTTCCGCAGACTAATGTAAGCACTTCCGTAAGTGAGAAACGTGAAACACATTATGAACTCCAGCTAATCTTTTGGGCAGCTCTACTCTGTAAGTCATCTTCCAAATATTCTCAATGATAGGAAACGGCCCTACAAATCTTGGTGCCAGCTTTCCTGTGGATCCGAAGCGAACGACATTCCTCAAAGGAGATACTTTAAGGAAAACCTTGTCCCCAACCTCAAACTCAAGGTTGGTCCTTCTTTTATCTGCGTAGGACTTCTGTCTCTCTTGGGTAGTCTTCATTCTTCTTTGTATCAAGTCCACTTACTCTGAAGTTTCTCTAATGATGTCTGGTCCAAGTATGAGCTTGTCTGTAAACTCCCACCAACAAGCTGGTGATCGACATGGTCTTTCATATAAAGCTTCGAAGGGTGCCATGCCTATGGTGGCTTGGTAGCTATTGTTGTAGGCAAACTCCACCAAAGGAAGATGATCTTTCCATGTTCCTCCAAAGTCAAGAATGCATAATCTCAAGAGGTCTTCTAATACTCTGTTCACCCTTTCCGTCTGACCATCGGTTTGGGGGTGATAGACCGTGCTTAAGCATAGCTGTGTGCCCACAGCCTCTTGCAAGCTCTTCCAAAACTCGCTCGTAAAGATAGGATCTCGGTCGCTCACAATGTTGGAAGGTATCCCATGGAGTCGAACTATCTCTTTAAGGTAAATGGATGCTAAAGATGAGGTAGCCCTTCTACTCTTAATGGGTATAAAGTGAGCGTTTTTTGTGATCCTGTCTACTATTACCCAAATACTGGTATTTCCCCTTCTTGACCTAGGCAGCCCATCAATAAAGTCCATTGAAATGCTATCCCATTTTCATTGTGGGACCTCTAGAGGATGGAGCAAACCACCAGGCTTCTTTTGCTCTGCCTTGACCTGCTGGCATATCAAACACTTAGCGACGAACTCAGCTACATCACCCTTCATGCCATTCCAAAATAAAACCCTTTTTATGTCTTTATACATCTTGTACCCACCTGGGTGTATGGTCAACTTGGAATGGTGTGCTTTTTCGAGAACCTTCTTCACCAAATCCCTTGCTTGTGGGACGCATAGCCTTCCATCTCGCCTCAACCAACCATTATCATCGATGGAGTATCTATTGAGGTGACTAGAAGTCTCACCCCTAATTTGCTTATCCATCACATCAACTAGCTGAGGGTCTTCACGTTGTGCGGCTCCTATTGAGTCCTAAAGAGTAGGCCGCACTTCTTGCGATGCTAACAAACCAGTCACATGATCGATGGAGGGTCTAAAGTCAAAGTTAGCTATGTATTCAAAGCTCTGCCTTTCTACAAAAGAGGGCTTAAGTTCAGCTTCTTTCTACTCAAGGCATCTGCTACTACATTGCCCTTGCCAGGGGTATAGGAAATCTTGAAATTGTAGGATGCCAAGAATTCCATCCACCTTTGTTGCCTCAAGTTAAGATCTTTCTGCGAGAAAAAGTACTTCAACGATTTATGGTCAGTATACAATTCAAACTTCTCACCTTGGAGATAATGGCGCCAAGACTTAAGTGCAAAGACGATGGAAGACAACTCTAGATCATGCGTTGGGTAGTTTTTCTCATGTACTTTCAACTGTCTGCCTCCATAAGCTACTACCTTCCCTTCTTGCATCAAGACAACACCTAGTCCCGTACCACATGCATCCGTGTATATGGTAAACATGTTGCTCCCATCCGACAATGTTAGAACTGGGGCTGTTTTTAGAGCTCTCTTTAATAGTTGGAAAGCAATATCGTAATCCAAATCCCAATTGAAAGTTAGGTTCTTCTTCGTCAACTTTGTAAGTGGAGCTGAGATTTTTGCAAAGTCTTTGATGAACTATCGGTAAAAGCTCGCTAGCCCTAGGAAGCTTCGGACTTCGGTCACATTTCGTGGAACCTTCCAATCTTGCACCGTAACTACTTTTGCGGGGTCCATGGCTAACCCTTCCTTGGATACCACATGTCCAAGAAATCTTACTTCTGCTCTCCAGAAATGGCATTTGGAGAATTTGGCTTTCAACTGAGAGTATCCATGAATTCTTTTAAATGTTGAGCATGCTCTTCCTCACTCTTTGAGAAAATCAAAATGTCATCTACGAAAACCACCACAAACTTATTGAGGAACACCCTGCTCGTCAAATCGATGAAATAAGCGGGTGCGTTTGTCAAACCGAAAGGCATGACAAGCCACTCGAAGAAACCATCCGGGGTTCTGAATGCGGTCTTATCAATACTGTCTTCCGTCACCCTAAGCTGATGAAACTGGGTAGCTAGATCTAGTTGGGATAAAACCGATGCACCTACAAGCTGATCGAACAATTCGTCTGTTCTTGGGAGTGGGTGCCTGTTCTTCTTGGTCATCTTGTTTAGCTCCCTATAATCCACGCATAGGCGAAGCGAACCGTACGCTTTAGTTGCGAACACTACTGGAGCACCCCATTCAGAAATACTTTGCCTTATAAACCCCTTCTCAAGCAACTCTTTAACTTGCTTGCTGAGTTCTTCCCTCTCTCTTGGAGCCATGTGCCTAACGGGTAAAGCAACAGGTTTCGCATTATCAACGAGGTATATGCGGAAGTCTATCTCCCACTTCGAAGGTAATCCCTTCACCTCTTGAAACACATCCGAGTATTCATAGACTACTCTAACCGACTGCAAGTTCTCAACAGACGCATCAAGAGATTCCAGATAGATAAGCATAACAGAGTTCATGGGATTACAAGAAATTTCGAGAGTGTTACCGAGGCGAGTCATGAGTCTAACCACTCTCCTTTCACAATCGAGGATGGCACCATTATTGGATAGCCAATCCATGCCTAGAATCAACTTATAGCCCGTGAAGCCCAAAACATAGGCATTGCATCTAAATCCCACACTTATTATAGAAATTTCCAAATCCAAACAAGTCATTGACAAATAAGTTGAGCCCCCAATTGGATTTGAAACAACCAGGGGATCCTCTACTAAACTGGTGTCTAGGTGCAGAGATTCAACTAAAGCAGTAGATATAAAAGAGTGTGATGCGCAAGAGTCAAAGAGTGTATGAACAAGATGATCAAAAAGATAAACTAAACTCTCAACAGAAACATTTCTACCTCGTTCTCGCGGAGGTGCCATGAGAGCGTGAACCTGCCCTCCAGAAGTAGATCCAGCTCTCTGCCCTTGGCCTTGCTTTCTTGGGCAGTCCCTAGCCATGCGTCCTGTCTCGCCGCAATGGAAATAGCCACCCATATTCCTCTTCTTCTTTTTGCAGTCCTTAACTAGATGTTTAGGAATGCCACAAAAATTACACTTCCTCTTGTCACGGGGTTTGTTGTTCTTCCCACCCTTCTTGGAATCTGTCTTCTTGCTCTGTGATCTTTCCCCTTTCTTATCCTGAGATGCTTCCACCTTTGTCTCCTTCTTTCCAACCTTATCTTCTTCTTGTAACAGTGCCATGTCCACCAGTCTCTCATAAGTCGCACCCATAGGTATATGGAACATAGCTACGCTGTGCACTGGCTCATTCAACTCTTTAACAAAGCGGAGAGCTTTCTTATATGGAGTGTTCACTAACTCGAATTCGAACCTAGCCAGCTGATTGAATTGTTTAACATATTCCTTGACCGACGTACTCCCCTGTTTGAGAGCTAAGAACTTCTCCATCTGTAGGCTTCGTTCAGCTTGTGAGAGGAATTTCATTTCAAACCTCATTCTAAAATCCATCCAAGTTTCAACTGGTCTTTCAGCGTTAGTGGCTTCCCACCAATAGGAAGCTTCGTCTTTGAGCAACTATACAGCCAACTGTATCTTCTGTCTATAATCCACTTCGAAGATATCAAACAAATCCTTAGTTTCTTTGAGCCAGTTTCTTGCTTCCACGAAGGATTCATTTCCATTGAATTTCTTTCCACCCATGGCTCGAAAGTCCCTACATATTTTTGAGAAAGCATTTGCCTGAGGAGGCAGAGGAGGAATCGCTGTAGCTGGGGGAGGAGGAATGTCTACTAGGCCTGCGGCATTAGCCCTAGCCTCTAGGTACCTTCTGAACCAGCCAAGTACCGGCACGCCCCCTGGAAGGTTAAGATCCCCAGACATGCTGAAACGAAAAAGGAAAGATTCAAAACAAAGGATAAAAAGATAGTGCATATGGCTTTGGCGGATTATGCCTTTTTAAAATAAAACACTTTTTCTTGGAAATTGCTTCTTTAAACTTCTTTTTGAAAAACAGTTTTCAAAATTTATTTTATCTGATCTGGAAAACCTTTGCTCTGATACCAAGTGAAACACCCCACCTCCGTTAAGGTCACTCACAAAGGGAATGCCTTAACTTTGGTGGAGCATTATTGGAAAAAGACACAGATAATTTACAAGATAGACATATATAAGCAGCGGAAAAACTAACTTTATTTCAAATGTGGTTCATAACAAAACATTACAGCAAACTGTTTCAAATAAACTTCCAAGTCATTACATCAAAATCTCTGCCTTGATTATTACATAAAGAAGCATAAAACACAATAAAACTGCATAAATCCCTAAGTAGTAGTGTGTCCAAAGCCATAGCCATAAATAAAAGGTTCCAAGCTATACATCACAGAGTCTTCGAGCTTGGAAAGATGAACGGTCCAAATTAAGCTGAGCTATTCCCTCCCTGGGTACCTGAGAGGGGGGGGTGTGGGAAAACGGAAGAAAAGAGAGCAAAATAAAATGGGTTAGACATAAGTCTGGTAAGTCCAGTGATTATTCAGCATGTAAACCGATAAGAGAACCATGACCTGAATAAGCTGGACACAGGACAATAACAAGGAAATAAGGTAACATAGGATAAGAGAAGATAAACAGGGCAAGATAAACAAGGCAAGATAAACTAATCATACTATCGCACTCATGTCCATATTCTCTGCACCTACTAGATATTTTAACCATCATCATGAGTTCAAACCCGGTGATCCCTTTTTTATCGATCGGCTCCTACTCGCACGCATTTACCACTTGTGTCATACAACCCCGCTCGATTGTAGATACCTGTGCTGGTCCCACCATGGGGTGTATCAGATCCTATAGTGGCAACCCGACATGATTCAAGATGCACAGTGTATAACTACTGATGCCCAGTGCCTGCTTTTTCCACTCCAGAGTACGTGCATGCCCGTACTCCGTCGGAACCTACATTGATGCACCAACAGCCGTTGTTTTGACCGCTTATAATCAGCACAGTAAACGTGCCCCACCCTGCCTAGTTCAGGGTACCATGATAGATCAATGTGGGTTACTACTGAAATGGGTCTCCGTTACTATGGTTTCCTAGTCAACATGTTAAATTGGTTAAGTGTCCAAGTTAACCTAACCCCACCCATCAGTTTAGTTAACATGTTGCATTGGTTAAGTGTTGCCTTAATTAACTTAACCCTACCATTCCTGACTTAGCTTTAATTCATTTATTAAAGCACCAACCACTCACATTAGACAGGTATTGTTGCGGTTACTGGATGTGCCGGTCGGGTCCGGGCAGTTTTACATCGCAACTCAGTCTAACCTTGGGTTCCTTTGGGCTTGATGCACTAACCTCCTACATTAGATATATATTGTTACGATTGCTGGATGTGCTGGGCGGTTCCGAGCAGTCTTACACCGTAACTCAATCTAACCTCGGGTTAGGCATATTCGTCTTTTCTAAATTTACATATTTACCTCTTTATATTTATATGTAAATTATTGTCATTCAAGTCAAGCCCCACTTCCTCTTTTAAATCAAGTTCATAATTTTAGGTAGAAAAATTTATACCACTTTATGCCATAAAACATTTACATGTTCATGAGCCAAATATGCCAATTATATGTAATTTCATATTTTTCCCCAACATTACCCCTGTTAAACGTTCGCATAAATCACGTAAAATGTTAGGCTCGATACATAGCCTAACTTATACACAAAAGGAAAAAAAGGAACATGTAATAATTCCAACATCATAAAAATATGGATCTAACTACACATGTGTCATATGAATATGGCATAGAACAATATACATTTAATTATGAACTTGCAAATTTTGATCTACTTAACATGAATCATGAAATAGGGGTTTTACATAGAACTACATAAACTTAAAATTAGGCATGTAATTGTGAACTTTGCAAATTAGTTGGATCAAATCTAACATGAACCTAATCATATTAGCATGTAGTTTTGGACATATATGTGATCATGGTTGAACTTGCATAAAATTCCCAAATTGACATACAACATATAAGTGTCATTACCAAAACATGCGACATGAAATGTTATCGCCAAATTATACAACATAGTATGTCTTCACCAATTTACACAATATGATATCCATCGCCAAATTATACAATATGGAAGGTCATCGCCAAATTACACAATATGATATCCATCGCCAAATTATACAATATGGTATGTCATCACCAAATTACACAATATGATATGCCATTGCCAAATTATAATATGTCATCGCCAATTAATGTCATCACCAAAGTATACAACATAATATGTCATTGACGAATTTATACAACGTATGGATTTATTGCAAAGCATTTAACATTTATCATTATATTACATACAACACGATCACAAACATGATAAGAGTCATGGTCTTAATCAATCCAGTTTTAACAAAAAGGATTGGAATAGATTTACATTAGGCGATGTTCTACATCCAGTTATTTAGTCACAATTCTAATATCGTTTAGGTCTAAATGATAACTGGACTTACAAAAAGGAGGCTAGTCTTGAGTTCTGGGATCTGTATTCTGAAATTAAATAGCTCTCCTTTGTTGTAGAAGTTGAATTCTCTTAGTTGAATTAGACTTGATTTGTAATTCCTAACTTGGTTTCTAGTTGAAGGAGAATGGCGGCTATTCTTGGCTAAGTACTGACAGCATGACGGTCTTAGGAATATTTTTGTGTGGCTTTAGGGTTTAGATTTAGGTTGCTTATATAGAAGTTTGTTTTAATAGGAGCCGTCAGATTAACCTAGAGCAAATCAAAGCCATTCAAACCTAAGAGAACCAGCCACCCCACAAGCCCTAATGAAACAACAATTCATCACAGGAGAAAACACGTCAGATTTCAGATCTGATCCGAGGGGGAGGTCGACCCCCAGGTCGAACTGTAGGGGAGAGGTCGACCTCCTGGTCGACCTGGCCTTGGGCGGGAAATTTCCTGCCCAGGCCGCTCCTGCTTCTGATTTTGAATTTTGAATTCTCTGAACTTTATTCTGAGCTGTTTATTTAAATTCTGAATCTTCTAAAGGCCATAACTCCTTCATACAGATTCCGTTTTACGAAATTCAGACTCTATCTCAAGCAGAATTCCGAGGCAAACGCAATGGCGTAACCCATTTCCCTTAATTCTCACATTTGTAATTATTTATTCTTTAATTTGTTACTCTAATGTTTACAGAAAATACGGGGTGTTACAAGTTGCATACTTGTTTGCAAATATTCATGCAGGTTTTTCAATGTAAAATTTGCATGAATTGGTGCATACATGTATGCATATATTTAGAATAGTTGCATACATGTATGCAAGAATTCATGCAGATTTTCAGTGTAAACTGCTTCATGAATTATTGGATACATGTATGCAACTATTGAGTTTAATTGCATACATGTATGCAGAAAATTCTGAATTCTTCTACAAATATTTGTAGATTTTTTTTAATATAATAATTCATTTTTTCTTCAAAATACACGTAACTATGAAAACAGGGACCCACTTTGAATTATAAAGATGGGGAGGATGTCGTTTGTATTTGCAAAGTTTTAGGGATGTGTCCCTTAATTTCACAATTTAATAAGCTAATTAAAATGTCATTTTTCAAATGGTCTCCAAATTCGATAGAATTAATTTTGTTAGAACCGTAATTGTAAATTATAGCAAGGTTTCAAATTTTGTAATTTTGGAGTCAGTATGTGGTCATGACAAATTAAAACATATGTTGAAATTCAATTTTGAACGTAATATTTATTTATATTTTAATTTTTATAAAAACTTATCGAAACAGTCGAATTGGCTCACAAAACATATTCCATTATGTCCGGAATGAGGGTATTTGGTTAGGGGAGACAGTCGTTGGGATTCGTTTGGAGTTCAGAGCGTTAAAATTCAACGTTAAGTAATAAATAGAATTAAATAAGGGTCCGTTTGGCATACATCCCTGAAAAGTTTAAAAATTAGAACGACATCCACTGTAAGTTTCAAATATTAAGCGGGTCCTTATTTTGATAGTTACGTGTTTTTCAAAGTAAAAAAAATCCGCTGTAGTATAAAAAAAATCAAACAATTGCAAATATTCCCAGAAGATATTGGATTTTTTTTGCATATATCTATGCAATTAAACTCAATAGTTGTGTACATGTATGCAACAATTTATGAAGCAATTTACAATGAAAATCTGCATGTATTCTTGCATACATGTATGCAACTATTCTAAATATATGCAGACATTTATGCAACAATTCATGCAAATTAAGTTGTAAAATATGCATGAATGTTTACATACAAGTATGCAACTATTCTGTTTTATTGCATACATGTATGCAAATAAAAATGAACTAATATTTAGGATTGTTGCATACATGTATGCGTTCATTCTGAATATATGCATACATATATGCAAATAAATATGTACTAATGTGCATGAGCCCGAATATATGCATACATATATGCATTTATTATGTATTACATGCATACATGTATGCATAAAAGTTAACACAGATGCATCACTGAAATAGTTGCATATATGTATGCAATAATTTCAAATATATGCATCATTTGATGCAGAATACCGCAATTTCATTGTTTTTTGTATTTTTCGTTTTTGATGTGTTATTGGTAGTTTTTCCGTCTGAATCTTATTATGTTTACGTGTTTAATTTAAATATGAATTTACATGATTTTATTTTATATTATTATTATTTTATGAATTTTCTGAAAATAGGGATGTAATTTACAATAAGTTTAGGACCGGATGTGAGCCTAATTTTGAAACTTATTAGGGATGTGATCCTAATTTTCACATTAAATAATATGGGATATATACGATTCAAAGCGGTAAAACCCTAAAACTCGTTCACTCGAGGTAAAAGCCTTCTCCAGCCCGCAGATACATAAACAATGGCCGAAATCCTCCTAAGATAATAGCTTAATCTCTGTAAATTGGTTGCATAAAATTCAGAACTTCCAACTACAACTATGGAGAGCACATTGAGACGATAACTTGAAAGGTGATGGTTGTTTTTTGAGTAGCATAGTGGCCTGTGGGACGACAGGAATGCTGACGGGTTTGTGGTCAATTACTAATGAACGATGGCGTCGAGTGGTACAGGTTGGAGGAAGGTAGCGTTGGGCCGCATCGTGCGGCGTGTCCTGATCATCGTCCCGGGGTGGGGTTTAGGATCGGCGATAGAGAACAGAAAGGCGGTGAGGGTTTCGGGAAGTGGCCTGGAGATGAACGAAGTAGAAGGAGGGTTAACTAAGGGGTTAAGAAGTAATTAAGTAAATCATTTAATAATTAATTCAGTTAATAACTTGTTTAATTATGAAATGTTTAAATGACTATATCCTACTCAAATCAAAACAGAATCGAGTGAAACTGAAAGTGTTGGAACCGTGACGACGAGGGCTACACAGTGAAACGAATCTCGATATAATTAGAGACATCTGGAATTTTTGATTTAATTGAACGTGCAGTTTAATTCAGTTAAAACAATCGTTTTATAACGATTTCAAAACCGATCAAAGTGAGAACTCTCTCACTCAAATATTTTGTAAAGTTATTTATTTTTATAGCTGGAAACATATTAACTACCTATGTGGATTTTTATCTGTTACATGAGATAACCCTTGAGTTCAACACATGAACTACTCACCAAGTTTATATGTTATTAGAAGCATTGTTTGAATATACGACACTCGTATTTCAAACAATGTGGATAGACACTTTATGGCGCCTTAAATGACAATGGATGATTATTTATGTTATGATTGGAATGTGAATTTGAAATAATTGACATGTTAAAAACAATGTTAAATTATTTATGGTAGTTGAAATAGGATTAAATATCCATTTACAAGTCGACCAGCTTGTTTATGTTCACCCATTTAAGTAATATCGATTCGAATAAATAAATAATTTATTAATTGATTATTTATTGGTTAAAAACCCTACACGAGTCCAGGGATGATAATTAATTCACTATCTCCTTTGGATTTAATTGTATGTCAACCGATTGGTTGACAGACTGTTATAAACGTTATTTTATTATTCAATTCTATACAGTTGTAAATGCACTATGGATGTGAATTGGATGTTTAATGGTTGTTTTTAATTATTGTTGAATACATGCAACGTATGAAATCCATATAATTAAAATTTTATGGTAATTGATTGAGTCTCATTTCAATTCGAAAATAAAGAATATTTTAATATAATATTCAGTGAAGAATCATAATAAGATTTTGATGTCCGATTTTGGACGAACAAAGAAATTATAAAATAATAATCGATATTGAAAAGATTTAATTTCAAAATATGATATTTTAAAAATATTATTATTTTAATATTTTAATAATGTGAATGTTTTTTATTTTAAAAATTAAAATGTAAGTTGAAATCATTTTTAAACGAATTTTTAAACGTTTATAAAATACGTTTTGAATGGAATCTATTGTATATAATATGATGGCTTGATATGAAGAAGACCGATTTTGAAAAGAATGATTGAAATAAATTTCAAATGGTAGTTGTGAATAATTTAAAATATTTATAAATTATTTTGAAAACATTTTCGATTTTATTTTTAATTATAAATCGAATTCGGGCTTAAATAGAATGCGTCGCGCAGCGGTAGTTCATGAACGTCAACCTGTAACATTGAATTGACGTAACGGAAGTTCCGACCGTTAGATTCTCCTGAAATTGGAATCGTAGTGAAATGAGTTTTTAATAGAATAAGAATTTTTGAGATCCATCGGTTAGATTTTAAAATATATCCAAATCAGTTTTGGAAAATGTCGTTATGGATGCAGTTCGGTGGCCGATATTGGAAACCAACTATGAGGGCCTTATTAAAATTATTAAAAATATGAATTAATTTTGTTAAATCATAATAAATGATTTTCGATGAAATATTCCATGTTTGAAAAGATAAAAGATATTTTTATCTGATTGAACTAGTTACTAACTTGAGTAAAGAACCGGAAAGAACTGTAATGGTTTTAATGTAACCAGAGTTTACCAATATATAAATTGGATTTGAATGGAAATAATATTCGGAATATTTCAATATTGGATTCCATGATTATTCGGATATTGTTGAGGAATTTGGAAGATATAGATATCGTTATTCCGAATATGGTATCTATTAGTTTCAAAATTTGTTGTTGAATATAAGTTGATATGATTTCTATTCAGAGCCTCGTACTTAATATCAAATTGGATTTTGGGTTTTATCGTGAATGGTATCTTCAATAACACCGTTCTTAAACCCAGTTAAGAAAGTAATGAATCTTTTAATTAAGATTTAGTGATGTTTTCCAGTTTAATAAATATAATTGGAATTAAATGGAAGTTGATTTTGGGTTTATCGTGAATGATGTTTTAAATAACATTAGTTCTTTAAACCAATTAACAGTGAAGTTATGATTTGGAATTTATAAATTTTTTAATTTAGATTTAATGGAAAAATTTCCAAAGTAAAGTTTTCCAGTTTAATATATTAAGTTGGAATTGATAAGAATTCGATTTAATAATAATCAAGATGGACTTTTATAAAGGAAGACTGTTACTATTTATGGAATTTAAAAGGCTTTGCCATCATTCCACTTATAGTACTAGTCTGGTACGGAAATTTATATCGATTATATGCTGTTATGATTTCCGTGAAGGTTCCATATTTAATAAAAGATGATTTTGGGTTTATCGTGAACTGTATTTTAAATAACATTGGTTCTTTAAGCCAGTTAAAGAAGGTGGAAACCAACATCAGATCGACACTCAAAAAGTCATTCAACTCGACTAATCTTCTGTCAATTTCTAATTTCCTAAACTCCATTTCTTAACTTCTAATCAACATTTTCTTTTAAATCATCTTTCACTATAAACGTGTTTAAGTTTTTCTTTCCAACCTCTTAAGATTATATTTTATAAATTTCCCTTTATTTCTTATAGATTTCCATTATACGTTTATTCTCTTATTAAATTTAATATATAATTGAAAAATCGATTTATAGTTATCTAACTTTCTTACATTTTTCTATCTCCTTAAATTTTCGGAAAATTTCACCAATGTCTCCTATGTACGGGGTACTCGGCACAACTATAAATCACCTCTCTAGGCCCTTTCATTCAAAAACAAAATCAAAAAGCCAAGAGGCTTGCCAAATAGGCTCATAAAATCTCATATTCAATTGAAATACGTACTTCTTTTATAGGGCATTCAATTTATTTCTCTTCATTCACTTTATTCTATACCTGTCTAATATATATCCAAACATTCCCAATTTATTCCAACTCAATCCAATCATTTTAACTCAATTCATTAGTTAAGTCGCTAATCATCTCTTTTGCCTATTTCACTTTTTATTTGAATATATCACGTTCATGTATATATATATATATATTTAATTTGCTTACAACTAATTGAATTCCATTTTTAATTCTAGTTTCATATTCGATTTCGAATATAAGTTCACAAATCTCATTCACTTATTCAAAGTCTTATTTCGATCCAAAACATGATTAACTAATTATTGTTTTAATTAATCACTCCATTCAATAATTAAAATCTGATTTTTGTTTCCAAAATCAATTCATTAACTTTATTTGGGTTCATATTTATTTCGTAACTCAAGTCTGGAGTTTTCTAATGGAAACTCGAATTTTATTCACTCAAAATTCTTTTATTTTATTTAACAAACTGTTATGGTTTAAAAACGATTATAGCGTTGTTTTTCTGGAAATTTGATTTCGACATAACTCAAAATCTATAATACATAACCCATATTTTTCTCTTCCATTAGAAAAATATTATTTAATAGATTCAGCTGATTCTTGTTTCAAATAATTCCAACTTAAATTGTGTTCTGTATACTCAATTGAAGTTCAAATCGTCAAATTACGAACCACCGTGTCGCGGGGAGCTTATTTTAATTTTATTTAAATATAAACGTTTAAACTTTATTTAACAATAAATTTCAACTCCGTTCTTCCATATTTTAATATAAATTAATCCAATTTTCCAAATTCAACTTAAAATTCCCGATTATCCTAAATTATCGATTATTTCATAACTCGGTTATTATTTTATTTACAAACTCAATTTCCGTATTAAATTCCAGTTCCTTTTATCAATTATATTATCCCAATTTAGTTTATATTCCGAATTTCGAAATAAAATCCACGTTCCCCTTTTGAAATGATTTCTAATTTCCTCTTTAAATTCATACTTGAATTAAAACTTCCAAATTATACAATGATAATTTCTTCACTACATTTATAAACATCGCTTATAAATTACTTCCTTATTTTATATGTTAAACAAGCTTCCCTTTCAACATCTATTTAAAACTCAAATCTTATTTTGGAATAATTTAATAGTTATAACTTATATATATAACATAGAATTTATTTTCTTGTTTAATCTTAGTTTCTATCTAATACAATTCCAACATCTTTTCTGAAAATAATTTATTTTTTATAAATTTGACATAGTCGAATTCAAATCATAAATTCATACTAATTTATTTTAATTCGATTTACATTCTGGACATCGAAATAGATTTCATTGCTTTCTACTTAAAATGATTCCCAATTCCCATTTAAATTCACATTTGAATTTAAATTCCCTAATTATCCAATGATAATTATTTTCCTTTATTTATAAAATTGTTTATAAATTCACTTGTTTTTATTATGCAAACAAATTAATATTTCTTAACCCATTCGAAGTTCAAATTCTATTTTGGAAAAATAATTTTTCCTTTTTAACAATCTCAAATCACTTTTCATAATATTTTTAAATATCAATATTAAGGGTCAGTGGCATTCAACTTCCAAATCACACAATCATCAATCATAGATTTTCTAACACATCGTATATTACAATATATATATGAAACAAACAATAGTAAAATTTAAGGAATCCTGTTGGATCCCTCCAACATGTTTTTCCTGCATCTGTTAAACAACATAAATAATATCCATCCTACTTCAAAGCATGATATCGTGGTATAGAAGGTATCCACTATATATATTGTGGGGTGCATAGGGTCATCCGCTAATGATACTACGTGAAATATCCGATATATATATATATATATATATAATAGCCATAACCTCAAAGCCTATATAACTAATATATATATGCAATAGCCACAATAACATTTCAATGCATCCAAACAACCAACAAACATCATACAAAAATGATTTAAAAATAAAAATATAATAAAATTATAAACAAATCCAGAGAGTGAGTTTACTCACCTTGATTTTAAATTGCAATCTGATGCAACTTTAACTTAAATCGAACTATATTCGATTTAAGATAAAATTTTAGAGCTATTCCCAATGACACCAAAAATTTCCAATTCAACCCTATCATGAAGATGATATCATTACGATTTCAATGTGATCGATCGTAATGGATTTAGACCTAGATTGAAAGAGGATACGACTTTCACAAGTTTGTGGACACATTTCTTCTTAAAGTAATTTGAAAGTCATTAACAATTAATTTTACCTTAATTCACGCTTTCCCCTAATCTTCTTCTTCCACGATTCGAAACTACATATCGCTATATGACTCTGCCGCCATCGATCCACTTCCTCCGCCTCGTTCTCCCTCCATATGTTGTCGTTCACCACTTGTTGTAACAGGAGTGCCCTGCTACTCCCAATATCCCTAGAGTAGCTCGCATGTCCCATTTTTCAACTGATAGCAACCAGAACCCAACCTCATCACTTGTGACCTCAACTGAATGTCTCAGTCATCCAACAAAATATTTCGACCAGCTCCTAATCGCGAGTTCGCCTAAAATGCACTGATATATTAGGTGCGAACCCCTTTATCACTATAATCTGTTGGAACACGAAATCACCTCCGATCCACCTTCGAATCCCTGACGTTGCGACCTTTGAAACTCCATCATGACTAAGCTTGCTCCGATACAAATTCGCATTTGATTCCAAATTCAATTTCTTTTTTTTAATCAGAGGAGGTTCGAATTTACCGTATGAGAAAAGGGTATTTGCGATTTGGAATTGAAGTGGATTATAGTAGAAAAGGGAATTAGGAAATGTGGTTTTGATTTCGATTCGAAGGGGCCATTATTTCTTTTAGGTCCTATTTCAATTTGTTTAAAATGAATTGGAAAATTAATGACATTGTTTGTTTTAAATAGAGAAGAGTTAGGCTTCGAGTAGAAGGAATGAAGTGAGTTGTATTTTATAAGCTATTGAAGTGTATTTAACAAGTTAAGGAATTTTATTATATTTTGTTTTTGCGAAACTTATGTTCGGAGCTTCATGTTAAAAATACGATAAATGAGCTCCTATCACGATGAAAATTGTAATCTTAGAATAACTTAATATTTCAGACATAATGGAACTGGTTTTCATCGAATACTGAAATCGTTTGTAAAAATTCCTTTTTAATTTCCAACGTGAATTGATACGTGTTTTAAATTGCACACGATAACATATAAACTCCAACTAGCACGAAACCTGAAATCTAGGCATAATAACTATTACGGATTTAATTAAAAAACGTTGAAGTCCGAGGTCATTTAAAAATTTACTATTTTTAAGTACCATTTTAAATCGATATAATATTATTTTAAATTCAAAACAAACAACTCCTCGATAATAATTTGTTATTATTATCGTTCATATTTCAAATAGAACTCATATTGATCATCTGAATTGTTTCGATTCAGTTTTATCTTCGAATTCAATTATTCTCCTTTTCATTTTACGATAACTCGATATACTCGAAATTAAATCGTATTTGATTATAAATCGATAAACTTGATATAAAAATCTATTTATATTATCAATTCAACATTTAAAACAATATTAAATGTTAAAAATTGATTGATCAAAAATCTGGGTCGTTACATATATATATATAGTTTTCTTTTTATGGAAAGTGTTTTGATATATTATTATTTATTCATTCCGTTGTGTGATTCTATTCTACTTTGACTTTGTGGTGGTTATATTCTTCTTCTTTTTCATCTATTCTAACATTTCTTTCTTTCTCCTTCTCACTCTCTGACTTCTTTTGCACAACTATCTTCCTTCCTGTGCCTTTTGAGTTGGACATGTGAGGTTAAATGTCAGCTTAAACGGCATAGAAAAGTCGGTATGTCACATAGATGATGGTATGCCGCGACATTGAGTTTCTTAATAGCGAGTCATCTATGATGTTTATGATAACGATCCGAGATATGAAATTTCTTAGCAGCGAGTCATATACAACTCTGATGATAGAAGGTGAGATGTGGAATTGCTCAATAACGAGTCATGTGTGATTTTGGTGATTGTGGGTTAAGACATGGAGTTGCTAAGTGGTGAGTCACCCACGACTTTGATGACAGTAGGTTGGGATATGGAGTTGCCCAGTAGCGAGTCGTTTATGTTTTGGTCTTAAAGTAGTGACCATACACGTTGTTGCGTACTATTTTGGACTTATAATACTGACTATATACACGTGGCACAATTATTAAACTTAACAATAGTGATTGTTGTTTTGGGATCACGGGTTGCTCATGATATATTACTACTATGTTAATAGTAGTTTGGGCTAGTGTAGCGCAGTGAGGTATATTATGCTAAATTGTTGTTATATGAGAAAATCAAGTTATGATATGATCCCTTACCGTTGGTACGAATTTACTATACTTTGTTGTAGGCAGTCCAGATTTTCCCTAAGCTACGTTTCTGAAGAAGGTCGACTTTGATTTCGTAATTCTTGTTTATTCGTATATAGTTTATGTACAGTATTTTTGATAGTTCCCTTTACGCTAGGCTTTACGTTTGAACTACATTTTGTTTTTGTCTGCTTTTGTCATGATAACTCTTAGGTACTCGGCTGAGTAGTTCGAAAATCAGGTGCTTTTGGGGACATGCTTTGGAGAGTGAACGGATGGAGAATTTGGAGGCATGGCATCAATGTTGTATATACTTGTTATATTTATGTACCATTATTTTATTCGAGGCTGTTAGATCAAATGTTTATTCATAAGTCGTGGAGCTGATGTCTTCTGACAATTATGCTTTGATATTTATTTGTTAGTTTCTTCCATTATCGGTCTCTTATATATTGTTAATACATTTATTTTCATGTATATTCTTTATTGTATGTTATCTTTACATTATGAGATCTTGTCGATGTCTTGTTTTAGTATTTTGTTCTAATTTTACCTCAACGGCATGTCTTTATGATATATGAAAGTAAGACAATATTGTAGGCGCCAAGTTTTTGGTATTATAAAGGGCATGCCATTACATTTGGTATCAGAGCTTAGACTCAATACTCAGACAAAATAAACTGTTAACCAGTTTGAATTAATCAATCTGGCTAAAGGAGATAGATTAAGAGGGAATACTTATATTTTTATAATCTATAATAGTGTATACATCACTTATCTTCTAGACTTGATTTGTTTCTACTGCTATTTGCTAAGGTTCTTTCCTCAGGATATCCAAATAAGTAGACGAATCATATGAGCAAATGTAGATAGGCAGTTTGAGATGTTTGATTAATTCAATTATTATCGGGCTATTGAAAAAGAAGTTTAGTCACTTATAAACATTTCTAGTTAGCTTAAATAAGGTTAGTGCCAAAAGAGGTGTGCCCCTTTGGGCATTAGTATTTATAGCTACTCTAGCTTTAAACTCTTCAAGTAGTGTAGGAATTTTGCCTTAGGGAAAGCCAAATCTACGTCCTGAGATTTTACAAAGGCATGATATTGGACATATGTGTGAGAAGGCTTCCATCATTATAATTCCAAGGATCAAATAAGGGGTTCTCGCACTATATTTAATGGCAAGATAATGACTCTTACCATATATGCCCATTTTAAGGTTGGTTTACTTAGGAAGGTAGACATAAAATCGTTTACTGGAATTTTAGGAAGAGAGACTTTAGCTAGGTAGGATGCAACGTTTTTTTATGGCTGCTAATAAGGCCTATGATGCGAAACTTGTTCATGCAACACTTTAAATTCTTATTTTTTTTAATGAGATTAAGAAGAGTGCATAGCTTGAGTATACCATCTACCCTGAACAGTTTTATTTATAAGTAAATGGGTGTTTGACTACTTCAACCTCTTGTTTTTGGGTTTCTAGGTGGTCGATAATCCATTGTTATGGAAAAATGATTTGTCTTGAGTCTTACGCATTGGTTGATTGTTCATTATGTAGCCTCATCGTTGTTAGGTATCACTTTTAACATCTCATTGGATCATTCTCCTCCGTGAGAATGTCCATTAGATACCACTGAGGTAATAGAAGTGGAAAACAATAAAAAATCCAACCAAAGCATAACACCCTAATAAAAGGAAGATCAAGCTCAATCGAAAAGAAAAGTTTGTCAAGTATGTCATTCCATGGCATATGGGTGGCATTTTGTCATGAAATGTTATCCATCTTGAGTGAAGCTTAAGTGTTTCACTTGTGATTGGCTTAGTTACTTAAAGAAGGTTTGTCCTATATTTTGAAGGGTGTGCAAGTGAAAAGGACTTTATGGCTCATGAAATCAAAAGAGAGTTTGTGTTGTGGAGTATGCTCTATTTTTGAAAACTCACTTGTATTCCTTTCTAAGTCTTTAGCATCATATTTTGAGCTGTTGCTAGTTACCCCATTGATAAATTAAACTTGAAACCTTCCATAGTAGGTAAATTACTCGGGAGAGATAAGCTTTGCGTGAGTCACCATAATTGAAAAACTGAGGTGAAGCAACTAAAGTATTATCATTTAGACATGATTCATGAGTTTTTAGGTCGAGTGGATTTGGTCGATAAATTTTGACTAGGGTTTTATGTCCAAGAAGCGATCGGTGGATGTCTAATAATGAGCAAAAACTGATCGAATGACTCATAGGCATTTATCTTAAATGTTTTTGTTGTCATTGTTTTTCTTCACATCTGTAAACCTTAGGTGATGGGAGTAATTCCACACACTAAAAAGGATATTTTCTAAAGTTTCCCCATTTGTGTGCCAGTTCTTAACCTAAAATTTGAGTGCAAACTTTCTAGGTGATTTGCATCAGTTAAGATAGGGTTTCTCACTTGATTATGGGATGAGTATTTGGGTCAGATCCTTGGGATGACATGTGATTTTCGAGACACAATCTTATTCGTGCCAGGAGATTTCAGTAGTCGGATAAAGGAATCAGATTGGTGTTCTCATGGATGAAGTCAGGTGATTGACACTAATTTAACAAATAATTCTTGCAAGAAAACAATGGGTTGGAATAGGAAGTATGTCGTTTGAAGGATCTTTTGTTACCATAATTTTAGTATATTCTAATTATTGTGTGGGATAGTTAGGAGAAGAATTTATTGTCTAGTTTTTTTGAAAGAAAATGCGTGATCCTCTAATAAGAAGAGAGCACACATATGTATAAAAAAAAGTAATATCTGCCAACAAGTCTAGTTGGTAACCTACATCAAACAACACAAACAACTGAATTTATTGAGTAGTTTTATGGTGATTTAGATAATCTTCTAAGTAACATGATGATACTTTCCTAAGCAAGCATTATAATATACTTTATATACTATCCTTATTAACATTTTGCAGCACACCTAAGCAATTATAAGCCTTCATTTAATGATAATTTAATTAGTAAAAATTTTATTTTTCCCTTCAAGATGAGCCATGTCTGAAAGAAAAGGTAATTTGGATCCTTAATTGCCGGATCTATTCGAGGGATTTGAGATTCGACCATCCTGCATATTGTATAGGTTCTCCTTATTCCATGGGATGAGGTATAATGGTCTTTCATGTATTACGTTCATGAAAGAAGTTACAACACTTTGGTGTTATTCCATTTGAATGATTGACAAACTGATTGGAGCTTATGATTTGATCATATGCGCGTTTGAGTCCTGATAGTTACGAGGCATGTTTGTATTGACTCTTATAATATTATGTTGTCTACATTGTTGCTTATTGATTGTGATTGCTTATTGCTTGTTAGTACATGTTGCTTGTTATTAGTTATGACTACCATCGCTTGTCACTTGTTTATACTTGTTGCTGCTATCGCTTATGTTTCCTTACTATAGTTTGATGTTGTTTGGGTTTTTCATTTGGCTGATTTTTATTGTCAGTTGATTATTGTCGATTGCTGGTTACGATGTTTGACAATATGTATGCTAACTATTAATGTTACTTATTCCTATTGCAATGATTTGATCATTGTGTGTTTCCTGATTGTTATTTGTTAATGATTGATTGAATCATTATATACATACTTGATTACATGCACGTTAATCAAGGTTTTGGTGGTACTGGATTAGGATATTGTATTTTCCAATGGAAAGTGGCTTATGAATTGATGATGATGAGCTAAGACGTTGAGTTCCTCAGTATTGAGTCGTCAATCATTTGGCCTTAGTATAACCATGCGTATTATAGGAAACTGGTAGACATTTAAGTACATTAGTGTATTAGCCCTATTGTTTGGAATCATTGGGTTGTGATATGTATCCACCGTTTGCTATAACCTTTTGTTTTAATGGCTAATGGTTTGTATTCCTTGGTTATCCATAATTTATAACATCCATGTTCGCTACAGAGTCGAGATGAGATCATATGAGCCCACTGCTATTCGACACGACTCTAAGTTAGTGATACATTTTGATACTGACTATGCTAGTATCCTTTATTGCATTATGATTATACATATTTGAATTCTGTGTTAGTGTAATCCTCCATGTATAATACAATCAAGTATCTGAGAACTGATATATAGCTATTTGAATGCTCACTTGACATTCAAATAATGAGAAGCTTTCTTTAGAAAGGTGTAAATTCTTTGAGAAAGGTGTGAATTCTTTTTACAATGTAGGATAATGTAGGTAACCGCTTACTTTTATAACAACCTAAATTTTAATAAACAATTATTAAATAAAAAGGTTAATAAACTAAGAATAAACTTCAGAATTGGACAACGGGACTAAAACCATTAGGTCTATTGTAATTTTCTAAGGAAAATAGAAACTTGGTTTGCTAAAACAGAATTAAAATAAATAAATTATGAATTAAAGAAGATAAGATAAAATTCAGAAATTGAAAAATATATACAGTGAAACAGTCAAGTGGGACGACCCATTCCCACTTGGTTCGTCCTAGTGTCGACCAATAGGTCCTTGGGTCGACCCGGTGTTGACCCAACACACTTGTAGGCACGTGCCTTGGTGCACACGTATTATTCGATGAACGTTATAATTTTACACCATTATTTTTTTTGCTAGCTTAGTTTTATTGGTTAAATTTTAACCTGAGGCTAATGTGGCACTTTCTGATTGGTCCAGTAACGTGGTTGACCCAGATTGGGTTTGTTCCGGTAGTGTGGGGATAATTGGGGAAAATAGGCGGCATAATATAAAAATAAATAGGGACCAAGTCTAGTGGTGACCAGTGTCAATTGCATATTTGGTTAGGGACCCATATCAGCCAATATCACTATTATTGTAACACCCCACCTCCGCTAGGGTCACTTACAAAGGGAATGCACTAGGTTTGGTGAAGCATTATCGAGGTAAACATGCACAGAAATATTACAAGACAGAACATATATAAAACAACGGAAGTAAAACAAATTTCATTACCTTATAAAATAAGGTCTAAAGCCTTTTACATCAGAATAC